>JAQMYF010000023.1:50657114-50678580 GCA_030014195.1 Neosilurus mollespiculum
CACACCCACACACACACACACACACACACACACACACACACACACACACACAAGTAACTTGTAACTTCAGTAATCCAGGTGTGAACATATTCAAACAGTTATGGTAAGCAGGAAGTACACACCTTCATTCAATCTGCTTCGGTTTTTGTTTTTTGTTTCTTTTTGTTTGTTTTGTTCTGTTTTGTTTTCCTGTTGGTTAATAGCTCTTTCACCCCAAGGCTGAGAGATGGAGAGATGTTGAGATGGAGAGATGAAGAGAGAGAAGAGATGGATTTGGGGCTTTGGGATGAGACACCTTTTGAAAGTTCACCTCTGAGGAACTTTTTAAGGCTTTTGTCTTCCTCTTTCCTCTGTCCTTCATTCTCAACCTGCTTTTTGTCTCGTGGTGCATTTGACCCCTTAATCACTGCCTGAGGTGAGCACCACACGCCACTAATGGATCGTGTACACACACACACACACACACACTTTGTTGATGTGTGTAAGTAAACAGGGAGCTTCTTCAGTTTGCCACTGTGGCGTGAGAGAATGAAGTATGCAGATGTCACACAGCGATTTGTTTCACACACACACACACACACACACAGCTATTCTACCAAGCTGCAGAGTGATCACTAAAGTGTCGTAGTGGTTAGCACGTCCAGTTTGCAACAAAGAAGTTCGATTCCCAGGCTCGGGGCGTTTCTGTGTGCAGGTTGCATGTTCTTGCATGTTCCATGTGCATGCGTAGGTTTCCTCTGGGTACTCCAGTTTCCTTCCACAGTCCAAAGACATACACATTAGGTTGTTTGGCTGTTCCAAATCACCCTGAGGTTTGAGTGTGAATGGTTGTGTGCGTATTGACCCTGCGATGGTGTGGTGACTCCACCCTCCCCGCCACCCTGGTAGCATTGAGCGGTTCTGCAGTGATGAGTGAGAGAGTGAGGGATTTGTACATAATATACAATATTAGCAGGGTTTAAATATCATGCTTTTAAAAACACATTCATTCTGAATGACAGTGTATAGACTGACTGTGTGCAGAGTGGGTGGGGCTTCAAGGGAGGCAGTTCAACGTTTATGTGAGACGCAATGAAGAAGTGATGTGGCGACTCCCAGTTTTGGTGTTTGTGGGGGTTTGTTTGTTTAGTTTTTTTACCAGATGCCACATTCAATGAACTAATAGTATGTACACAATGTTGATCAGCCATAACATTAAAAACACTGACCACTAAGAGAGGACGTGAATAACACTGATTATCTCGTTGCAGTCGTACCTGCCAAGCAGTGGGTGAATCAGGCAGAACATGAACAGTCAGTTCTCACAGTTGTTGTGTAGGAAGCAGGAAAAGTGAGCGACTTCGACTAAGGCCACAGTGTGAAGAGCTACTGTAGCACCAACTGCTGAAACTGTTAATGTCGGCTATGATAGAAAGGAGTTACACACAGTTACAATTACAATTACATTGCAGCTGTTGACCCCTCATGACCTCTGTCTGGTCATGGCCCCTGTACGCTTTCGAAAGCACCTGAAACGAACACATGAGGATCAGAACTGGGGCCAGGATGCACTAGGAGACCTGGGGTTCTGGTCTTTATATGGATGTGACATTGACAGTACCACCTACCTAAACATTGTTGCAGAACAAGTATTGCATCCCTACATGGTAACACACACACTGCACTTATACACTTATATTTGAGGATCATGACAAAAAGTTTCAAGTATTGATGCATCTTGCAAACCTCCCAAATCTGAATCCCATCTGACATCTGAGGGATTTTCTTGAAATCCCACGAAGGGAGTGATAATCACTCATCGCAAGAAGTGTCAAACCTGTTTAAAATTTCCGCAAATGTCGCATAACGAGGCTCTGACGCGGAGTAGCCTCAAACAAAGCGCAAATTATTCATTTTTCGTTTGCAAGGAAAAGCAACAAGTTGAAGACTTCCACACGGAAAGTTTGAGAAAAGCCTGAAACTAACTGGCATTCGCCGTATTCCATGTATTTTGTCAACATTTGTAATTTATTCACATGTTGTTCACATTAATAACGCGCAAATAAAAAGTGAATGGCTTGAAAACAAAAAGCGAACAAAATGCAACTGATTTACAACATGAGACTCGCCTTTTTTTACTTTTTTTTTGCTAAACATCCACAAAACAATCGCTAATTGTTGCATGACTTTCTCGTGATATCTACGTATTTAAGCCACGAAATATTTGCTTGCACGTGGAGTCGCAAAACATCTTGACGCGACTTTCAAAATTCGCAAACAACAACAACAAAAAACGCAAAAAAAAAAAAAAACGATTCGCATCAGTCACTTTTCTATCACACCTCTAGTGTGATCACCCCTGAAACACTCAAAATCGGTAGTGTTGGGAAATTGCTTTACTGTTAAAAAAATTTATAAATAAACAGTGATGTCTGTTGATGATAATGTAAACAATAATCAACAGCGAGCTGATCATTATCACAGAATAAACGTTGACAGCGTGATCTGTACCTCAGTGTACATTAATTTCATTAATCTCTCTGATGGCACAGATAACTTCTAATTACAATAATAATCACACAAAATACTAATAAAACATTTATTATTATTATTATTATTATTATTATTATTATTATTATTATTATCATTATTATTATTATTAATGTTATTATTATTATTATTATTATTTGCTTCTGCTAATGAAACGTCCCCTTAGCAGTGATCTGTAATACTTAACAATGGTGTGTTATAAAGTAGTAACAGACCAATCAATTGCTTGACTGACCAATCAGAAAGGAGTATTCAAATAATTTCCTTGAACAGCATGCATCAAGTGTTTTATTCTATAAATCAATAATAAAATTATCTTAACATTGTATTCCATTATTTGTATATAAATGGTTTGCAGACAAACTTTAAATCAAAGTGTTAGAAGCTAATAAATTTGCTAATAAAACTTTCATATCCCGTATATATATATATATATATATATATATAGTTATATATAGTTATATATAGTTATATATAATATCCCTGACCTAAAATGTATGCATCATATTTTTTAAATAATCAAGCCATGTTGAACTGCTGTATTGTTTTAAAGGTTTTTCTCTTTTTTTCCCCTTCGCAGAGGAAGCGAAGGCCTCAGGGGTCAGCGTCTGAGGTCATGAGCCGTCACCAGAACAGAACCTGATACCCGCCGGGTGACACAGCCCTCTGACAGATAAGGAAATGAGACGGGTGACTGGGCACTGCTAAAGCCTCTTGAAATTCACACACACACCTACACAAGCTCACATATGCACACACACACACACACACACGCACACACACACACACTGAAGAACCTCCACAATACCCCGAGGGGATCAGTATGTTCCCCCTCGAAATGCTATGTCCTTCTCTCATCTAAGTGAACCCTCCACATCACCCCACCCCAGCATATATATACACACACACACACACACACACACACACACGTACAGCAGGTGATGATAGGCAGTGCTTAGGAGGAGGAAAAGACCAGCGTTATCAAAGCATGACGTCCATGAGATGAGTGTGTGAGTACGTGTGTGTGTGTGTGTGTTGGTCCGGAATTGATGAGAGATGGTCCAAGTGGCCCATGGTCCAAGTCTTGGTTCCAGTTCAGTGAGAGTAATTCCTGTATAATAGTAATCTGTAAGAAAATGCTTAAGGCTGTAGATAAAATAATTACTCGATATTCGATGTTCTTTCTAAAAAATGTCCCAGATGAAAGAATGTGTAAGATTCGTACCAACAAAACTAGTCAATATACAGATTAAGTATCTGTATATCACACAGTTCCCTCTGGGATCAATATAGTATTCTGATTCTGAAGGAACCGTCTAAAAGCTAAAAGCGTAGCTCACCTTGAGAGTTTTGTGGGTTGACTTTATTTTCATTCATAATTAAATAATATATTTATGTTTTAAAAAATTTCCTGTAAAGAGTAGCGGTATTGTTCATCCTTACAGTATAATTAGTGCGTATGTAATATGTTTACGCGATACAGAGGGTTATTTTTACATAAATGACCATAAACTGATTATTTTATCCCGTGGATTATTAGCGGGGGCTGAACTGTGGGGTTAGTAGTCGTTTTTTCCCCAGAAGTGGCATCAACACCTTCGGCGGGGTTGACGTCTCTTGTGGATACGGTGAGACGTCACATTCTAGTGACTGTGAGGACGAGGACGCTGCCAGAGATGAGCGTGACGGTGAATCCAAAATGGCTTACGCAGCTAACCTTTTGCCGACTCTGCTTTCCTGTCGTCAGTCGGTTTAGGAACAAAAAGAAACATTTTCGGCGATTTCTGCGCTTGTTGTTTGTGCAGCTCAGCACTGGACCATAGTGTTTTAAGATACACGGGGTCAGTGAAGCAGCCCAGCCAATCCAATGAGTTCATGTTACTACCAGGCTGGAACAGCCAATCAGAAAGGCAGCATGTCTCTGAGCATTAAATTTATTGTCATTTTAAAAATTGTAAAATTTTTATTTTTAAAAGTACAAACCTTGAAAGGTTTTAAACAACAAGAACTCTCTTAGTATACATTCTTGCATGTCGACACACATCAAGTTCCTGTCTTAGAGCGAACAGCCATGATGCATTACAACCAATCAGCACTGAGATTCATACGGACACCAGACGGACAAATGGACGGAAGCTGGTTTTTCTTAGGTATGTTGCTTCGCTCCACTATTATTTCCAACCATTCATATTTAATAACTTTGAGTAAATACAACATAAAGTAAAAAAAATGATTAATTAATTAACTGGATTAATTCATTCATTTTTTTTCTGAAGCGCTTAATCCTAATTAGGGTCGCGGGGAGGCTGGCATCCATCTCAGCCATCTGGGTGAGGGTGGGGTACACAGTGAACAGCTCACCAGGCCATCACAGGGCAGAAACACGCTGACGGCGATGATCTTTATGAAAATCAGCAACAATTCTTTTGCACGCCTCTCACCACAGACAGTGAGAGACACGGCGGCATTTGATAACCCAGATAGCTGCACTGGGGGGACAGCAGTGACCACCCGGTGATAGTGGGGCTTGAACAAACCCCCCCCCCCCCCCCTCGACCTTGGGATCAGTAATACAGCTCCCTACCAACGAGCCACCACCGCCACCTGCATATGTGATAGAAAGTAATATTGTATTTAAATTCACTGCTTGCCCAAAAAAAGTTGCACACTCTAATATTTTCATGGAGAGCATTTATCTTGATAACAGCATGTGATCTCCATGGCATTGTTGTTCTGGTTGGTCCGGTCGAGGCTCAGCAACATTATTGTGACAATAAAATGAAGTGGGCTGATGATCTGAATGTAGTGAATGAGCAGGTTATCACATCAATGCACTTTTTCTTCCCTGATGGCGCGGATATAAAACGGGGACTCAGATAATGAGCGAGTGGTTCAGGGAGCACGAGGAATCGTTTTCACATAAGTATCGGCACCCCAGAGTCCTGATCTTATCCCTACTGAAAGTTTTGGGGATGTGCCGGAGAAGACTTTATGGAGGGGTTCAGTTTTTCCGTCATCGATTCAAGACGTCGGTGAGAAAAGAACCCGACACTGGATGGAAATCAATGTTCTGGTGCTTAAGTTTGTTGAAACGATGGCGTGACGATTCCGTGTTGGAAGCGAGGATAAAGGATCTCCAAGCAATATTAGTGTGTGACAAATATTTATTTATTTATTTTTGTGTATGTTTTCTTATGTTTAACCAACCACTTATTCCATTCTCATGCAGTGTAAACATACGTCAGTAGAAGAGAATTTATGTCTCTTGCTATTGTATCTTTATAGACGCTAAATAGCATGCTATTATTCAGCAACCGCTATTATGCTAAACATATTGATTTGCTTAGAATTTGGAGATTCTAAGATTTTAAAATTGATGCTTTCATCTCTAACAAGCCAATTCAAACGGCGATGCTACTCAAGATGTTTATAGATGTTCCTAGTTCCTTCTTCATAACGGAAAACAGGGTTTTTTTTGTTTGTTTGTTTGTTGTTGTTGTTTTTTTTGTTTTTTTTTTTTGTCCTTGTTTTTCTTAGAGAACTTCAATAAGAACAATTTGGCTTTAAGCCAGAGTCTAAAGGACTAACCAGACCTCAACGTTGTCTTCACCTCAAACAGGAAGTGTGTCTTGCTCTGCTGATGGATGTGTGTGTCCCTCTGTTCTTTCATCCAGGTGAACACTTTCGCTCTGACCTCGCTGCTGCTTCTACGAGCCGTGATCTGCAGTTGATGAGTGACGAGGGGTTAGAGGGAGAGGGATAGGGTGACGACTTACAACCGTGTGTGTGTGTGTGTGTGTGTGTGTGTGTGTGTGTGTGGAAACCACAGAATCCGTTTGCATGGTTTTCCCCAACCTTTCCACGTTTCCATTCCTAACAATAGTCCTGGCTGTAATTCAGTTTTAGAGGTTTAAATGAATGCAGTTGTACTTTATCATTTCCATAGTAACAGCTTATTCAGCTCTGGTGTGTCTAGCCACGACACAGTAAGTGGTACGAAGAGCTTTGCTGTGTCACGATTCGCATACTTCTGCATGAGCGCATACACACAAAGAAGTGCACTACAACAACTTGGATGCTTTATTTAAAATAGTCAACATGTTGAGCGCACACTCTCAGTGGTTACCATCTTGGCTACATAATGCAAGGGGATGGACCACCAACGTGTCCAGAGGTGGCGCAGTGGTTAGCACGTCCATCTCAGAGCAAGAAGGTCCCAGGTTTGATTCCCGGGCTCGGGGCGTTTCTGTGTGGAGTTTGCTTGATCTCCCCGTGCTTGCGTGGGTTTCCTCTGGAGTTCCAAATCACCCCTAGGTGCGAGTGCGAGTGTTTGCCCTATGATGGTGTGGTGAGCTGTTCAGGGTGTACCGCGCCTTCACACAGAGTCGGCTGAGATGGGCGCCAGCCTCCCTGCGACCTTAATTAGGATTAATCGGTTTAGAAATTGAATGAATGGAGATTTATTCGTTCATTGATTTTACAAAAAATTCATCATACTGGGGAGGCTGGAGTCTGTCTCAGTCGTCTCTGAGGTATGCTGGGTGTATCCCTGGGATACACCCTGAACAGCTGGCCACTCCAACATACACACAACTATTTACACCAAAGGCCATTAAGAATATCCAGTTAGAATAATGGGCGTGTCTTTGGACTTCTGGGAAACACAGTCCAAATGGGGAGAACATGCAAACTCTACATGAACGCCCTTGTCAAGACTGGGACTCAAACCGAGTGCATTCTTGCTGTGAGGCGGACGTGCTGACCGCTACGCCGCTGTGCTGCCCAAAGTAAAAAATGCGATACAATACAATGTCTATACTGTAATCAGTGGAATATGGTAGAGGGTAACTAGAACATTTTATAGCATGATGCTTTAGTTAAAGATTAAACTTAAAAAAAAAACACATCATCCCATCATGGATTATTTTCCCAATAAGTGATTTATCCCTTAGTCCATAAATGCCCCAGGTTTATGTCAGAGTTTTCTCTTTAACCTTGAGGGTCGAGAGGACCCCTTATGATCTGCCAATCCACCAAACAGAGGTAATAAAAAAAAACTAAAAAAAAAAAAACACCCAGGCCTGAACACTTTCAGCGGGCATTTTCGGGATATTCCAAGACTGCTGAAGTAAAACGATCTTTCAGGTGCAGATGATTCACACACTGATCAAAGTGACCCTGACACAGCACGAAGCATCAGAAACGCATCGTAACCCCTGCAGCGAATTTATACAGAGGAGTCCGTGGGATACATTACTGCTTTGATGGCGATGCTTAATTAGAATACGTTTTAGACACTCTTTCTTGCTCGTATTCATGTGATGTGGTCCACGTTCTGTCGACTCTCAGACAGTGGGTTAAAAAATATGGGACAGTTCTCTTTTTCTGATTAGACTGCTGTCAGGTCTATACAGGTGAGGAAAACCACAAAGGTAAGAAATTATAGGGAATAAAAAAAAAATAAGATACCTGCTGATTGGTGTTTACAAATCCAGTCCTGAAATTTTGCCTGCAAATTTGAGTGTGAGTGTGTGTGTGTATGGGGCGTCTTTGTAAGTGTGTGGTGGCGTGTAGCGTGCCCACACATGCAGCCAGAGGTGGGAGCTTCCTCTGGTATCCTGAGACTCGGCTATTAAAATTAATAACGGGATTTGCCGAACACCTTAGACGGGGAATGCCTTTCTGAATTCTCTTCTTCTTTTTTGCATGTGTGTGTGTGTGTTCTTCTTTCTTAGCCACATCATCTTTCCTCTCTCCTCTAGTTAATGTTCTTATTTAGCTTTTTTCTAATAAGAGAAGGCAGCAGAAATGTGATCTGAGGAGAAGAAGCGGAATGAAGAAATAAAAAGAGAAGAGAGGAGAGGAGGGTCAAAAGGTCATCCTAATGGATTAGTCGAGACCACTAATCCAGGATCCAAACTAGCAATCCTAAGCCTCTGTTTACACTCCGGACATCTTATTCTTTCCTCTGAACAAGTGCTTTCAAAGGGGCAACACGCACACACAGCCCAGAGGCCATGTTTTCGAGCTGATCCAAGATAACACTGAAACATCCTAAAACCGAGATTTTTCAACGATCTGCTTAGGATCCCTGAACGATCTCATCACGGAATATTCACAGAATTTCTTTCTCACCATTGAGACCCACTTTGTTGAATTCCCCTTGAATAGATCTCCAAGCTGTAAACTATGACCAGATAACAGATACCATTATCAGGATACATCACCATAAGGGAAATGTATATCTTCATATTTCCACAAATAAAACGTCACGACAAAACTACAGGAAGATTTCGAAGTGAAGCGTGAACGTGTGTACCAGGACCAGAACGAAAACCTCACAGCTGTATAATAGTGCTCTTTAGAAGATTCCTGATAAATGAACAGTATTGGATGTAATGAAATGTCACTGTTGGTAGGCGTGTCTCTAGCTGGATATGACTGTCATGTGCTGTCATGGGTTTGTTTTCCAATAAATTACAGGTTGTTGGATAAATGTGGTGTTTTTAGCATTTGGTTTTCAGCTCCTGAATTGGATGAATCTGCCATGTGGTTGGTGGTTTTACTGCTTTTGCTAAGTGATGGCTGCTGTTGAGGTATGTGTGATAATATGAGAGAGAGAGAGAGAGAGAGAGAGAGAGAGAAAGAGAGAGGTTTATGTTCTGGTCAGCTTTGAGTTGAAGAATTTACTCTCTTGAAAAGTTTGTGCTTTTTTTTTAATTTTCATTAATTTGCTTGTACTTTACTAGTTTAAATGATAAAATGTGAACTATATTAAATAATATCTGTTTGTTCATAAAAGAAAGATTTGCATAATAACAATTCATTCATTTTTTTATTCACCAAATCCTACTAGGGTCGCAGGGAGGTTGAAGCCTATTTCAGTCGACTTGTGTAGAAATGATCATGTCTTCTTTGAAAACCTCACTGAAGTTAATCAGGCTATTTTCTTTGAGGCAGACCACAGATTCCCAAAAATCAAACATGTTCATTACAATTTCAACCTCCAGTCACTTATCCTGGAGTTCATTCAAAATTTAAAAGCCTCTCACTGGTTTTCTATTTCCTTTATGGAGGTGAATTATCCCGTGGTTTTAAAATAATGACATGAGAATATTTCCTGTGAGAAATATCTGTATTGTGTATACAGATACAGAGAGACTGTTACATCTCTAATGAGCTCGAGACATGTTTTAAAAAGTGAGGAGGAGTTGTTTAGTATAATAATAATAATAATAATAATAATAATAATAATAATAATAATAATAACAACAACAACAACAACAACAATAATAATAATAATAATAATAATAATAATAATAATAATAATAATAATAATAATAATAATAATAATAATAATAATAACAATAATAATAATAATAATAATAATAATAATAATAATAATAATAATAATGAACAAGGAAAATTAAGATTTTTTTCCATTTAAAAGGACTAAAGGTATTAATTGAATAAAGAAAAAGAGGACTGCAGAAATGACCACTTGGAGGATATAAAATGATATAAAGTGTGTGTAAAAACTGAGGAAAGCAGATTATTAAGCTGTTGAATCGATAAAAAAAATACTTAACACCTCTGCCAACCTTTTGAAAAGAATACCATTGATAATATTTATGTTAAGTTTAAAATTTCATACAGAGGAATATGACACAACTTTAGGATTAAATATTTTGAGACTATTAGGAGTCACAGGAGGGTTTTTTTTTTAACTTGTTTTCTTTTTCCTATTCTATTAAAAATAACTTCAGTTTTCTGATAAGAGAATAAACAGAGGAAAGGGAAAGCACCAAATAAGAAGACTATTTTTTAATTGAAGTTTCAATAAATAAATGCATAACTACATAAAAACGTGAATGAATGCGCGCATGTAATACAATTAATATAATTAATATTAATAATAATTAAAAATAATAATAATATTAATTGCAGTTATGGTTAATGTAGCCTACACTAAAGCAAATTTCATGATTTCTACTTTATTAAAATTTGCAAAGCCCTAACCAATTATCAAGTCGGATTGATTTAAGCCTCTATCAAAATAAGGCTGAATGCTGATTCGCAGAGAGAGAGAGAGAGAGAGAGAAAGAGAGAGAGAGAGAGAGAGAGCGCTCGTGATTGGCTACCTGTATTCCCTTTCTCTTTGCTTTATATCTTATTCCCATCCCCGGTGGTTCATCACTGAGCTCTTCAGGGTTTAAAACTTTCCTCCATCAGTCGGTATTTATTAGAGGATGAGAAGACAGTAGACGAGAGAGTCCCCACGTTTTACCAGGAAAATACAGCTCGCATACTTCTTACTTCAAACTCTATTATTATTATTATTATTATTATTATTATTATTATTATTATTGGAAAAAAATACTGGATTTTTTATGACAATTTTTGGGTAAGTTACTGGCTCTTTTTTTTATTTTATAGGTGAAACTAATTAAAGTTGTTTAATTCTGCATGTAAATCTCAGTTCCCAGCATTTGGAGTTTAAGTTCAGTTCACAGTCTAAAACTCTTCTGGACTCCAGAAGATAAAGTTACAGCATTATAGTGTAATAAAAGCTATTTGACATATTCTAAACTAGCTACTTAGAAAAACAAAAGCATTTTCTTGGACCTTCTTTTGATTTATTAGAGTGTAATTTTGTAATATTTGGTCTATATGCTATTTATTAAATAAAGAAGTTTAAAATAGACAAACACTTTTTAATGGGCATTTTTTAACGATAGCCGTCAATTATTTTGTTCGTAAAAATATTTATTCGCAAAGAAACCAAAATAATATCTTACTCTAATTTCATATGTTTATATGAATGAACGAATGAATGAATGAATGAACGAATGAATGAATGAATGAATGAATGGCCCATAATGAAGTGCATCTGCTTGCCAAACTCCACCCTTTTAACTGTAAATGATTGTTGATTTTGCAAATTGCCAGAACTTTGCAACAGAACGCGTTTTAGTAAACAGATCAAACCATCAGGTTTAAGCAAGAAGAACAGAAGGAGAAGTTGTTGCGCAAGTGCGCAGTGAATATCAGTGTTCATGTTTATCTGGTAAAGAAGGTTGTAGCATGTTGACTGTCCTGCTGTTCCAACTGTACACAGGCTACTTTAGAAAGTCGGATGAAAGACATGCCAGCGCATGTAACCTGGAAAACTATTTGGCTACCTGTCAGTTTCGTGTTGCGCGTTTGGAGCAGACGGAAAGTGCCAGGCATGTGGGTTGTTTTTTTTTCCCTTTCTTTCTGAAAACTAACAAAACTTTTTTCCCCTCGACATCCTCTAGTTATCTGATGAAAGGGATCCATCTTCTGTAAACAGTCTGGACTCTTTGGTGGTTTTTTTTTTTCACTCGACTGAAATTGACAAGGAAGACTTGATTTTTTTCTTTTTTTCTTTTATATATTTTTGCTCGGTTCTTATGGTTGGAGATGATGTTTGAGATTGAACGCGTCTTGGTGGCGGCGCTCCTCGCGCTTCTCCGCTCCGTGGTTCCGGCGCTGCTGCTGCTCGCGGTGTCGCGGCGGCTGTGGGCGCTCAGGTGGAGCGCTGCCCGGGACAAGGCGTGCGCGCTCCCGCTGCCGGAGGGATCCATGGGCTGGCCACTGATCGGAGAGACCTTCCATTGGCTTTTCCAGGTAAGACTAAAGCTAACGTCCTAAAATGTCCCAGCACCGCCCCATATAGCCATTTCTACAACACGCAATGCTGGATTAACTCGACCATGCTTCCATCCTTCCATCCCTCCATCCATCTTCCAAAGCGCACATCCACCCCGGCTCGCTGGAGGCAATCCCAGCTGACACTGGGTGAGAGGCAGGGTACCGAACAGATCAGAGGGTTAACTCAGGAAGACAGACAACCATTCACACCCACACCTTCACTGATCTCATGTCTGTGAGAGGAAACCAGAGCACACGGAGGAAACCCACGCAGGCACGTGTAGAGAGTCCCAACTCAGTCGAGCAGCAAGTCCAGTCCCAGAACCATCTTGCTGTGAGGCGACAGTGTTCACCACTGCACCACCATGCCGCCCCACCTAGTTCTAATAGAACTTCTTATGATGCCCGGATGAACTCGTATGAACTTTTACTTTGCTGTGCACACTACCTGGGCATGTCAGGGTGATACACAATTTAGTATGATTTTGGAGATATTCCAAATAACTCAAGTTCAGTATTGTACTTAATACACCAAGACTTTTTGTCCAAAGTTGATTCTGTAGCCTATTATTGATATAAATAGTCATAAACCAGTCTCAGTATCAGCTCCACAGACACTTGTGGTCTTGCCAGTCTCACCTGCACGTCCTAAAATGTGACACATTTTTATATTAATACTTGAAGTGTTAAAAGTGTGACCTATTATATCATCCAGATGAACTGATAAGTGTTAATTCAACACTGGGGATTTTGCAGTGTACTCTGTGTGACATTCCAGCACATAATTTAGTGCGGTTTTGGACGGGGCCCAAATTATACAAGTGTTCACAACCTCCCATGTTTGTTTTCTCTCTCTCTCTCTCGCTCTCTCTCTCTCTCTCTCTCTCTCTCTCTCTCTCTCTCACACACACACACACACACACACACACACACACACACAGACGTGCAAATTTTTAACAATTAAATTTGCACAACTTGTGTGAAATGTGACAAAGGTTAGATTTCGGTTTGGGATAAGATGAAGATTTATACCTTTTTTGATGACTTCATCGGAAAATAGAAACTTAACAGGACTGACTTTGCCCATACTTGTTTAAATTTCTACGAATTTCCCATGAGATCGGTCTCAATACAGTGCAAATTATTAATAGACAGAATAAAGTTTCTAAACATGTGTGTGCAATACAGTGTTATGAATGCACTGGATAAGTCAGGGGTTGTTGTGTTAAAGGAAAATCATCAATGGGTGGTTGTGATAGACCCCACTGTTACCCCCATTTTACCAGACTGAATTCAAATATGTTTTGGACTATATTCCAAAGACATACACATTAGGCTAACTGGCTAACCCTGGTGTGAGTGTGAATCGCTGTGTGTATTGCCCTGCTATGGGCTGGTTAGATCTTCAGGTTGTACCCTGTCTTCACCCAGAGTTGGCTAAGATAGGCTCCAGCCTATGTACATTCATTTCTTCATCAGGCTCTCTCTTTTTTTGATTGCTTGAAGTGAAGAAAGTGAAACCTCAGATTGTCATGTTAAAGAGAAACCAGAAATCACAACTCCTCTGTCCTGAGGACTTTCCCATGTAGGGAAATGTACTTAGCTTTACAACATGCATACATTTGGGGATTCCTTTCATCAATGTTAGGCCAAAACCCCATCACACTCAGCCACATCCTCACTAAATCCTCAGAAGGCTGCGTGGGACACAGTAAGAACCTGCGCAGCATAGTAGGAAAGCAGTAGAACCCGATACAGGCACGGCGTGGTCTCCATGGATGCAGAAAACGTGGTAGATCTTTGGACAATGAATCCAGTGTTGATGTTGTCGAATCAGGAGGCAGTAAGAATTAAGCATATGGTAACGCACTGTTTGATCTACAATTACCACTTCAGAATGGAAAACAAGTGTGTGTGTTGAGTTTTTTGATGAGTGCGATGAGTGGATCTATGGCTCTATATTTATATAGTATCTATAGATCTCTCACTCAGTGACATTAACACTGACGTCACACAAGCTACCATTTGGGACATTTGTCTGCGGACATGGTCAAGGTAATAAGCTCTCTTTTCTCTCCAAAGCAACATTGAATCATGGGTACACTGATTGCATATACTGTTTGATTTTTGTGCATGCAAGCGATGTTTTACACAATAATAAATAAATAAATAAATAAATACAAATACTGCAAAATGTACTAAATAGGGTGCAATTTGAAACATAAAATGTATTAAAGTTGTGAAAAGTTTTATTTCTCTTACAATCATAATTATTTTTAGAGTTGCTTATGCAGATGGATCTCTTAAAAAATTGACATCTTTGACACTTACAGTCTTGAATCTTCTAGGCTAAAAATGAAAGGTTGTAGCATTATGCTAATACTGATTAACACTAAGGGTACAGATGGCTCACATGAGAACCATGGCTGGGACTACTGTGGTCATTCCGGCAGATTTTGGAGGCGGTTTACCATGAATGTGGGTGGAGAAAATTTGCAGATGAAGACAGTAGAATAACTTTTCTATAAAAAACAAATTTGGGATGGAAGCCACGCCCTTACGGTTCTTAAGGTAGCTCCCAGACACTTATTAAGTATTTCTGCAGAAGTTCCTGGGACCATTTACGAGATAATGCAAGCTGACCTCTGGAACACACAAATTTGTTTACTGTGAGATAATTCCGGCTGTGTGAGACCCAGGCTTAGGTCTCTCAGGGTTCAGTATAAAATATTTATTGAAACTGTACATGTTTGCATTGTTTATTAGATCTAGATTATACCCTGACTGTCAGGGAGTGCTTTTTCCTTTTCTTCTTTTGGCTGTTCCTGTTAGTGGTTTCCACAGTAGATCATCCTTCCCTATCTCACACAGTCTCGTGCATCCCCTGTCTGTCACACCAATCAACTGCATGTCCTCCTTCACCACATCCATAAATCTCTTTATTACATTTACAATTATGGCATTTGGTACAGACACCCTTATCCAGAGTGACTTACATTCATCATTTTTATACAACTGAGCAATTGACGGTTACAACAGTGGCAGCTTTACCTGTCAGGTAACTCCATCCTCAACATTCTTCAACCAACATACCCTTCATCCCTCCTCTGCACACATCCAAACCATCTCAATGGGGTTTTTTGTTTGTTTTCTATTATCATTATTGGGTAAACGTCCAGAATTTCGAACCTTTCTCTATTTAAACACTATTCAAAGAAACACACAGGATTATACGTATGAGGTCATGATGTAGTGGTTAGCACATTCTCTCCACAACAAGAAGGTGCTGGCTTTGAGTCCCAGCCTCAGCGAGGGTGTTTCTGTGTGAAATTTACATGTTAGCCTTGTGCTTGCGTGGATTTTTCTCCAGGTACTCCAGTTTTCTCCCACAGTCCAAAGATGTGCACATTCGGCCTACTAGGTTTTAAAAATTGCCCCTAGATGTGAGTGTGAATGGTTGAATGTGTGTTGGTCCTGCGATGGACTGGAGGGCTGTTTGGGATCTTCGCTAAGAGTCAGCTGAGACAGGCTCCAGCCTCCCTGTGACCCTATTTGGATTAATCAGTTCAGCTAATGAATGAATAAATGCATTTTCATTTTATTGTGAAATTTAAATTAGGTAAATAAACAAATAATTCATTTATTCATTCATTAGCTGAACTGCTTAATCCAAATAGGGGTCACGGGGAGGGTGGAGCCTATCTCAGCTAACTCTGGGCAAAGGGCAGTGGTGGCTTAGTGGTTAAGGTGATGCGTTACTGATCCAGAGGTCAGCAGTTCAATCCCCACTAGCACCACTATTGGGCCCTGGAGCAAGGCCCTTAATGATCAGTTGTATACAAATGATAATTGTAAGTCACACTGAATAAGAGCATCTGCCAAAAGCCATAAATGTAAAGTTCCAGCAAATAAATAAATAAATAAACAAAAAGATCTTTCAGTCCACTGTTTTGTTAATACATGTATGAAATTATTACCCTACATGTGCAGACCTGAAAGCAAAATACAAAATTTCCTTCAGTTCCTGGCACAGTTCCTTGCCAAGGGAAACCCGTAGCACGATATCAAAAGGCCCCCAATTTTGAAATGCAGTAAATAACTAGGGCGGAGTTAGAGAGCGGTCTTTTTTCTCTCCACCTTCTTGCCTTTCTGATGACTTCCATCTCTCTCCTGTCATGTCAAACGTTTCTGAAGTAACACTTACGTTTTGAATCATTTCAAATAACTCTCCCCATTTTCTCCTTACCACCATTTCTATCTCTCTCCTTCTCTCTCTCTCTCCCTCCCTCCCCTACCTGCCCTTCATTTCACAGGGTTCCAGCTTTCACATCTCCAGGCGAGAGAAACACGGCAACGTTTTTAAGACCCACCTCCTGGGGAAACCCGTGATTCGCGTGACTGGTGCTGAAAACATTCGTAAGATCCTGCTTGGTGAACACACCCTGGTGAGCACACAGTGGCCACAGAGCACACGCATCATCCTCGGACCAAACACACTCGTCAACTCCGTCGGTGAGCTGCACAAGAAGAAGAGAAAAGTAAGCAATCACTGGAAACTGGAAATATATTGACCACACAACTTGTGCAAAGCCAAATAGACTTTTATTCACTCATTCATTTATTCACCCAACCTCTTAATTCTATTAAGGTCGCAGGGAGGCTGGAGCCTATCTCAGCCGACTCTGGGTGAAGGCGGGGTACACCCTGAAAAGCTCGGCAGTCCATCGCAGGGCAACACAAACACACACACACACACACACAAAACCATCCAAACTCACACCTAGAGGCAACATGCATGTCTTTGGTCTGTGGGAGGAAACCGAAGTACCCGGAGGAAACCAGAATGCCAATTACATCACAGACCTCTTCATGCAAGTGCCTCAGTTCACTAATGTTCTTATAGCTGAATGAGCACAAGTCCACACAGCCACACCCCAAAATTTAGTGGAAAGATTGTGGGGATAAAGCTTCAAATCAGTTGAGCTTATAATAACAGCAGAAGGTGCCCAGACTTGCCCCCAGGGCATTATTTTTAAAATGAAGAACCATTCATATAAAACACAACTTAGCCTAAAACGACTTGCAAGTACCTTTTTTAATTCGTTCCTTCTTCCTCTTAGATCCTGGGCAGAGTGTTCAGCCATGCAGCACTGGAGACCTATCTGACACGCCTTCAGGACATGGTGAAGGGCGAAATCAGTAAGTGGTGTGCTGAGGCTGGCCCCGTGGAAGTTTACACTGCTGCGAGGTCACTCACGTTCCGCATCGCTGTGCGTGTCCTGCTGGGCTTGAGGCTCGATGAACAGCGTATCGCTCAACTCTCCAATACCTTTGAGGAGCTCATGAACAACCTGTTCTCCCTACCCATCGATGCACCTCTCAGTGGCCTGCGAAAAGTGAGCAAACAGGATAAATCACAGTTAACAAAACACATCACCTCATTTCTAAGTCATTTTCCACACAAAGGAGATACTTTACTGTTTATTCAATAGAGACTGTCATAAAACACCTTTCTAAAAATTTGGTTCTCTTATGACCAAGCCAGGAGCCACAATGGACAGGAAAAAAAGTGAAAATATAGTAAGAAACAAACCTGAACAGTACCCAGACTCAAAAAGGAAACATCTTCTAGCTGAAATCAGATATGATTATAAACTAATACTTACCTGCAGCAGTATATAAACAATACTCCTTCATTCATTCATTCTCTGAACCGTTTAATCCTAATTAGGGTCGCAGTGAGGCTGGCGAACATCTCAGCAGACTCTGGGTGAGGGCAAAATATGGTCCCCATCAATACCTATAATGGGGTGCTCGGGTATGGATATTCTGTGTTATTGGGTACGCAGCATAATATTTAAGTAAAAATATTTAATAATTAAGTGGAGCTCAAAGGAAGCCAATCTTGTTGATCTTATCCAGTATATAATATACATTCATTTAATTTTGTTGTGGCAAGTAAATGTTCGGAAACCTAATATACAGTTTTGTCTCTGTGACCTTGAAAAGTAGGTCAAGGTCACTAACACACAAACTCAGACTAGCACTCATAGTAGTGAGCCAGAATACCAAGTTTGAAAGCCCCAACTTCAATCTCAAAAGCCCCAATGTTAAGCTGAAAAACTCAAGTAATTGTCTGGTCAGCGTCTGAGTTCCTTTAAGTACGGTTTTCCTCTCAGTATGGAGGTGAGATTATCACCTGAAGCAAGATAAAGACTTGGGCACAAGTAATTTTTGAAAGGTAGGAAGAAAAACTCCTCCAAGTTGGACTAAAGCATCAGGATGAAAAAATACACACACACACACTGCATGGTTTACTGGCGAATTTATTTTTGCACAACTTACAGTATCTGCTTATAAGGTTCCTTTCAATTTCTCCTTTTAGGGGAAAAAAGCACGAGACATCCTGCATGCCGAGATGGAGCTCATCATCAAGGACAAACTGATGAAGCAGTGCACGGATGAGTACTGTGATGTGTTTGACTACATGCTGAGTGCAGGGAAGGAAAATGATTACAATCTGACCATGCAGGAGCTCAAGGTATGACGTTTAACAGTTGTTATAAATGCGTGACTTAACCCAGCGGCATAAAGTGTCACACATCTACACTTAGAACATGCTATGTTGTATTTTTAGGTTTTTGATTTTAAAAAAATTGCTGGGATTTTACAGGCTCCTTGTTGCATTTACATTTACAGCATTTAGCAGACGCTCTAATGCAGAGCAACTTACAGAAATGCTTTAAACTCACTATCGGTGAATACTTTCTTATACTGGTTCATTAGGACATAAGTATACCATAAGTCAAAACTCAGTGGGTAGGTATTGTGTGTGTGTGTGTGTGTGTGTGTGTGTGTGTAAAACATAGTGCTAATCTAATACTGCTGAAAAAGTTTTCAGCAATAATTTGAAGACTCCCAGGACTGTCCGGACATCTAGAGGAGGTTCATTCCACCATCTTTGAGCCAGAACAGAGAAGAGTTTAAATGCCTTTTTTCCTTGTCCCTTGGTAGAAGGAGGGATCAGCCTAGCAGTGCTAGAGGATCTCAGAGAACGTGGTGCAGTGAGGGGTGTGAAAAGTGCCTTGAGGTAGGAGAGTGCAGGTCCATTTTTGGCATTGTAGGCAAGTATTAGTGTCTTGAATCTAACGCGAGCAGCTACAGGAAGCCAATGGAGAGAGCATAGCAAAGGAGCGTTGTGGGATAATCTTCAGAAAGTTGAAGTGAGGGATTAGTTGCAGAGGTTGAGTAGCACTCAAAGGCAGACCTGTTTCCACCATCATTTATAATGTTATGGAAGTCACGAGAGTGAGGAGATCAAACATCTGGGGGGGGGGCTCAGGGTAGTGCTGATGCTCTTCCACAGTGAAAGGACATGGTTGAGGTGGCTCGGGCATCTGAACAGAATGCCTCCTGGTCACATCCAACTGGGAGGAGGACCTGGGGCAGGCCCAGAACTTGCTGGAGGGATTTTATATATCCTGTCTGGCTTGGGAACACCTCAGGATCCCCCAGGAGTAGATGGAGAGTGTCGCTGGGTACAAGATGCTTGGGTTTCCCTCCTAAATCTGTTGCATCCATGACCCCACCTCAGAAAAGTGGAGGAAAATGGAAAGATGGAAGTAATGAATGCTGTGAGTTACCGGTCTGAAGGGTGGAGTTACAATTCCAAGCACTATTAATTGTCCAGTACTGGGTCTTTAAGCAAAATACATTTCAAATGTTAAACGCATCAACCAAATGAGTTTTGTCTGGGAGAAAGATAATTTCTTTAATGGTCTACATGAGGACTGGAATCTTTGGCATCCCTGCTTGCATGGGTTTCCTCCAGGTACTCTGGCTTCCTCCTACAATCCAAAGACATGAACATTAGGTTAACTGGCTGTTTCAAATTGCCTCTAGGTTTGAATGTGAATGGTGTCTGCTACCCTGCCATAGACTGGCGAGCTGTTCAGAGTGTACCCCGCCTTCGCCCAGTGTCTGCTGACGGCTGCAGCCTCCCTACTACCCTATTAGGATTAAGTGGTTTGGCAAATGGATGGATGGATGAGGACTGGAATCATGTAGCTTTTGGAAAACTTTAATGCAGATGTTGCCAAATGAAGACTGTGAAGCAAAGACAAAAGGCCACATATGCAGCCAATATGACAACTGCATTTTTCCCAACATGTAAATAGTAGGACTTGTTTTCTATACCCAACTCAGAACAGTCCTGCGGGGGGAAAAGCGCTTAATGGTTTGAAGTTACTACTGAAGCAGCACAGCAATGGCTTTAGTAGTGCAGTCCTGCATACTCAAATATCGTTCATATGCCCAGAGATTGAGGCAAAAATGTTAGCATTGTCACGTCACAGCTAGAAGGGTCTGAGTTCGAGCCCCGTGGCTGAATGTGGCCTTCATTTGTGAAGTTCGCAGTGGGGTTTCTCTAGATACTCTGGTTTCCTCCCACAGTCCAAAGACATTCACATTAGGTTAACTGGCTTCTCTAAATTGCTCATAAGTGTATGATCAGTGTATCCGTCTGAATGTTTGGTTGTCTCGGTGTTAGTTGTGCAATGAACTGGCAACCTGTTCAGGGTGCAACCTTGCCTCTCGCCCTAGGTCAGCTGGGATTGGCTATGGATATAGATAATCGACATTGTTGTTAATTTTAAACAATTACAGATCAACTGTATACTTCAACTTTAATGAATCTGTGTAGACTAATTATTATAAATACGTGAATGGAAATATCTGTTCATAATCTTTACGTTCATAAATATTGGATGATATTTAGCAAAGTTAAAAATTTTTTTTTGGCTGATGCATTATATGGAAATAGAGAAAAGTTTTACAGTTTCTTAACATTTGTGTTCTCGTCTTCCTCAACATGCATCTACAAATTCCACAACGACGCTGTCAGCAGTGTAACACTATCAAACTATCAAAGCCATCATAACAAGAAAAAATTCTAAAGTGACTTGGTGACCTAAGCAAACTTTAGTTTTTGGGGTTTTGTCCAAAATCAGCCAAAAAAGTTATTTAAATGACATTTAGATCAAAATAATCAGAAAAACAAATAGCGAGCTGGCATTTGTCCCTTTCAAGCCCTTTTTGTATTAGATCGGGTCAGATATGGTTTGCTTCAATATCTCATCACTTTTAACTCACATATTAGCAGCAGTTTTTTTTTCCTCCCCTAATTTTACACTGTGTGCACAATTATTAGGCAAGTTGTATTTTTGAGGATTAATTGTTATTGTACAACTATACAGTGCTCTCG
>JAQMYF010000023.1:50678680-50692523 GCA_030014195.1 Neosilurus mollespiculum
AGTTTATACAGCTTGGAGTTGGAAATTATGGATAAAATGATGACATGGTCAAAATAATCACTTGCCTAATAATTGTGTACACAGTGTTGTCATATCCGATTCCCACCCGTCAAGTATTGCCTTCCCTATCACACATCCAACACCAACCAGGGAGGGGCATAAGCATGCAACTTCCCTCCTCCATGACATGCAGTGCCTCTTTAAAAATTTGGGGGCGGCCTAACACACTCGGAGGGAAAGCACTATCCGCCCCCTCCTACGAATGAGCTCACAGACGCCCATGATTGGCTAGTGATCACTGTGAGTGACAGGGAAGTGAGCGTATGCCATCCCTCCCTCCCGTGAGAGCTCGGCCAGTTAGCTTTCATGGACTCCCGGTCACGGATGGCTGTGGCATCAACCCGGATTCAAACTTGCGATCTCCGGGTTGATAGTCGTGCACCTTGTCGATGCGCCACTTGGGAGCCTAGCAGCAAAAAATTAAACCAGTGGTGGCTCAGTGGTTAAGGCTCCGGGTTACTGATCCGAAGGTCGGCAGTTCCTGCCCCAGTACCAACAAGCTGCCACCATTGGGCCCTTTGAGGCTCAACTGCTCAGGTGTATAAATGGGATCTTTTTAAAAATACAAGTTGCTCTAAATAAGGGGGTCTGCCAAATGCGGTAAACGTTAATCCCAAATGGTGGATGCACAACAGTATAAATAAGAGATGGAGTAAATAGGGTAAACATTAACATCACATTTGGTTGATAAAGTAAAATGTTTCATGTTATCTGTTATTTTTAATATAGACAATGGATGGACTTATTTTACAATGGGTGATAACATTTCATCTGAATATAACTGATGAAATCCTTGACTGTACAGGAAACAGCGGTGGAATTGATTTTCGCCGCACACTCCACCACAGCGAGCGCTTCCACGTCGCTCATCCTTCAGCTGATGCGCCATTCCGAAGTCGCCGAGCGTGCACGAGCTGAACTGGAGGCTGAAGGTTTAATCGTGGATGCTCCCAGCTCTTACTGTTTACGCTGTAACGAAAACAGCAACGCATGTTCAGTCAGTAAAGCTGAAAGGTGCACAGACGGTACGACACAGACCCGGCTTAAATCCAATCCTCTGCTCGAGAAAACAACCTGCCCTGAAAGACAAGAAGGTCATCGATCATGGATCAATGTCCCATACTTAAGTCTGGAGAAACTCAATCAGCTGAGCTACTTGGACTGTGTGGTGAAGGAGCTGCTTAGGTTTCTACCACCGGTGTCTGGGGGATACAGGACAGTGCTGGAGACGTTTGAGCTGAATGTGAGTATACAACAGTCCTGGATATCGAAAAGAAGGGTATATACAAAAGGAAATGGATAATAAAGTCACCAAGGTTATATTGGATTGAGATAAGGCTGGGCAATATATAAATACATTATTATCATCATCATCATCATCATCATGATATGACCACTCAGATCATCAGACATTAAATATCATGACTGTCATCATTCATCAGAAATATCTTTTAACTTTATTATGGCGGCATGGTGGTGTAGTAATTAGCATGTCCGTCTCAGAGCATGAAAGTCCCAGTTCGATTCCCGGACTCAGGCATTTCTGTGTGGAGTTTGCATGTTCTCTCCATGCTTGCACAGGTTTCCTCTGGGTACTCTGGTTTCCCACAGTCCAAAGATATGTATAGTAGGCCAATTGGCTGTTCCAAATTGCCCCTAGGTGTGAGAGTGAATGTGAATGGCTGAGATGGGCGAAAACCTCCCCGCAACCCTAATTAGGATTAAGTGGCTTAGAAAATGAATGAATGAATGTAGATTCTTATGTAAATGAGCTGGTGTCACAGCCCATTTCCTTTCCTCTTTCCTGTTATTTACAGGGTTTCCAGATCCCAAAAGGATGGAGTGTCATGTACAGTATCCGTGACACGCACGAGACTTCTGCCTCCTATGCAAGCCCAGAGCTGTTTGATCCAGAGCGCTTCAACACTGATCGGGATGAGAGCAAAATCAGTCGCTTCAGCTATGTGCCATTCGGTGGTGGCATTCGCAGGTGCATCGGCCGCGAGCTTGCCTTGCTCGTGCTCAAAACACTCGCCGTGGAGCTGCTGGCCACAACCGAGTGGACGCTAGCTACGGAGACTTATCCCCGCATGCAAACGGTGCCCATCGTTCACCCAGTCAACGGACTCCACGTCCATTTTAAATACAGGAATTATGCGAGTGGGAGAAACCGCAGGGAGTCCAGACACATATAAAAAAAAAAATATTACAAGCATGTTTATCAGTTATGTTTATGAATGACTTCATGATGATTTTCAAAAAGGAAAAACAGATGAACACCTGAACAGAGAAAAATGCATTTTTAAGTTGTGCAGAGTCATGATGCATTGATGGAGAAGAGTCTGGATATTGATAAAGAGACTTGACTTGATTACACAGACCACATACAGGAGGGTGTTGTAATAAGAGGAAAGGTCTGAATACTTACCTGTGCCCAGATCTAAATAAGGAGCCTGAAACATGCAGGCATCATTCATCCACTCCCTCAGTTATTTCAGGTGGTTTCCAATATGTGCATTAACCCTGGGTTTACACTGGGGCACAATGTCCACAATTTGAATGAATCGTGATAAGTGTTGGGGGTTGTGGGATCGAATTGTGATGATTATGAGGAAACTTGGCGGATGCGTGAAGATCTTGTGGGAACTTGGCGGATGCGTGAAGATCTTGAGGGAACTTGGCGGATGCATGAAGATCTTGAGGGAACTTGGCGGATGCGTGAAGATCTTGAGGGAACTTGGCGGATGCGTGAAGATCTTGAGGAAACTTGGCAGATTTGTGACTGTCAAAAATTTTGCTACGATTATTACGATGTATTATGATTTGACACCAATCGTCACAGAATGTGGGAAGTGCAGTAGAGCACAGTAGACCTTAACAGACCTTACCAGAGCGTAACAGACCTTCGATACGCCATTGTAGGGGATCTTGATTAACTTGGAAATAAGATTCCTACAAGTTTCATCTCTTGCATTCCCCCTTTTTATACCCTGATCGTGCTCCAAGCGAGCTCCACGCTTTTTTTTTGGAAAAAAAAAAATTATGGACATTGGGTCCCAGTGTAAACCCACGGTAAGCTATCCTAAGCTCTTGTAGAAATGCCACAGGGATTTCAAGGTAAAAAAAGGAATCACGTTGTTTAAGGTAGCTTAAAACCAAGATAATTTATTCATTTTTAACCGTTTGTGATAACAGAAACCAATGGGAATGAACAAGGGAGTAGCAGAAACTGCCAGAAATAGAAGCGGAAGACACAAAATGCACTAACATACCCATGATGCAATGCAAGGCATATTTCAACAATGTTTTCCAAAGTAGGCAACATTCAGTGTCTTAGGGTAAAGACTACAGTGGTGTTGAACTGCTTTTCTTAGGCTGCTTAGGATTTGTAAACCCTTTAGTACGACAGAGTTTGTCGAGAACGCATGATTCATTCGGTTGAACAGTCTGGATCAGCAGCTGGATCTGGGGATAGGATTTCCAGACGGTCTCTTAAAGTATTGAAGGACGATGTTTGTAAATAATTATTTGAAATTTGTAGGGGATAACAGACCTCATCTTCTGAACAATATATACAGTAGAGTCCCATCGGAAAGTATTTGAACGCTAAGGCCAATTCTTTTATCTCTGTTATATGCTGAAGACACTGGTGTTCGAGATGGATGGGATAAATACATCAGAATTTTAGATTTATTTTGGTGACGTTTATATCTAAAGGTGTTAAACAACTTAGAAATTAGCAGACCACCAAACTTCTGGTAAGCAAAAGCATTGGAAAAGATATAAAATAATTAACAGTCTATCAGTGGTTTCCGAAGAGGAAAAATTGTTTTATTCGATATTTTTGGAATTGATTTCAAATGCACCAGCGGTAGCAGTTACCTTAGAATGAGTCAGGATTGATTATATATTTTTTTTCCTGCTGTGAGATATCTACCAAAAGTACATGAAGTGACATCCTAGGAGTAGTGTAGCCAATCAAAACACACAACCGATCGTATCCAGTGGGTACGAATAGAATACTCCATATTTTGTTACAAATCCCAGTGACATCATGCTACATATTTATGCAGAGTTTCCAGGCTTATACCACAGTCTCTTTTAGGTGTTGCCTGTTTTGGGCGTCTCTCTCTTCAGTTGCCTCTTTGGGAGGTGAAATGATTGAACCGGGGAGTCTAAAACCTTCCAGTTTTCCCCCCTCCTTTGTTGTGTTGGTGTTTTGGATGGTATGTAATTCTGTGTATAGTGGTAGGTGGAATGTTTCTGCACACTTAAATTCCCTAATGCATTTCCTGCATTAACCCCACCCATGACATGACCTCCTCTATGCCTGATTGATGGAAGAGCTTGTATGTTTTGAATCATTAGTATATGTTTATATACTTTATTTTACCCCCTTTTTGGTAGAGGTTATTTTTGGTTAGAACTTTTGTGGCTCAGTTCAGGATGTGGATTCTCATATTCACCTTGTCAACTCGAACCCAAATGTCTTCAGTATATAGTAAAAGTTAAAAGAATTGGCCTTGCTGTTCCAACAGAAAATGTGCGTCTATCACACCAAACGTTTAATTTTTAATCTACAGAGACCACGTACCTGTGTCATCAGACCATGTGACATTTGTTCACGCCTTCATGTTGGATGGAAAATAAAACAGAGCAGCAAATGACCCATATTTGTTGCCAACCGGAATGTTTACGGAGCTGATGAAATCTTAAGCTACAATAATTAATGTTCAAGTAACAGCACAACGGCTAATATTTATGTGTGTCTTCCTCCGTCTTCATCAAGCTTGCGACGCCCAACAGCACAGAATGAACTCACAGTGGTTCCTGTTAACTTATTACAAAAAACATCACACACAACCCATCCACTGTGCATTTCCATCCAACATGGTGGCACATTCATTAGTTGCATAATGATGACATCATGTGAATGGTCTCTATAGTACACTTTGCATTAAAACACTGATTATTTTGACCTTTATTATAACCACTTGTTTAGAGCTTGAGCATTACTAGGTCACATGACTATAATACGTGTGTAGGCTCTGCTAGGGATGTAGTGAATTATCTACAACCCCTAAAAGCATCACTTCTCTGCTATGTTCCTTTGAAAATCGTTTATATACTGTTCTACATTCATTTTTTTCTGGTCATTTCCTAGAAGGTAAAAGACGGCGTTATCTTTCTAGCAGCATGCACTCACAACCGAGTGCCGCGATGGATTCAGATGGGACTAAAATTCCAGAGATGCACCAGTAATACAGTGACTCGCAAAAGTATTTACCCTCATTGCTAATTTTCCTATTTTGTTGCATTCAAACCTGGAATTAAAAGTAGTACTTTGCAGAGCCAACCTTTGTAGCAATTACAGTTCTTAGGGTATGACTCTATAATCTTGGCAGATCTAGCCACTGGGATTTTTGCTCAACTGCTCCAGCTCCTTCAAGCATTTCTCTGTCTTAAGAGTCTGCCTGTATTTGGCACCATTGCTCAATTCTAACCACTTTCCCAGACCCTGCCGATGAAAAACATCCCCACAGCATGATACTGCCTCCACCATGCGTCGCTGTGGTGATCATGTATGGTTACATGGATGGACACCTCCTTGATGGCCACAAAGTAAATTCTAAATGTTTTAGGGTTTTTTTCTGGCCTCTCTTGAGTAAAGCTGTGGAATGTACAGTTTAGAATGGTTATATGGACATATGCACCAGTCTCTGCTGTGGAGATCTCCAGCTCCTTCAGGGTCACCTTTGGTCCCTTTTTGCCTGGTCTGCCTCTTTAGGCAGGTTTGTTGTGGTGCTATATTCTTTCCATTTTGTGATGATGGTTTTAATGGTGCTGTATGGGACTTTCAAAGGTTTTGGATTTTTCTTTCTTTTTTTTTTTTTTCTTTTTTTTTTGGTAGTCTAACCCTAATGTGTACTTCTCCATAACTTGACCTGTTGCTCATCATGGTTGCAGACTCTGGGGCCTTTAAGAGCAGTTCTATATTTACACTAAGATCACGTGACACTTAAATTGCACACAGATCTTGTTTAACTAATTATGTGACTTTTGATAGTAAATGGTAGCAGCAGTTCTTATTTATAGCAAAGCGTGTGAAGACATCTGCACATACCACTTTTTTTTTAAGGAATTATTTTTTCCCCTATTTCACCTCAGCAATTTGGACTATTTTATGTCCATTATATAAAATCCAAGAAAAAAATCAATTAAGATTACGGGTCGTAAGGCAACAAAATAGGCAAAAATGGCACAAAATATTTTTGCAAGCCACTGCAATTATATTACCCCCCACTTCCTCATGTAAAATTAATACATTTTATAGATGCTCTTATCCAGAGCGACTAACAGTTATCACTTTTTTATACAACTGAGCAATTGAGGGTTAAGGGCCTTGCTCAAGGACCCAACAGTGGTAATAGTGGGGATTGAACCGCTGACCTTCAGATAACTAAACCCATCGCCTTAACCACTAAACCACTTTTTTTTGTAATTAACCAAGCGCTTGATAGAGGAAAACTAACCCATCTTTTCATTACACATATTGTTTAATTTTCATGTACATGTGATCTATAAACAAAATGTGGTTTTATTTGGTAAATGAAGTAGGAATTTAAATAAGCTCTATTTATAATTAATTTTTTTTAATTAGAGGAAAAACAAAACAAACAAACAAACAAAAAAAGGAATAAAAAAAATCTGTAGTTGCTAGACTTACTACACTAACATGGAATAGCTGTATGTATTTGTTGGCTTCCAGATGTTTAGGGTGGTATGTAATAATGTGGTATCATTTCACACTGTGTTACCATATAATTTACTAACTACATTTATTCCATATGTGTTCGATGGTACATCGATGTATGGCATCTTTTTTCAGTGCGGTAACATGCACAGAAATGTGGCATCATTATTAATTATGTTTATTCTGATTGCAAACTGTGAATAAGGGTCCTTGTAAAAGGATCAATCAAAAACAGGGAAGGAGAAACCAGCAGCACTTTTACAAGGTTGTTTTTTTTTTTTTTTTTTTTTTTTTTTACATTTTTTATAATAATTATATGTTACTTTTTTAATTTTTTGTGCATGTCTCAGTAGACAATTGCTCAGTATTCTATATCTGCTACAAATGGCTCTAAATATGCCCATGGCTAACCAGCATTCAGTGTTTCTCCCATTAAGTATATATAAAATGTGTTGGGTTTATTTATGCTGAAACATTACTTTCACTCAAATTACCATTATTCATATTCATATGTAACACAGACGATGGACTTATAACTGTTTGGGCATTAATAACACACACTGTACATTTACTGTGGCTGTATAAATCACAAAGACTAATATTTAAATAAAATGCTCTTGCTTGGTAAAAGAATAATCTGCTCTGTTTTGTAATATTTTACAAGTTAGCTGGCATCAAGAATTTCTATGAAAAGCTTAATTCCTGCCCCGCCCTCCAGAGCCGGCGGAGATGTGCGCCAGACACCCCGCGACCCTAATTAGGACTTAGAAAGTGAATTACGAATGAATGATGAAAGCTTAAATCCTGCGTCTACACTTCTGCATTATGGGACCTTATTTTGGGGGGTGGGGAGTTTGTACGGTAATCAATGGAGAGGACTTTTTTTGGACTTTTTGATCCTGTTTGTATGAATTAAACATGAAGTTATACATGGCTATTTACCTTGAGATCGCAGGTTCAAACCTACGTCGGTGCAATAACCATCCATAGCCTGAAGTCCATGTGAGCTAATCAGTCAACCTCTCACAGAAAGGAGGGATGACATACGCTGACCTCGCCATCACTTACAGTAATCAACAGCCACTCCCGGGCTTCTGCGAGCTTGTGAGTACAAGAGGCAGATAGTGCTTTCCCTTTGAATGTGTGAGGCTGTGCCTGAACGCGCATGTGCAAGCAGCAGTGTTGTACTGTAACGCCATTACTTTTGTCAATAACTAATACTCAAATGCATTACTCTTTAAATAACTCAGTTACCGTTACTCTATCGTGCGTTTGTGCGATACTAGCTAAATGAATTAATATTGGCCAACAGCTGTGTGCTTTCTTCCTGTTTATAGCAGGAATTTACGTCTGTTCTCGGCATCCGTAGCTATGTTTTTAGGAAGTGTGTGTGTGTGTACGGTTATGGCGGATCAAAGCGGAAGCAAAACTAGTTTTTCAACCTGGAAATACGCTCACTAATTTACATTAGTCGAGCACAAAGACAAGAACATTCTAGAAAAGTGCAACCCATGTCTTTCTGGATTGAAGGTTCTGTCTACTACGACAAACAACAACTCCAATTTGCTCAAGCACCTCCAGAAGCTGCATGCCTCCACAAAGCTAGGTGAGGCTGTGGGCCTGCGCGATATGAGGCAAGCCCCACCACCCAAACAACAGCGGTTGGATTTTAACAAGACTGGTGTTAGCCAGGGGCAGATCAACAAAGCCATTACACGTTTTATTGTTGAGAACATGCAGCCAATTTCAACTGTGGAATCGCCCGATTTTAGGCAAAAGTTACAGCTACAGTTACTGACAACGGCTCCAACTTTATAAAAGCCTTTCAAGTGTACCAAGTTGAGAGAAATTGAGTTATATTTTCTTTATGTTTACCTATTGGGAGTTCTTGCAGGTCTCTTTTCCTTTTGTTTTGTGTACGAGTTTGTCTCTCTTTGACTTTTATATGTCCCCTTCGAAATATTTAGTGCATGTTGACTTTTCAAGCACTTACGGGGCTCCTACTTTCTTTACTGTCTCCAATTATAGCAAAGAAAATCTGTGTAATAACAACAACATTTTTTGCACTTAGTGGTCACAATGACACTTTTCTTTTACGTTTCAGAACATTTATCTGATTTAAAATGCATTGTTTTTCTCAGAAAAGGCTATTTAATATTATATTTTAAGAAAATGTTGTGGACATGTATATCAGCACTTGCTTAATGTGTATAATGTTGCACTTCATACATACTTTATTCAATTTAAATCATTTGCTAGCCTGCCTTAAATAAACTAGTGTTTAAAGAATATTGTGGGTTTGTATTATATTTCGTTACACACATGGGAGCATTTTTAAGAATGTTCTTTAAAACAGTAACTCATTACTTTTTGGTGTAAGTAATCAACAAAGTAACTAAGTTACTTTTTAAATGAGGTAACTAGTAACTGTAACTAGTTACTTTTTTCGGTAACTAGCACAACACTGGCAAGCAGTTTGTCAAGATGCAGGTGGCAGCATCATGTGTCACAGAGAGGGGACATGCTTGCTTATGACCTTTCCTGGCTGGTGGTGGTTGCATGATCGGGAAGCTTGGTGGGTGTGAATTGGCCAAGAATAAATTAGGGAAGAAAAGTCAGGAAAAAGTAATGGTTTACAAAGGAATGCCCTAGGTTTGAGTCCTGGGCTTGGCAAGGGCGTTTCAGTCCTGTAAGACCTGGCATACGGGACCAGATGTACAAGGTTTTGGTGTGCAATTTTTGGGTTTGTGGCCCAAAGTGTTATAACTCAACATTTACTTAAAAATTTCAATCTGAATTTCTTTATTTACAAAATTCACTTTTAAACTGGCAGCTCATTCATTCATTCATTCCCTTCCTAAGCAGCTTAATCCTAATTAGGGTCGCGGGGAGGCTGGTGCCCATCTCAGCCGACTCTGGGTGAGGGCGGGGTACACCCTGAACAGCTCACCGGGCCATCTCAGGGCCAACACACACGGTTCACACCATTCACCATTCACACTCACTCTCACATCTAGGGGCAATTTGGAACAGCCAATCAGCCTAATGTGCATGTTTTTGGACTGTTGGAGGAAACCGGAGTACCTGGAGGAAACCACGCGAGCACAGGGAGAACATGCAAACTCGACACAAAAACACCTGAGGCCGAGAAATGAGCCACTTTAAAATGTATTGTATAGTTTTGGCAACAGCAATACTAAAAGATCATTTCGTTCCCAGAAACTTTTTGCGCCCCAACCTTCAGAATGTTGAATGCTGCGATTTGATTGGCTCTCCACACTTTAGACTATACACATTTACATGCGTTGGCTTAGAGATGAAAAACAAAGCTTTTAAACAATATTTTCGAGCAGGATATAGTAAATAATGGGGGGGAAAGATTTTTTTGTTTATAAAAGTTGTAATGGTGAATCTATAAGAATAATTATTATACATGGAAATTGGGGAAACATCAACGTTTGATTATCTGCTACATCAATCAAACTGCTTCTTTCTACCAAAGCAGATAGCTCTTGGCCATATTGACAGAGACAAAATGTACCAGACGCTAGTCAAGCTAGAGATGTGTTTCTCGAGACTTGCCAAGAGCAAGAAAGTGGGTCACAGCATTGACGTACACATGTACAGACATAAAGGTGAAAAAAAAATTGTCAGACAGACATCGACCCACTTGCGCGCGCGCACACACACACACACACACACACACAAACACACTTTATGAACACAGCTTGAGGGTACAGAGACATTTATTAGAACTGTATAAGGGGAAAGGCATAGTGAGCTTCAGGGGAAAAAAGATCAGGAAAAAATACAGGGAATAAAGAAATAAATTAGAGATTAGAAACTTTAAAAAAAGAGATTAGAAACTTTGAAAAAAGAAGATGATACAGAACATGGATGAGTTGACAGCTGATAGAGTTCAGACCTTATAGGGGAAAAAAACAACGTAAGGAGGTGAATACGGATGTAGGTGTACACTACACTGGAACGACACAACGTGGTCTGCTACTGGGAATTATAAAACATTATTCTAAGAGGAAAACATCTGAACCGGATCTGTCCAACTTCTGAACCAGAATGGACACATGATTTGTGACAGTCACTTACAGCAGGCTTTAAAATAGAAAAATAAACCGTAATAATCGTCTTTTAGTTTGTTTAGTTTAGTGTTTCCATGTAGTATATACTTAAACCGCTTTATGGAGCATGGTTGCTCCTGTGTAGTGTAAACTTAAAGAATTTAGAGTTTCAGCCTTGGTGGATGTCGCTGAATTGAATAGACAGACATACGGGAAGTAAAAGCGGCAATGAAGGAAAAAAATGGAAACCTAAAGCAGGACAGAAAAGAGAACCAAGTAAAAGTATAAATAAAAGTTCCTACACCTCTGCTGCTTGTGTGTACATTCACTTGATAAGGATTAAAACACTTGGGCTCATGCTGTTAGAAAAAAATAATCCAAAACAGGACGGTATGACACAACGCCGATCTAATGTTACCACCCTGAAGTTAATTCTCAATTTTATTTTATGGTTCATGGTTACTGCGGCACTGTGGTTAGCACTCCCACTTCACAGCAAGAAGGTCCTGGGTTTGAGTCCCGTGCCTGGCAGGGTCTTTCTCTCTACAATTTGCATGTCCTTCCTGTACTTGCGAGAATTTCCTCAGAGTGCTCCGATTTCCTCCCACAGTCCAAAGACATGTGCGGTAAACTAACTGAATATTGTCTATTGCCTCTTGGGTGAGTGTAAATGTTTCTGTGTGTTGGCCCTGCAATGGACTGGCGAGCTTTTCAATGTGCACGCCACCTTTTCCCAGAGTCAGCTAGTGTCCCTGCGACCCTGATAAAGGATAAAACTTTATGGAAAATGGTTCATGGACACATTAAAATATTAACCTTGAAGATGATGATCCGATGGCATCCTCTTGGTTAAGGATCGGTGACTCTATTGTCAGTTCTCTTAAGATTTTTTTTTTTTTTAAAGAATAGGTTGCCAGGTCTTTTCCTAGCCCTCCACAGCAACTGATATTCCTAGGAAGTCTCCCATCCATGTATTAACCAGGCCTGACGCTGCTTAGCTTCCGAGATCAGAGAGGACTGGGCGCTCACAGGGTGACTGAAGGGCACATTAAATATCATATTCCCTTAAACGTAATGCATATGTGAAGCTAGTTGCTTCCTGTTATTAACTGGTATAGCAGCCTAAGAGTTGCTTCTACATCAGCCTGTATTCTTTCTTGCTTGAAGTTACTTTGCATAAGGACATGTCTCAACCTGAAGACTTTCCTGTGGAAAAGGGAAAAAAACATATCAATATTTTCAAATATTATTAATAAATTTCAGGGTTTTGGGTTAAAGAACATAATGTCTTCTACTTATATAGTCGTCACATGTTCTCCCCATGTCTGTGACACTTTCCTTCATGTCCTTCAGGTTTCCCACGTGCCAAAATCATAACAGTATGTGGATTAGAAACTCTTCTGGGGATGAATGTGTTTGTGGTGCCTGGTGATGGACAGGCGTCCCAACCACCATGCAATACTGCTTTAGCTCCACCATGGCATTAATCAAGATACAAGTACTTATTAAAGATGAGTGCACAGAGAACATGGCTGTTTGCTATGTTTTTATGGCTGTTGTGATAAATATGTTGTGATTACTGTAAGAAAAATTCAGAAGGCAACATGCCTTAAAGTAAGTGATAACATGCTTCCTTCTCTGCCACTAAATATCCTTCACATTAAAGAGGTGATAAAGAGATAGATAAATATGTATATAAACAGAACTGAGATTGTATTCTCTGCAAAGACTCTGATCTCAGATGTGATAGAGTGTGTGCATGTCATGACCTCTGTTGGCAACATCGGAACGTGTGTGTGTGTGTGTGTGTGTGTGTGTGTGCGTGTGTGTGTGTGTGTGTTGGAATGCAGAAACAGCAGCTGGTGTCTGCACTGTAATTATAACCTCGCACCAATGCTTCCTGCTCTCTCTCTCACACACACACACACACACACACACACACACACACACACACACACACACACAGATCATTTTGTGATCTTAGCAGGGAACAAGTTCGCACTCTAAAGTGACTTTTGAAGACCCATCCCTATTTGTCTTTCCTTTTTTTTTCTCTGTATTCTGTTTTTTTTTTTCCTCTTTTCATACCTGTTTCAAGAATGTTTGGTTGTATCCTCAAGTATACATTTGAGCAATAACTGTGGTGCACAATTAAACTCCCCATTGCAGTTGATGCGTTTCTGGTTTGTGCCCGACTACAACAGTTTAATTTGGTGGGTTAATAGAAATAAGAAAACACAACCAGACAGAAGGAGATACCAGAAAATAACCCCAATTGCAAACCAGTTTGGACGCTGTGTAAAATGTGACTCAAAAGAGAATGCAATGATTTGCAAAGCTCATAAACTCATATTCAGAACTGATCATGGAAAACATATGAAATATTGACAGTGAGACGTTTTACTTCATTCTTTTGACAAGCCCTTTAATCCTAATAGGGTTGCTGGGAGGCTGGAGTCTCTCAAATGACTCTGAGAAGGAGGAGTACACCCTGAACTTTATGCTAGTCCAGACACACTCAATCTAGGGCAAATAGCCAATTAGCCCAAGATGCATGCATTTGGACTTTGAACTTTGCACAGTCCACAACGAAACACCCTCACTGAGCCTGCCAACCACTTCACACAAGATTTTACTTCATAAAAAATGTTAGCTCATATTAAATGTAATGGAAATACCGCATTAAAAACAGGCATTTTGGATGGCAGGCTGGGCTCAAGCACACTTCCAGAAATCATTGTCGTCCTGTCCCCCAGTCCCCGTCCCACCCCTTCACCAAACCAAGAAAAGTTTTGGCTCCTGAGTGGTGTAGCAAGAAAGTGTGCCATTATCACCTGGGAGATCACATACAATAAGCTCAATAAGCGAGAATGAGCTCGATGACCTCAGGGCCAGGGTAAAGTTCCAGAGAGACATTCGGGACTGCAATCTCCTCTGCTTCACCAAGACA
>JAQMYF010000023.1:50705233-50716831 GCA_030014195.1 Neosilurus mollespiculum
TCGGCTGAGATGGGCGCCAGCCTCCCCGCGACCCTAACTAGGATTAAGCGGTTCAGAAAATGAATGAATGAATGAATTATTTTGTATGTGACAAATAAATTTGAATTTGAATAAAAGTCTCTCACAGGTGTTTGTGTGCTTATTGGTGTGTAGTCTTTTATAAACCTTCTTTCTTCACCACTCCTCTTGTTACAATCATGATAATACTGTAATAATATAGTGGTACTTACACACAATTAACATGATTTAACAATTTAGTCAATACTTAATATCTTCAAGAAGACGTATAATTACTGAGTGAGCACTAGAGAGAAAAGAATTTGAAGCGTAATGTTTTCAGGCTTTTCAACTATTACATTTTTTAAATCAAAATATCAAGGAAAAGAACACCTCTGTCCTGAAGATAAAGTTTCATACTTCTCTCTTTTTTCAGTCTCTAATCTTGAATTGACAGGTTTTTCCACTTTCATGGATTATTGTGACTACATCAGTTTTTACGCACCTTTCAGCTGTCTTGACTCCATCTGTTTTGATCCTGAGCCACAGTCTTACTAAAGGAAACATATTTAATCAGACACAGGTGGTTGGTTTTTATACAAAATATTATTAATCAAAGAACACTTGTAGATGTAATAAATAAAAAACACAAATATTTGAATGAGCAATCAATACTAAGAATGATTGTGTGTAATTAATACTTTCATATGAGTTAACAGGTGTTTTTTCAATATACTGTAGGTTTTGTTTTGCCCTCACTGTTATTCCTGAGCAGTTATGCAGACAAGCTCTTCAACATGTGACAAGAGTATTGTCTTCTTTATTAACATGTTTCCTTCAGCATGTCGACAGAGTGAAACTAAAAGAGGACAACAAAAAATATTTTCTGTCATTTACAAATAAAGCTTCCTTTAAACAATATTAAACACATGACAAAGGCAGACTGTATGAACGGTTTACTAGTTAAATATCCACTTACACATTTTATACAAGGCAAACTTTTTTTTTTCGAGCTTGAGGCAGACAAGCTATTAAACTGAAATCCACATGAGCCGCCACATTGCCTGAAAAATTATTCCTGTACCAAAATAAAACATGGTCAAAACATCAAAAACAGTCTTATGTATTCTTTAAAGACAAGACGGAGTTTTTCCTGCCACTGTCGCTGCGGGCTTGCTCTTTAGGGATGTGTAGGGGTTGTAGGAAAATGTTTAAATTACTTTCACTATGTAAAGCTGCTTTGGGACAATGTCAATTGTAAAAAGTGCTATACAAATAAATACTTACAGGCAGTGCTTTCCTGAAGCAACCAAGAGGATGGATACAGATCGAACACCAGCTCCAAATCTTGTCTCATTTGGCCATAACAACGTATCTTAGAACCATTTCCCATTCTTGCTTTGTTGAACTGCTCTGATTGGTTACTACAGAACACAAATTACAAACACATTTGGCACCACCTGCTGGCAAAGGGTGGTTTCTGCCAGCACAGGTTTGTTGGTTATTGTTGGTAGTTTCACAGATACCTGTAATGAATAATTTGTTGCATTAAATAATATTTGCTGGTGAGTAATGAAATATCATATCATATATGCTGGGCTAAGCATTAACCTATTTTTTGCCTCTAATTTAGTCACATGACATTCTTCCCTACTGCACAGTGGTTACTAAGCAGGGAGGGCAAAGGTCTGCATCCTGCGAGGTATGTGATGCCAGCCATCCACATTTTGCTGCTCACTCATAGTCAGGAGTGGCGTTACACACTTGGAGGAAAGCACTATCAAACCACCTGCATGCATAAATTTATGGATGCCCGTGTTTGGGTAGTGTCACTTCTATGTGACAGGGAAGAGAGTATATTCCATGTTTTATTTTATTTTCCAATTTGTGAACAAAAAATCAATAACACATTATTTGAATTATTGTTGTGTCTCCTTGTTCGTGTTGCTCGACCCTTTTGCAGTTTATATACCTTTGATAATAATCTTTTTCCAGACAGACAAGAAAATGTGGAACAACCCTCTCCTGGTTCAGGTCTTATTTAACAGTTTTTTATCTGTGTGTAGATGTAAGTGGTGATTATTCTATGCATACTACAGTAAAGTATGCATGGTGTTTCTGCAATGTTCTATTTTAGGCCCATTATTTTTTTATTTTATATCTACTGCATTACCTCTGGGTAAAATTGCAAGGGCTTCCTGTAGATAGTGTGGTTTTCTTGCACTGTCCAAAGACATGTGCATTAGGCTAATTGGATATTCTTGATTGTCCCTGAATCCCTGTGTAAATGATGAGTTGCTCAGGATGTACCCCGAGTTCATCTAGAGTTGGCTTTTATGGGAATCAGCCTTCCCGGCGACCCTGATACAGGATGAAATGGTTTGGAAAATGAAATGAAAATTCTCTTAGGACTTCTAGCATTTAAAAGTAAGTTTGCTCATTATATAAAATCTATAGATAGCCTTTTAGATTTATCAAGCGCAACAGTAAATGATTGAAATCTCCTTTAAAGCTCATGAAGATAATATTTACTAGGGTACCCTTTTCATCACAAAAGTAGTATATAAACATACAATATAAAGTATATAATACAAAAATTACAATTACTACAAAATGTGGTAATTTATAATCAATGCACAGTAAAAATGTTGAACTTTTAATAAAGTAGTATATTGTACAAACTAAAATCAGAAAAAGTTGGGAAGATAAGACAAAAGTAAAATTATTCATCCATTCCTTCATTCATCCATCTTCTGCTTTTTCCTGGGTCGGGTCATAGGGGCAGCAGCCTAAGTAGTGAGGTCCAGATGTCCCTCTCCCCAGCCACTTTCTCCAGCTCTTCCGGTTGGACGCCAAGGCGTTCCAAGACCAGCTGAGAGACACAGTCCCTCCAGCGTGTTCTGGGTCAGCCCCGAGGTCTCTTTCCAGTTGGACATGCCCGAAAGACCATACCAGGGAGGCATTCTAATCTGATGCCCAAGCCACCTCAACTAGCTCCTTTCAACGCTAAGGAGCAGCGGTTCTACTCCGAGCTCTTCCAGGATGACAGAACTTCTCACCCTATCTCTAAGGAGGCATAATGCCCCCGACAACATAGCTCCTAGGATCATTAGGACATGCAAACCCCTCCACCAGATTAAGGTGGCGATTCAAGGTGGGGTACTTTTTTTTCCTAAAAAAAAAAAAAAAAAAAAAAGATTGTAAACGCAGTAGCATTATACTTATGCAAAAAACGTACTATGTATGAAAGCTTTTATTAAGTTTGGATTGGATGCCCCTTTAAGTCACATTTTGTGTACAAACATGTTTATGGTACCAACTGACAGTAAAATGTTAATTGACTGTCCCCTTATTTACCCATTCACTGAAGTGGTGCCGCCAAAACAAAAGCAAAGTAATTTACTTACTTTTTGCTGTTACTTGGGATCATAAACATGTTTATACACAAAACATGACTTAACCTCCTGTTTGCCCTGACCCCTTCATTTGTATTTTCATTCAGTTTAATCTGGCCAAGTTGCTGAACAAATCAATCTCCAGACCTCATATAATCACCAATGTCTCCAACACCAAAACAAATCTCATCAATTTTCACTTTATTTTTTGCTAGCAACATAGATACGGCATTTTTATTCAGTCATTTATTGTAATGCATTTTCTTTCCAGTTCTGTAAAACACACATTCAATTTTGGAAGAGTAAACGAAAGTTGGGTAGATGTAGATGTTATAGATAACAAAATAAGAAGAAAAATTCATTTGTAAATTATAAAATGTAAAACTTGCTTAAGAAATGTACTGAAAGCTTGGATAAGTTTTCATGGTGAAGTCTGTGCATTTTTTCTTGCAGCTGGTTATGACCAGAATATTATGTCACAAATGGTCCAGAATCTTTTCAAGGCCAACAGTCACTTTCCAGGCCCTCACCAAACTCCTCCCATACCTGAGATTTTGCATCGGCAACAGCCCAAGCTGCAGAATGTTTGGCCTGCCAGTATCTGTTTGCTGCCTTGGGAGTCCCACAGGCCAAAAAAACCCAATAGGCCTCCTTCTTCAGCTGGACAACTCCTGTCACCATTGGTGACCACCACCGGGTTCAGGGGTTGCCACCACGAGAGGCATTGATGATCTTCCAGGCGCAATCATGGGCTTCTGTCTCAATAATGAAGGCATGGAACATGGAATCCAAATGGGCCATGTTCCATGCCTTCATTATTGAGGTGACAGCCCATAATTGTGGCTAGAATGTCATCAGTGCCTCAACAGAAAAAGGCATGGAACATGGCCCATTCAGATTCCATGTTCCCTGTCTCCTTTGGGATGTGGTTGTTGCTCTGCGGGAGGTGAAAGTTGAAGACCCTTCTGAAAGGAGGCTGCCAAATGTTCCCAGGAGACCCTACATGCTTGGATCTCCCAGGTCTGGAGGATGGCCTCCCCTACTATCAGAGCCAGCTCACCACCAGGTGGTGATCGGTTGACAGCTGAGCTCTTCTCTTCACCTGAGTGTCCAGAACATGCAACCACAAGTCCGATACATGACTACAGTCTGATTACTACTCCCTGAATCCTAGGAGCTATGTTGTCAAGGCATTATGCCCCTGGTAGTGTTACCCAAGGCAAACAAGTCCTAGTTGATGGTCCAGACTATGTGCAGTTCAGAAGATTGCTATGGAAAGAAAAAGACCAGGAATTCAGTTCCCCTTGCCTAGACATGGGTTACCGGGGTCCCCCCCAGAGCCAGGCCCAGGAAGGGTGTTCAAAGGTGAGATCCTGGTGGTAGGGCTTCTGCCCATGGAGCCCGGCTGGGCACAGCCTGAAGAAGAGACATGGGTCAGCCCTTCCATGGACCCATGAGCTGTGGGAGGGGCTAGAGAGGTTGGATGTGTTGTGAGCTGGGTGGCAGCTGAAGGCGTGGGTTCTGTCAGACCAATCCTCAGCTAGTGACTCTGGCTCTTGGGAAATGGTATGTCACCTCTCTGGCATTGAAGGAGCCAGAGCTGGCGTGCAAGGTTGAGAGATACTGACTAAATATAGTTTGACTCACCTCGACACATGCACTATATTCTCAAACATATTCACTCACCTATCCAAATGATTAAATTCAGGGGTTGCAATCATCTCTATGGGCACAGGTGTATAAATTCAAGCACCCAGGTATGCAGACTGCTTCTACAAACATTTATGAAAGAATGCGTCACTCTAACGAGCTCAGTGAATTCCAGCATGGTGCCGTGATAGGCTACCACCTGTGCAACAAGTCCAGTCATGAAATGTCCTTGCTACTAAATATTCCACAATCAACTGTCAGTGGTATTATAACAAAGTGGAAGTTATTGGGAATGACAGCAACTCAGCCACGAAGTGGTAGGCTACAGATAATGACACAGCGGGGTCAGCGGATGCTTAGGCACATAGTGCACTGAGGTCACCAACTTTCAGAAGAGTCAATCGCTACAGACCTCCAAACTTCATGTGGCCTTCAGATTAGCTCAAGAACAGTGCATAGAGAGCTTCATGGAATGGGTTTCCATGGCCAAGCAGTTGTATCCAAGATATACATCACCAAGTGCAATGTAAAGTGTCGGATGCAGTGGTGTAAAGCACGCCACCACTGGACTCTAGAACAGAGGAGACACGTTCTCTGGAGTGATGAATCATGCTTCTCCATCTGGAAATTTGATGGACGAGTCTGGGTTAGGCGGTTGCCAGGAGAACGGTACTTGTCTGACTGCATTGTGCCAAGTGTAAAGTTTGGTGGACGGGGGATTATGGTTTCTGGCACAAAGCAAGGTCAATTAAGACATGGATGAGTGAGTTTGGTGTGGAAGAACTTGACTGGCCTACACAGAGTCCTGACCTCAACCCAATAGAACACCTTTGGGATGAATTAGAGGGGAAACTGTGAGCCAGGCCAACATCAGTTTCTAACCTCACAAATGCGCTTCTGGAAGAATGGTCAAAAATTCCCATAAACACACTCCTAAACCTTGTGGAAAGCTTGCCCAGAAGAGTTGAATCTGTCATAGCTGCTGACATCATATTAAATCCTATGGATTAAGAATAGCATGTCACTTAAGTTTATATGTGTGTGAAGGCAGATGAGTGAATACTTTTGGCAATGTACTTCACGTACCTTGGGATCAGTAATCCAGCACCCTACCACTGAGCCACAAATACCCATGTACTAATGAGTTAATTTCTGCAAACCATGGGCCCCAGTGCAAAACATTTACTTGTAATCATGTTGGAGGGCAATAATGAAAACTATAATTTTTCTCAAAACTAGCATCATGAGCACATCGAAATAGATTTGCCATGTTCCAGCCCCATCTGATGGCCACATGAGGTAGAACAGAGCTGTGAAGCAAGTAAGTCATGACATTTATTTTGGTAATTTATTTTCATATGCAGTGGTGAAGCTGGATCAATTGGCACCAAAGACTAAATCAGACTTACCCCAAACCCTGCTCCAAAAACAAAGTTCCAAAGTTTTATTATATACCACACAGTGACATAATAAAAGTGTGCTTCATAAGAGCATGTTTCTAAGACTTTTTATAGTCTATTGATCTTTTATAGATCTCAATTATATTTATATAAATATATAAATATTCATCTCAAAGCTTCTAATAAATATATATAATCTGTGCATGTCAAACGTATTGTGATTCATTAATACAAATGATTGAGAGCAAAATAAAATGTAATTTGAACAGATTATTGTGAATTGGTGAATTGGTTTAAAATCTGGAAAGTGATCTTTCATCCAGGTTTAGAATATAAGCAAAATCAGCATTAGCAGTACGCATGGGCACAGTGGCCATGTCAAAGGTCACAGCTACCCACTTATGTAAACACGAGTGTATGATCAGTGCTAATGTATTGTGATGGTGGTCTATTTATAAATATTTGCACTGCATAAAGTTGCATTAAGGAAACATGCCAGGATCCCATTGTTCAGTGCAGGGGTACAACAATGGTACATGCCAACCGAATGCTTTTAAAGAGGAAATTTGTGCCATTCATGTATACAACAAGAGGACTTTGCGATGCACATGTGATCCCCCTTTGATTCTCTTCTCATTTCCAACCAAATTGAAATATCCACAAGGTCGTTGTGAATAGGTAAAATCAGTAAGTTGATCCAATTTTATATCTTTTTATATTTATTAAAATAAATATATATAAAAATATATTTTTATATTTATTATTTTCTATAAAATTAAATAAACAAATAATAATATTCTAGATTTTTGTTAATTTACGTAAAACTAATTTAAAACAGTCACGCGAAACCAGTAGGATTCATGCATGCAATGGTCTGTTGTCATGTTTTTCTGCCTGCTTTTCATCGTCATTACTACTTTACAGCTTTTTTGGAGCGTAAATGCATAAGCAAGTGCCACTCACTTCTTCTTTTGTTTTCCCAAAACCATGTACCCCCTTTTTCAGCAAAAATCTTTTCAAACAACAACCTTACACCGCTCCAAATATAAAATTTTCGGCCAACACTGGGCGAATGTGCGGTTCACCCTCAACAGCTCGCCGGTCCATTGCAGGGCCAACACACACAACCATTCACACTCACACCTAAGTGCAATTTGTAAGACACAATTAGCCTAAAGTACATGTCTTTGGACTGTGGGAGGAAACCAGAGTACCCAGAGGAAACCCATGCAAGCACGGGGAGAACAAAACCTACACAGAGCTGTCCTCGCCAAGCACAGGACTCGAACTCAGCAGACGTGCTAACCTCTGTCACAAAATAAATTTGAAACTCTGTCAGGATCCATCCAAGGACTGGGTTTATTGCCGCCTTCTGGTGGCCATTCCTGTTACTTGACTTTGTTTTTGATCCACCATGTGCTTTTTCTTTTGCTCCGCCCCTATTTCCTGTTTTTTTTTTTGTTCAGCCAATTTGAATTCACACCTGTGTTCAATCTAGTTGCATTAACTTCCCTATTTATTCCTTGGTTCCTCACTGAGTCATTGTCAGATTGTCTCATATGTTCCCAGCCTTGGGTGTATGTTTCCTGACCTAGTTCTACTAGTTGTAGAGAGATTCTTTGTTTCTAGTTTGTTCCTGATATCCTCTAGTTATATTTTTGTTGTTGCCTCCACCCTCAGTTTTTGGGTTTTTCTTGATTTCTGTTTCCTTTTGAACACTAAAAAACTGCACTAAGGAATCTGCGCTTGGGTCCTATTTTTGCCTCATCATACCTCAGAGATTCATAAAATTTGGATTATTATTATTTTTCTTTTACTGTGTATTGTTTTTGTGTTCTCTCTGACGCTTCTACTCACATAAAGTAATCTCCTTTGTCCTGTGTGTCTTATCATTTGAAGTAACACTGCTTACATTTTTATAGTTGAGGTTAGATAAACTGTTTTGTTATGCTGTGTTCACAAGTACTGTAAATATGTATACACTGTATTTATGTGTGATGACTGTGTGTTAAATTAAAGGAATATCAGAAATTATTGGTTGATTAGAGATTTTTATTATTTCACATGCATTTGTTCGTTGTGCAGTTAGTTCATGAATACACTCATACATTTATACGATAGATTCTGTATAATGCAATCTTTAAATTTCAAAAAATTTATTACACATAACTGCAAAATGTATTACAAAGTTGTAAAGATTATAAGAAGGTGATTAACATCACAGATACTAAAATCATACAGTTCTTAAAGTATTATAAAAATTCTAGATTTAATTTTTAATCATCACAGACACACAATAATGATATATATATATATATATATATATATATATATATATATATACTGTTGATTAGAAACCACTGAAATCCCCATAATTCACCTTTAAAACACTGATTATATATTTAAATGATAGTAAATATGAAGATTATGCAACTGTCAGATATATCCAGCGCTCCCGTTCCTGATTCATCTGAGCAGTAACGTTAATGATGGAACTGTCATTAACAGCAGTGATATTTTGCCAGTCATCTATTATTTCATATTAAAAGCCTGCTTCAGACTATTAAGAGCGTTCTCTTTAGTGATTCCATTCCATGCATCTGGATACACAGCTGGCTCTGCCTTATACCTTTTAGCAAATTTTTCATTGAATGTCACCAGCACATACTTCCAGTAATCCGAGGCCTCTATAGACCTGTCAGGTGCAATATGCCAATCTGGGTAGTATTTCTGGTAGTCTTTGTAGGGATGAGGTTGGAAATTAGTTTCATGATTTTGAAAAGTCCCATTGCCATGAACACTAGATGTACATATCTCTTCAGAAAGGATATTAGTTACCACATTTCTATATCTACCAAGTCCTTGTGGTCTGTGCACAGCTGCAAAGTGGTGCTGATGTTCTTTTAATCCTGCCTCACATGGTGTTTTGCAGAATGGACACTGCTTCCCACAACCAAACACCTTCTTAAAAAGCTCATCTTGGGGTTTTACTGACACATTTTTCAGTGTCTCTGTGATATCAGTCGACCCTGAGATCTCACTTTCTATTTGCTGTTTCAGATCATCAATACATTTGTAGAGACTTTTGGTGAATGGATCACAACAGCTCGTGTTCTGAAACAGGACCCTCTCTACAGTGCTCAAAGGTAATGAGATGACATCACTCATCGCTTTGCACAGGTTCCGGATCAAAATTCTGGTACCTTCAGCATCATTTGGCAAAGGAGAGCCATTGTCATCAAGCTTAGATCTTTCCACTGCGTTAGTGATCTTTTGAATTACAATGACAAGTTTCATCGTTTTTAATTTTTCTAGTGATATGTCTTTGGAAAAGTATTCAACAATGTGATTGTAGATCCAGTCTTTGACATAATTTTCATAATGCAGAATGTACTCTACAAAGTCACTGAAGTTCGATTTTTCCAGTAGTTCCTTCAGAATGGTGTACTGAAACAGCGTTCGTGTGCTATACTCAGTACTTTTATTCTCCAAAATTGCATCAACAATGTCAGGTCCAAGGGACTGGTCGATGTATTCAATCACTGCTGGTTTGAGACAGAGCTGAGTGAAGTCTCGTGCTTTCCGTTCACACTGGTCTTTCTCCTTGTACAAATCAATGAAATCAGAGAGATACTGACTTTTCAGTCTCTCTAAATGTTTTACTGGATCTTGCTCATCAAGATATTTCTTGTGCATCTCTGTGAATATCCGAGACGCAATGCCACAAATGTGCACTTTAAGGTCAAATTCGAATTTGGGCGTGTATTTGGAGCCTGCTCTTTTGAGGTGTTCATCAACTTCATCAAGGACATCTTTTGTAAATGTTTCCTGGTAATCACTTTTGGATTGTTTGAACCGCTCAATCATCTTAATGCAATTAGTGATAGCATCATCTGCAATAATCTGTAGATCGTGCTTTGTACTACGGTGAGCAAACACTAAACCTTTTAATTTTCCCCCTTTCACATGTTCTTTTTTGGCCTTGAACTTCTCTTGTCCGTATTGAGTCAAATTCCCAATTTTCTGCAAATATTCAGTGACTTTCCGATGTCCTAAACTTGAACGCAGTTTCATAAAAACATCCCGAGGAATATTTTTTTCTTCTAGACCAGTAATGTTTCCCACCTCGTGTTTCCACATACTCTCAAAATCTGCTTTGAGATCCTCGTCAGACACTTGATCATTACGATCTTTGTATTTCTGCAGTAGTTGTAGGACCAGGGATTCAAATTTATCAGACTGCTTCTTTTGTATCTCTTCTACTTTTATCTTGTTTCTTCTCTTCTCAAGAGCAGTCAGTATTCTCTTTTCAACTTCATGTTTCATTTCAACCTGAAGATATTTAATGTTATTGGCAAAATCAGCTTTGTACTTTTCCACCAAATACACATAACGGTCTTTCCGTTTGTAGTAATCTTTGAGTTTTTCAGTCATTATTTTGGTTTGATCTTCAATCTCTTTATGCAAATTTTGCTTTAGTGGCTCAGCAACTTCGTGAATAGAACTGGTTTCAGCATTAGACATCTGAACTTCTGCAGTACTGAGCAAAGATAATATATGCCTTCTGAAAGACCATTCCCAGTCTAAAAACTCTTTGCAAAGGCTGTCATAGGCATGGGCCACAAGACTGTTTCTGAAACTAAAGATAAAGTTCTCAAACTTTACTGCTTTCCACAAGCTCCTGACCCATTCCAGGAACTCTGGGATCTGGGAGGGTTCTTCATCTTTTCTTACTCTGAGCATCTCCAAGAGGTTTTTCTTAAAATCAAACACAGCCACACTGTATCCTGTATTAACTGGCGCCATTGGTGGTGTGCCGTGCCACAGGCCTGGTATGTACCAGTTATTCTTTTCCACGTCATAATCCAAGACATCAGTGAATTTCTTCACATCGGGCTTCCTTTCCATCTCAGCTGCAATCACAGTCATCTCATTTAATTGTTCCAGAAGCTGCTTTCGCTCAGTCATGTTTTTGTTATATGCAGATACACCACCAACATTTTGGTGGACAAAATGACACACTGTTTTCTTACCAAGTTCCTTCATCCGTAAAAAAGCATGAACTGCGATCTGCAAGACGTCCTTCATCTCTGTGGAATTCTCCATTGCAATATTGATGATGGTCACATCACTAAGACCAATCACAAACGTGGCCA
>JAQMYF010000023.1:50718999-50731239 GCA_030014195.1 Neosilurus mollespiculum
ATATATAATAAGAGCCTGTAGGGAGATAACCTTGCCCTGGATTAGCAGAAATACCATAGTCAAAGTGCGAGGGGAAACATGTGTGGGTGTGTCTCTGCCTACCTGTGTCTTTTTCATGGCCCGCGTACCGGACTTCTTGGCTGGACAGGAATCAGCTCGGTGTCCGGCTCGCCCGCAGTAGTAACATGCTCCCTCCCTCTGGCGGCGTTGGTGTTCTTCTATCTGTTCTATCTGGTGTTCTGATCTTCGTTGGTTCTTCCGGGTCTAACTTGGCTCGGCCCAACTGCATTGGCTCCTCCAGAACGGAAGGGGGCGCTCGCTCCGCAACTAGTGACGAGGACAGCAGAGACCCACGATGAAACTCACGGCACGTGGAGGTCCCTCTGGCGGCTCGGCAGCGTTCCGCTTCTCTCTCCCGAAGCCGATTGTCAACTCACACCACGAGGTCAACCAAGTCCTCGAATTCGGCAGGAGTCTCGTGTGGGGCTAGGTGGTCCTTGATCTCTCTGCTCAGCCTGCTGACGAAGGCGTCCATGATGGCCAGGGAATTCCATCCGCTGTGGGTCCATGTCTGGCCAGATCGTAATGTTACGCTGGTACCAAGAACTGACAGACCCAAATGCAGGACAGACACGACAAGATTGGGTTGAACACAGGGATCCTTAATTTTTAGCACAAGGAACGCGAGGTACTTGGACCGTATAGGAACGGTCGGCTGGATCGTGGTGCGTACTATGAGATACGTCTTCTCTGTGACGGCACAAGACGATCTGGCGATGGGCCAGGGGGAGACGCAGAGCTTTATCCTGGAGCAATGATGGGGAACAGGTGGGGATGATTAGGGTGGAGCCGGCAATCACCCTGCCCGTGCCGGAGGAGGTCAGGTGACCTGAAAGGGGAAAGAGCCAGAACAGAACATAAGACAGGCATGACTCAATACTTCTGACGGGACCTCACATAGAGACTGTGTCTGTTCCCTAAAACAAAAATGTAGAAATGCACAGAGAGTTTGTTTTAGTAACCTTATTAACATAAATTTAAATCATACTGAATCTACCAGCAGCACCTTTGATCTAATGGTAGGATTGATAAATACTAGTTAGCATACATCTAAAGCACTTATTGTTAATAAAATAATTACTGATCAGAAATTTAGTGTAATGTGTTTAACAGAAGCATGGATTAAACCCAATTAACATGAAGCATTAAATGAATCTAGGCCTCCTGGATACAAGAATACACTGGACATTAACCTTGTCTAACTGGCAGAGGAGGCATCGCAGTTATTTATACTGATAATCTAGGCCTTATACAAAAATCTGGACATAAATTTAATGAGTTTAAAAATTCAATATTTCAACATAACATGTTGCTGGAAAAAAATATGTCTACACAGTTGATCCCTTTAATTATTATTTACCGACTCTCATCTGTGAATTTGCAGACTTAATTTCAAAACTGGTTGTTTCTTTGGATAAAGCCTTAATTGTTGGTTACCTTAGTATTCATTTTAATAACTCAAAGATTATACTAACTTTCAAATGAAGTATCAGAAATATAGTCACAGAAACACTTTCGGATCATTATCTTATCTGGCTTACAATGCATCTTAATAATATATACGTATACCTTGACACGTTATCACATTAAGTGTACTTTTACCTCAACTACTCTGCAGAGTTTCATTAATAATCTCCCAGATTTATCAAAGAAGATTGGATCACCGTCAGACCGCACAGTCCTGGATCAGGCAACTGAGTGCTTTGAGTTAAATTTGAACAATACTCTAGATAATAAACCTCCTCTTTAAAAAAAAAATCAGAGAGAAAAAATAGCACCCTGGTATAATGATAATATACACAAACAGAACACCCGGAAACTAGAACAAAAATAGTGTCAAACTAAATCAATGGTATTTCAGTTAGTGTAGCGGTCGGGGAAATTGCCACCTTGTAGGGGTTACAAAGTACTTAAGCCTGGGAAGGACTGAGCAGGGCAGGATCTAGGTCCCCCTCACCCAATGCCTACAGCCTCGGTGTTCAAGAATATGAGCAGGTTGTGTCCTGTGTAGCAGGCTAGCCTTAGCACTGACTTAATCAGATAGGGTAAAGTGGGCTTCAGGATCTATATAATGCCCGGTGGCTGTCTGAAGTGAGTGTAGTGTGCGAGAGGTGAGTACTAAACCAACCCGGCACCACCCGGTCACTTTCCCGACCTGGCTACACAGGTGAGGCGCCCCTACCCCCAGGTAAGTAGCCCAAAAGACTGAAGTAGGTAAACAATAATAACATTTTTTACCAGAAAGACTAAAGAAAATGACTACCGGGTCCTTAGCCCAGCTGTAACAGAGAAAAGAACAAAAGAGTTTTGTTTTAGAAAAATAATTCAAAATAAAAAAATAGTTTAGTTCCCCAAACAACATTCAACTCTCATATATCAATAAACCATCAATGAAACAAAAGATGTCCCCTTTGCTGTCTCTAACTGAAGGCAAGTTACATTCAAACAACACTTCAGTTCACAAAAGTAAACACATAAAAGCAGTCCTGGCTCTCTCCAGTGGCAAATGAATGTGTGCAGCTTCAGTTCGTTTCAGTCTGTGTGGAAGAGTATTCACTAGGCTGCAGTCATCCCACTTCGGTGCTCACACTATGAAAGAAAACGCAAACATAAACGTTACCGTGTTACTGACTTCAAACTTACTCACTTAAGCAGTTCAATAAACTTTGCTTTATCAATTCCTCAGCACTTCGTAGCCCTCTCCTAGAAACCGCTCAGTCCAGCGTGCTCAATTCACGTCTTCTTCTCCTCCACACCCTCCGCTCGTGCTCCTCTATGCACGTTCATGGAAACCCAGTCCCTTAAAAGCACAGCACCTATTTGCACCCGCTACATTAGCATGAAATGAAGGAGTCTATAGAAAAGCTCTTAGAGCTGCTAAATAATATAACTTAAATTTATTTATTTTCAATTTTTTAAATCTAATAAAATATTAACAAAATTTATTTAAGATACTTATTTGATAATGTTGCAAAATTAACTAAGAATTAGGCCATCACTAAAAGGTGCAGACAATCAATATAAAGCAGTGAAAAGTCTATGAATTATTTATTTTATTTTATTTTTTTTACATTTTTTTCTAATTATTTGAAATTTTTTAATTAGGCATGCATATCAGGCAAAAAATGAATTTCCTAAACTTAAAGTCAGATTTGTCAATAACTAACCTGGTAAATCGAAGGATGGGGAAGTAATCAAAATCATCAGACCGTGCCAAGCAGATCGAGAGATAGGCCAAACCATGCCACGACATTTGCTTCACTGAGACTGTTGTGACAGAGACTGCCCTTGCCTGTCATGAAGGACGTATACATGCCTCTAACAGAGGATGATCTCAGCCAAGCCATTGATTCGCTGGCACACGGCAAGGCACCAGCTATTAATGGGATCCCTGCCAAAGTGATCCAGTGTAGGAAACCAGCGCTGCTCAGAACACTTCATGAACTACTATGCCAATGCTGAGAGAAGGGAGCAGTTCCCCCAGGACATGCATGATACAACTATCATCACGCTGTGTAAAAACAAGGGAGAACGCAGCAACTGCAACAACTACAGACGCATATCCTTGCTCAGTATCGTCCGCAAGGCATTTATCTGAATGATTCTAAAGAGACAATCAGCATTAGCAGAGCGCATCTAGTCCGAGTCCCAGTGAGGCTTCAGGGCAGAGAGATCAATGATCGAAATTATTTTCTCTCTCATGCAATTGCCGGAGAAGGAGAACAGAGGCAGCCTCTATGTGTTGCATTCATTGCTCTGAGCAAGGCGTATTTGCACTCCTGGAGAAGAATCTTATCATATCCTTTCACAACAGCATGCAGGGGACAGTGCAGTTTGATGGATCATCCACAGACCCGATTTCCATCCAAAATGGCATGAAACATTGTGTGTCCTCGTCCCAACTCTCTTCAGTATATTTTTCTCCTTCATACTGTCATACACATGGATGGAGTATACCTGCACACAAAGTCCAACGGCAGATTGTTCAACCTTGCACGTCCTGATTCAGGAGATCCTTTTTTTCCAACAATGCTCCCCTCACATCCCACACCCAGTCAGGTCTCCAGAAACTGGTCAGTGCCTTGGCACACGCCTGCCAAGAGTTTGGCCTGACCATCAGTCTAAAGAAGACAAAGATCATGGGCCAGGGCATCAGCGAAGCTTGCAGCATGGCTGTCAGAGTTTTGGGTGTTACTTATCTCCACCACAAGATGTCGCCATTTTGCATGTTCACCTCTGTATTGTGTTTGGCGATCCACCTGAATCGCATTTCTGTTTTATTGTTATCACCTGTTCCTTGTTATGTCTGTGCATTTAACTGCTCTGCCTGTATTCTGTCTTTGCTGCATTCACCAGTCATAAAGTGTAATCTTCCCTTAGTCATCTCTGTGAGTATTCCAGTATAGTTTTGGTTTTGATGTGTTCGCGTATTTTTGCCTTTCTCTTTTTTTCCCCTGTGGACATCTTGTATTTTAAAAAATGTGACCTTGAACCATGTCAGCTGTCCAACTATAGACCAATATTAAATCTCCCTTTTATCTCCAAGGTCTTAGAAAAATGTGTAGTGCAGCAATTATGTTTAAATCAATGTAGGAATAACATTCATGAAATGTATCACTCAGGATTTAAACCTCATCACAGCACAGAAACAAAAGTCATTCAGCTGGTAAGTGAACTACTGCTGGTCTCTGACCAAAGCGGTGTATACTTGCTTGTGTTACTTGACCTTAGTGCAGCCTTTGACACTATTGGTCATATTATTCTTCTTGATAGGTTAGAAAATGTTGTTTGAGTTGAGGGATTGGCATTCTCCTGGTTTAGATCTTATTTAACTGACCGTTATCAATTTGTAGATGAAATGACAACTTCTTTCTCTATGTTCTAATGTTGTTTGTTGTCAGTCCTATGCCTGATACCTTTTTTCTCTATACATGCTCTATTTATAGGGTTTATAAAGAAATGTTTAACTTCTTTACCAAATTTGTTTTATGTAAAAGTGCTTTGCAGCAACATCAATTCTAAAAGCGCTATACAAATAAAACTAAATTTAACAAAGTGTACAGTCACACTTATGGACAATTCAAATTTTCTATATTCTATCGCACTACCTCAACCAATACTACTCTGTACATCATTTCATTTTAATTTTCATATTCCATATAATCCTTTTCTCTCTCTCTTTCGGCACTAAGTGACCTATTCTTGTGTTGTCTTTTTCTTTTTAGTACTGTTGTTGCACTGTGCTGTCTGTAACAGTCTTACACATAGATGCATACTTTGCACTTTATGTGGCTAGGGGGAAAAAAAGGTCCTAACTCTGTGTTTTTTTTGTGGTACGATTTTTTTGATTTGATACTTGTTGTATGTTTATGTAGCACCTGGTCCTGGAGAAACGTCGTTTTGTTTCACTATGTACTGCGTCAGCTATATGTGGTTGAAATGACAATAAAGCTTCTTGAACTTGAACTAAAGTAGCAAGGTGATCTAATGTCCATGTCTTTGGAATGTGGGAGGAAACTGTGGTACCCAGAGGAAACCAATTCAGGAATGGGGAGAACATACATACTCCACAAAGAAAAGCAATTTAGCAGAGATTAGAATTCAGAACCTTCTTACTGTAAAGTAACAGTGGTAGCCACTTGCGACAGCTATGGCATTGTGCTGTGATAAAATTGCACATTTTCGAGTGGCCTATTATTGTGGCCAGCCTAAGTCACACCTGTGCAATATTCATGCTGTCTAATCATCATCTTGATATGCCACACCTGTGAGGTGGATGGATTATCCCGGCAAAGGAGGAGTGCTCACTAACACAGATTTGTGAACAATATTTGAGAGAAATAGGCCATAGACAAATCTGTCTTAATCTGTTTTAGTGAGCACTCCTCCTTTGTCGAGATTATATATATGCTCACAAAGCTTGGGTAAGTATCTTAGTTTCGATATTAGAAGGTACTTGATTATTAATAATCAGGTACAAACCCAATTCCAAAAAAGTAAATGTAAATAAAAGCAGAATGCAATGAGATGCAAATCTCAAACTCGTATTTTTTTTCCACAGTAGAAAAAAAGAAAGCATACCAAATTTCAAAAGTGAGACATTCATTTCAGCTAGAACCACTTTATTAATATTTATAACCACTTTCCCAACAAAAAGGTATGTCTTTCTCACAAAACATAAAGTTTATCTTATTTCAGATGAAAATATTCATTATGGAACTTAAACTGTCATCTACTGACATTGTGCACTCGCATCTGACCAGCTACGAGAAGTGACCTGAGCAGATTCCACCTCAAGAAATTTCATAGATTTCTGTTTTCACTTTCAAAACTTGTTTGAATAATGAATGTAAATCCAGAGCTTATTCTGTGCACCAGGTAAGAATACACTCTGAAACAGGTGTCTGCTGTAAAGCGGAGCTTGTACCGGTCCGTCGTGTTGTCCACTGTTGTTAAACCTTCAAAATTTAAGACAAACAAGAGAATAAGAAAGTAAAACTACCAAATACATAACAATAGTATCACTTTGTGTGATCCTGATCAAAGATAAGGAGGGAAATGCTGATAGACATAATAAACACATTCTACATATTTTATCATGATTTTATCACCATACTATATCACCTATCATGATTATGTAACCTTTTTAAAGTGGCGTCACCATTGGAAATGGCATATGGTTCATTTTTTATGCTTCATTCCCATTTCTAAAACCAGGCAGTGGTGGCTTGGTGGTTAAGATGATGGGTTACTGATCCGAAGGTTGGCGGTTCAATCCCCACTATCACCACTGTTGGGCCCTTGAGCAAGGCCCTGAACCCACTTCGGTGCTCACACTATGAAAGAAAACGCAAACATAAACGTTACCGTGTTACTGACTTCAAACTTACTCACTTAAGCAGTTCAATAAACTTTGCTTTATCAATTCCTCAGCACTTCGTAGCCCTCTCCTAGAAACCGCTCAGTCCAGCGTGCTCAATTGCTCAGTTGTATAAAAATGATAATTGTAAGTCGCTCTGGATAAGAGCGTCTGCCAAATGCTGTAAATGTAAAACCATAAGTCACATTTCCAGCTCTCATTCCATACTTGTAAATATTGATAATGTTAATATATAATATATCATCATCATCTTCCGCTAGATACAGGGTCGGGTCTCAGGGGCAGTAGCCTAAGCGGTGAGGTCCAGACGTCGCTCCCTCCAGCCACTTCCTCCAGCTCCTCAGGGGGAACGCCAAGGCGTTCCCAGACCAGCCGAGTCCCTCCAGCGTGTTCTGGGTCGACCTCGAGGTCTCTTCCCGGTTGGACATGCCTGAAACACCACACCAGGGAGGCATTCAGGAGGCATTCTAATCAGATGTCCGAGCCATTTCAACTGGCTCCTCTCAACCGAGCAGCAGTTCTACTCCAAGCTCCTCCCGGATGACAGAACGTCTCACCCTATCTCAGAGGGAGAGCCCTGCCACCCTGCGAAGGAAGCTCTTTTCAGCCGCCTGTATTCGCGATCTTGTTCTTTCGGTCACTACCCAAAGCTCGTGACCGTAGGTGAGGGTTGGAACGTAGATCGACTGGTGAATTGAGAGCTTTGCCTTCCAGCTCAGCTCCCTCTTTACCACGACGGACCGGTACAAGCTCTGCTTTACAGCAGAGGCTTATAATATATGTATATTAAAAACATTAATGCTGTCAATGTAAAATGTTACATGCTGGTTTTCGATAATTATTAAGTCTGGATTGCTAATGTATCACTTCTTTTTTTCTGTATTTTATAAATGTGTAAGAATACTGCAAAAAAATATCCTGACACACCCCATTTTTAAACGTCAAAGTTTGCATAATTATAACCATGATTTTATCGCTGTACTGAACCTTTCAGCTTATCAGCACATCATAACATACCATTGATAAAAATGTCACCTTCGCTGTTTCTGTGTGTTTTGTGTCAAGTTACCATTTACTGTTTAGTTGCTTCTCTTAACCCTAACAGTTTATCATATAAAAAGAAAAATTGGCTCTTTGTAGCACAAAAAAACAACTTTATTGGTTTTACTTCTTGTTAATAAATTTAACTACACAAAGTTTCAGTAAGATCTTTAAGTCGTTTTGTATGCAATGTTTTAAAAAATATTGATTAAAGTAACATTTTTTCTGATACAAATTTTATTGAATGATACAAGATACAAATTCATTTATTCCTTCAAAAGTTGTTATTCTTTTATTTTAGTTGTTATTTTGTTATGTGCAGGGGCCACTGGATGGCAATACAATTACCTGGATACCAGTCCATCTCCTGGAATGTGTTTAAAAGATTTTTATCATAATAAACTGTACCAATAAGCAGCACATGGATATATAATATACACTAATTAAATAACCCAGGTGAATTGCGTTAGAAAAAGGCAAACAATTTATAATCCCAATCATTTTAATTTAGATCTTCTGCTCATTAATGTCTTTCATTGTAATACATTATGATTGACATTTAGCACTCTCATTAAATTTACAATACAGTAAAATATGTAAGGATGACTCATAGAAATCTGAAAATATAAGAAGCTATTAAAGTTTTAATTAGTTTATTTTTAAAGCACACCACAATCACACTCATTTGAACCCAGTTTGCATGTTTACATATTATCATATTTATGTATGTTCATGCAGTTAGATGAATACAATAATATGTGTACCAGTGTTTATAGACTAGAGAAGCTGAAACAACTGTAGCAAAGTGATTAAAAAACACGACTATAATATTCATCTCACATCACAAAAACAGAAATATATAATACAGAAAGCATAAAAATGTAAGCTGCATGAGAAAACTAATAGATATAAAGATATAATGTCTATCACAATCCATTTAACTCTCTAAATATTTTACAGGAAAAGCTTCATCAAAAATAATACTATAAAAATTTAAAGTAAGCCATGACATTAGATTATATCAGTTATTCAGTATATACTATATATTCGCAGAGCATAAGGTCAGTACAGGGAAGTTCTGACTGACTGGGGTTTTAATGTATTGACCAAGCCATAGTGAGGTCGATGCATAAATGCTGAGGTATGGAATTTCCCTGTACTGACCAACGTAAAAGAAAAATATAAAAAAAAATAAAATAAAAATAAAGGGGAGGGGGGCATTGGTTCGTTTGAAATTAGGCAAACCAAGTGCTGAACCATAACCATAACGAAACTTGCATCAAAGACTCTCTCTTTATGCTTTCGCGATTTATTTTACAAAAATAAGGTTAGATTTCCCAGAAAAGAAAAAGAAAAGAAAAAGTTTGTGTTTTGATCGAGTTCTGACAGGCTGAAAAATGTTATTGACTGATCCGTATGGGGAAACTCTGGACCCCTCAACAGTCAATCAGATGACATGTTATTTCATTAACATATAAAATTAAAAATGCACATGACTACACTGATGGAATTGTGAATGTCTTTTAGTTGATTGTTTAATTGGATTTTGTGTTCTATTACAAACTGCAGTATTTCTGCTGCTACCTTTTAGCAGTTTTGTCTCATTTAATATTGAAGTTATGCTTCAGACTAATGAGAGCCTGTTGTTTAGTGATTTTATTCCATTCATCTGGATACACAGCTGGTTCTGCTTCGAACTGTTCAGCTATTTTATCATTAAATGTCACCATGACATACTTCCAGTAATCTGAGGCCTTTGTAGACATGTCAGGTGCAATATGCCAGTCTGGATAGTACTTCTTGTAGTCTTTGCACGGATGAGGTTCGAAATTCGTTTCATAACTTCGAAAGATTCCGGTTCCATGTACACTGGATGTACAGATCTCTTCACAGAGAGCATTAGTCTTTGAATATGTGAAACCGCCGAGTCCTTTTGGTCTGTGTTGACCTGCATAGTGTTGTTGATGTTTCTTTCCTCCTGCCTCACATGGTGTTTTGCAGAAGGGACACTTTTTTCCGCATCCAAACACCCTCTTAAAAAGCACTTTTTGGGGCTTCACGGACACGTTGTTAAGGGTGTCAATGATATCAGTAGACTTGGAGATCTCATCAGTCAGCTGGCGTTTCAGGTCATTTATACATTCATAGAGACTTTTAGTGAAGGGAACACAACAGCTTGTATTCTGAAAAAGAACTCCTTCTACAGTATTCCTGGATATTGAGATGGCGTGACTCATATATTTGCAAAAGTTTTGAATCAGCCTTGTTGTACCCCCTGCATCGTTGGGCAAAGGTGAGCCATTCTCGTCAAGCTTAGACGCCTCCATTGCTTTCATGATCCTCTTCATTATGGTGTCCAGCTTCTTCAGTTTTATATTTTGCAGAGATACGTCTTTGGAAAGGCATTTAACAATATGATTGTATATCCAATCTTTGACATAAATGTTATACTGCAAAATGTACTTTAATATATCATCAAAGTTTGATTTCTCCAGTAGCTCCTTTTGAATTGTGTATTGAAACAGCACTCGAGAGCTATACTCAGATGGATTGTTTAGAAGAACTGCATCAACAATGTCAGGTCCGATGGATTTGTCGATGTACTCAGTCACCGCGGGTTTGAGACAGAGCCGAGTGAAGTCTCGTGCTTTCCTCTGGCATTGGTCCTTCTCTCTGTACAAATCAATGAAATCAGAGAGGTACTGATTCTTAAATTTCTGCAAATATATATTGGGATCTTTCTGAGCGAGGAATTTCTTGTGCATCTCAAGGAATTTCCGAGAGGCGATGCCACAAATGTGCAATTTAAGGTCAAGTTCAAATTTTGTATTGATTTTTGAACCCGCTTGTTGGAGCTGCTCATCAATTTCCTCCAGCACATCTTTGATAAAGGTGCTTTGGTAATCACGTTTCCCTTGTGCATACTGCTGAATGATTTTATCACAAGACTTAATTATTTCATTTGCGGTAAACTCAAAATTTTTACTTGAGCTACGCAGTGTGAAGAAACCTTTTATCTTTTTTTCCAGTTTCACATGTTTGTCTTTGACCTTGAACTCTCCTTGTCCGTACTGTGTTAAATCTTGAACTTTGTAAAGTTCTTCGTTGACGTTGAGATTAACTAAACTTGCACGCAGTTGTTTTAAAACATCAGCAGGAACATTTTTTTCTTTCAGACCAGTGATGTTTGCCACCTCTCTTTCCCACATTTTCTGAAACTCTGCTGTTAGCTCTTTGTCAGACACCTCAACTTTACAGTGTTGGTACTGTTGTAGCAGTTGGAGGACTTGGCACTCAATCATTGCAGTTTGCTTTCTGTGAATGTCTTCAACTTTCTTCTTGTTATATCTCATTTCCAGAGCAGCATCTAATGTTTTTCTCACTTCGTCCTTCATTTCATTCTCTAGATTTTTGATGTTATTGGTAAAATCAGCTCTGTATTTTTCAACCAAGTATACATACCGGTCCTTCTTTTTGAAGTAGTTTTTGAGTTTTTCAGTAATTTCCTTTGATTGGGATGCAATCTCTCTACCTGCTTTCTGTTTAAGTGGCTCAACAACTTCATTTTTACCACTTGGATCAGTATTATGTACTTGAACTATTTCAGTTTCAAGCCAGGACTGTATGTGCCTTCTGAAAGACCATTCCCAGTCTGAAAACACTTTGCAGAGGTTGGTATAGGCGTGGGCCACAAGACTGTTTCTGAAACTAAAGATGAAGTTCTCAAACTTTACTGCTCTCCACAAGCTACTCATCCATTGCAGGAACTCCGGGATCTGAGAGAGTTCTTCGTCCATTCTTGATTTAAGCATACCCAAGAGGTTTTTCTTAAAATCAAGAACAGCCACACTGTATCCTGTATTAACTGGTGCCATCGGCGGTGTGCCGTGCCACAGGCCTGGTATGTACCAGCTGTTCTTTTCCACGTCATAATCCAAGACATCAGTGAATTTCTTCACATTTGGTTTCTTTTCCATCTCAGCTGCAATCACGGTCATCTCATTTAATTGGTCCAGAAGCTTTTTTTGTTCAGTCATGTTCTTGTTATATGCAGATACACCAGCAACATTTTGGTGGACAAAATGGCACACTGTTTTTTTACCAATTTCCTTCATCCGTAAAAAAGCATGAACTGCGATCTGCAAGATGTCCTTCATCTCTGTGGAATTCTCCATTGCAATATTGATGATGGTCACATCACTAAGACCAATCACAAACGTGGCCAACTCGTTGTCATGCTCATAACTGTCTTCCAGTTG
>JAQMYF010000023.1:50746721-50758581 GCA_030014195.1 Neosilurus mollespiculum
AGCGAGAGAGAGAGAGAGAAAGAGAGAGAGCACGAGAGGGAGAGGGAGAGGGGGGGGCGAAAGAGGGAGAGAGAGAGAGACAGAGAAGGAAGGGAGAGAGGGAGAGAGAGAGAGAGAGGGAGCAAGAAAGAGAGAAAGAGAGGGAGTGAGAGAGAGAGAGAGAGGGAGCGAGAGACAGAGGGAGCAAGTGAGAAAGAGACAGTGAGAGAGAGAGAGAGAGAGAGAGAGAGAGAGAGAATAAAAATAAATAGCTGTAAGATTAATTTAAAAAGCAGTTCAGTGTTGGTAGAGAAATCGTGGGGCGCTGTTGGGTAATTAAACATTCACAGCCCTCATCCTGCCGGTGTTCTCAAAATATTAAATATAAAAAAATATGACATTAATGCATCTTCTGTGTGTGTGTGTGTGTGTGTGTGTGCGCGCGTGTGTGTGTGTGTGTGTGCGGTGGACGAGCGTGGTGTTATACCAGGGTTTATTGATGAAGTATATGCACAGTGGGTAGGCTGGCAGCTCCACCAGGCCGTACATGGCTACAGTGAGGTAGAGACCACCTTTATCATCACTCACGTTCATCGTTAGTCCATAATACACCAGACTGCATGCATACCTGCAACACACACACACACACACACACACACACACACACACACACACACATCCTATGATTGCGAATGACATTGATATCCATTGTCTGATTTTAAAACAGTGTAACACAGGGCTCTTTACTTGCACATGTAATATTAAATAAAAATATTTCCATGCAATCGTACGTCCAACTTTATCTCTGTTTAAAGTCAAAATAAGAGTAAAGACAAATTCGGTATATTAAAAAGCACCACCGCTTTCTTTTTTACTTTATTCTTACTAAAATTGCAGATTTTCCAGCATGAAAGTCAAGTTCAGTTACCAGCTTCACAAATAAATATTACAAGTTTGTTCTACAGTTTTATTACAAAAAAATAACTTTGGAGTGAATGTGTTTAATGTATGTGGTTTTGCTAATTTTGTTTTATTTTGACAAAAAAAAAAATCCCCTTTTTGATGAGATGGGTCTCTGAACGTAACGTCTGTCAAGATCCATATATTTGATATCTTGGTCTATATGATGTCCATACCGCAAATATCTGCACTTGGTTTTAGTAAACTGGACAGAAGGTAGTATTGGTTTCACTCAATAAAAGTACTAAAAATCCATACAGGTCGTTCTATCAACATGAAAAAAACACGGGTGAAATGTCTGTCAAACCAGTTACACGTTACGTTCATTTATAAATTGGTTCTCAGTGGAAAAAAACCCCCGAAGCCGGACGTGATGTGTCCGTCAATGTTACGTGACATTAAATTAAAGTGGCTTTGGAATTTATTCTGTAGATTATATGATCTTTTAATCAACATTACTGTTTTCTTGCTTCTTACTGTCCCAACTTTGCAATTTGAGAAAAATTTTGATTGTTTTTATGGTTTCAAAATTTTAATAAATGTCCCCTCTGAATGAACCCAAGAGCAAAAAATGAGCCATAGAAGAAAGAACGTTCAGTCCCAGGGGTTCGAACTCAAACATGAAATTTACCGAGTTTCCAGAGGTTTCCCAGATAAAACTGAAGGATTTTAGTGGTTAAACATGAGGTAATATCCTGATACAGAAGAAAAGTGCATGGAGCCTGGAATGGATTACGTACCAATTAAAAAAAAGATACAAAGATTTTACATTCTACACACAAATATCCCCCGAAACCAATCCATGACTCGGCCCCAAAATAATGATCAAATCCCCCGACTTCCTACGCCTGGAATGGTTCCTCTCACTCAATTTCTAAACCAGGCGTTTGTGGAAAATCGTTGCTGCGAGTTGACTGTAACGCTGGTTATAGGCCTTTTCACAGTCAAGCCACAGTGACCTTGACCTTTGACCTCCAAACGAAATCAGTTCATCCTTAAATCAAAGTGGAATTTTGCACAAAAATCCCCCATAAAATTATTCAAAGCTTTCTCGAGAAATCACATCATTCAACATTCATATCAAGCTGGCCGGATACTAGAAGCCCCGCCCCTTCCCGTCATCTCACATTATGACTGTGATGGCATGTGCTCTTATTTGCTTTAGTTTTCTTTTCTGAAAGATAAGCTAACACGTTGCCCTTGGAAACAGGAACAACGCGTGCACCGTATCCACCAAACTACCATGGTCGTGTTTAAACCAGTCTTGGTGCACAGGCTCATACTCACCAGACAAACATGAGGACGACGGTCCTGCAGCGCAGCACGCGGTGCGTGACCAGCTGCAGCAGTCCTGCGTCGGACGTCTCTGTCCCCGGAGTTTTCTTCAGTTTCAGGACCACAATCCCCTTTCCGTTCCGATACGCAAAATTCTGCAGCACTCTCTCTGCCTGCATCGTCCGGCCTTGAGAGTACAGCCAGCGTGGCGACTCGGGCATCATGCTATCACACACACACACACACACACACACAGTTCCCGCGTTAAACAGCAACATTTTCTCTATTTTATTTTATTATTGGTATTTTAAATAGGGGCGGCGCGGTGGTGTAGTGATTAGCACGTCCGTCTCACAGCAAGAAGGTGCTGGGTTCAAGTCCCGGGCTTGGCGAGGGCATTTCTCTGTGCAGTTGCATGTTCTCCCTGTGCTTGCGTAGGTTTTCTCCGGGTATTCCGGTTTCCTCCCACAGTCCAAAAAATAGCTCAAAACACCATCTACCGGTTAAAATCCCGCTGCACCACGTGAGGCCCGCACTGACGTAGAGTCGGCCGTTTGGTGCCGCCCTCTATAAGATGTTTACGCCCTCTAACTCCCTCTGATTCCCTCCTCCGCCAGACTCCGTCCCTGAGGGAAAGTCTGTGAAACCGTACCCATGAGTCCCTGGGACTTATCACTCATACATCCACACCGCCGCCTTCCCTCCCAGCCCCGCCCCTCCTCAGCATATCCATTTCTAGCACTGTGTGAAGTGTAGAACTAATGAACCGTGGAGGTGGTACAGAACCCGTCACGTCCGTGATTCCGACGGTCACACGTACATGCAGAAGAGGAAGAGCAGCACCCCGGGGCAGTTCGCAGCCGTAGCCAGGTTTCTCCAGGACCTGATGAAGTAGCCGAGAAGAGCGAACAGAGCGATGCCCACTGCGAACATCATGTTCGTTAACGTGCCTGTAACGCACACACGGGGCGAACACTTACACAGCGTACTTGATTATGATCCACTCGTGCTACACGGTGGAATGAGGTGTCCTGAGACCATCTGTTGTTATTTATTTTAACATTTAATGTTGTTTAGTGAGTGTTAACCTGACTGTTCTGATGGGTGCAGTGCGTGATGGCGCTACCTGACAGAGCCCAGTAGGCTTTACCCACGTACTCCTGCGACAGGATGAAGCAGACGAGCGCCATCCCGCCGTTCATCATCCCCACCATCAGCCGTGACACAGCAAACAGCTCATAAGTGGGGGCGAGCACGCTACCGTAGGCAAAGAGTACTTCGAAGAATAGAGCTGAGAGCGAGAGAGCAAGCGAGAGAGAGAGGTGATAGAAAAACACTGTACTGTATATAATAATAATAATAACAATAATAATAATAACAATAACAATAACAATAATAATTGAGGTTGGCACGTCCACCTCACAGCAAGAAGGACCTGGGTTCGATTCCCAGGCTCGGGGCGTTTCTGTGTTGCATGTTCTCCCTGTGCTTGCGTGGGTTTCCTCTGGGTACTCCGGTTTCCTCCCACAGTCCAAATGCATGCACAGTAGGCCGACTAGCTGTTCCAAATCACCCCTAGGTGTGAGTGTGAGTGTGAATGGTTGTATGTGTGTTGCCCTGTGATGGTCTGGTAAGCTCTTCAGGGTGTACCCCGCCCTCGCCCAGAGTCGGCTGAGATGGGTGCCGGCCTCCCCGCGACCCTAATTAGGATTAAGCAGCTTAGAAAATGAATGAATAATAAATATAATAATAATAATAATAATAATAATAACAATCAGCATCTTCATTACTTTGTATTTTTTGTTATGTTTTACCTTCAGTGTGTTTGCTAACGGGGCCACGCCCACTCTCTGGTCAGTTTCCACCAGAGGCGGGGCTTTAAACTAAGACTTGATACAATTTTGATGATGATCCAGATCCAGGAATCTTTTAAAGGATTCTTTAGCATTGTAGGACAGGACGATATTTTTTTTGGAAGTGTCATATACTGTGTACTCCTGCCTGGCGGAGGTTTGCGCTCTGGGTGCTCTTGTTTTTAAGTGTATACATATCTGTTTGTAAAAACATCTCCTGAAACCCAGAGCTACGGATCAAACGGAAGAAGCATTAGTACTGAAGAGGAAGATGGGCTTCCTGCCGACTTTATCAGACAGCGGTCCGAACAGCACGTTCCCCACCAGCACGCCGGCAAAAAACAGCGATCCTGCCAGGCTCACTTTGTATGCATCCTGCTTGACCAGGGACCACTGGAGAACACACACACACACACACACACACACACACACAAAATGCATCTTCATATCTCTACAGTTCACTGAAAAAACTTATCACAGCTTATACCAGTGTTGACGAATCCTCGATTCTGATTGGTCAGCAGATGCAGGAAATGTAATGAAGGTGAAATTTGTATGTTTCTTTCAATGTTTCCATGGAAACAAGGAAGTCGAGATTTTTCAATTCTCTTATTGAGTCACTTGTTGATGTGGTGAAGGTTCATTTGCGGAGATTTTTGGAAGGAGTCTCCACTGCGAGTGCTGAAACTCTTTGGTCACACCACAGCGGGTTCCTGGATTCAACATGAAAAGCTGCTTTTTTTTTTTTGCTGACGCCGGTGATGGAACAGCTGTTTAAAGGCCCGTGTTAAAAATATATATATATTTTTTTTCAGTGCTGCAGAGTCAAATTTCTGAACAAATCTGTGACGTTGACAACGCACAACGTTCTTGGCCACAAAAAAAACCCTTCGGTACGATTTCAGCTTTAAATAGCACAAAATCTCTTACTTCTCCCTCACCGACCAATCAGAATCAAGAAGGTGGGTTGGACTTATGATATCACCACTTGACTCAGGTACCAGTCGGTGGTCCTCCTCCAGTGACTTTCTTGCATGAGACTGGTTTGGCACGGCTATGTCCAGACTCCCTCCTGAACGCGGCGTGTGCACTGTGCGTTTATTTACTTTTTGTTGTACTTTGAACCCAAATAAATATTTTTCTTTCTTTGTTTTTTGATTCTCTCTTTTTTCTCCCCTAATTTTAGTCGAATCCAATTCCCACCCGTCAGCTCTCACCTCTCTATCACATACGACCACCGCCAACCAGGGAGGGGCGTAAGAGTGCACACGCCCCCTCCGTGACATGCGATGCTGCCACCCGCCTCTTTACGAACTGCTGCGCATGCACATTCGGAGTCGGCCTAACACACACCAGGGAAAAGCGCTATCCGCCCCTCGTACGAATGAGCTTACAGACGGCCATGGATTGGCTGGTGATCGCTGTGAGTGACAGGGGAGCGTATGCCGTCCCTCCCTCCCATGAGCGCTCGGCCAATTAGCTCCCATGGACCCCCGGTCACGGATGGCTGCAGCAACAACCTGGTTTCACACTTGCGATCTCCAGGTTGATAGTCACGCACCTTGTCGATGCGCCACTCGATAGCCCAAAACTTTTTTACTATCTATTTTCATTTATCTTTCTTATTTCTCTAATTTATTTCATTGCTAAACTATGTACAGTTTCAGTCCAAAGATCACTGCGTACATGAAGAACAAAGAATCTTGGTTTATCTCACACACCCTCTACATCAACGCCGTGCTGAGAGTTGAAGCCGATGCTAAGCCACGCAGTCCTGACGTTCCCAGCAAAGGAATGTGGAAGATGATTCTTTTTGTAACCTATCAACAAAAAGTGTCTGAGAGAGAAGCCCTCTGAAAACGGGGTTCCGTGTGCTTGCTGGATGCGCTCCCTGAAGCCCTGCGAACAGTTACGCGCTGAAGGCGGTGGATGTCACCGAACAGTCCCCAAAGTGAAATGTCCAGCCTGACGCGAACAACGGTTGTAGTATCTACTACATGGGGACATTTAAAAAAAATGCAAACTGAATCAACAGTTTTATAGTTTACTTTTACACGCGTCCACCGCGACAGACGCGGGTCAAGTGATCTCCGCAAACAGAGCCGAGCGCCGTGGAGCTAAACCCGTCCTTTCGAGCTCAATCAGAACCCGCACTCTGTACCGGTGTGTGTTTACACACATTCAAATGATGAAGCTATTAGTGTATAATCGCGTTAAATTAAGCTTTACCCACGCCGAATAATGTCTATAAAACCTCAAGATAGTGGACCAATCACGTCGCACCATTCCTGTATAGTATAAATTATATATATATTAAATAACTTATTTAACTGATATCAGGATTATTGGATTAGAAACATTAACAATAAATGGATAAAATATCCAACATGCCTTTCTTGCATGGAGAAAAGGGCGTTAGAATAGTAAAACTCTATAAGAGGAATAAAACGCTTCGGTGCATCATGGAAATGGAAAATCATTTCAGCTGCTCGTGTACCTTCCTGTGACGGCGTCCGCAGTATTTTATTCCTTACATTTGACATACAGTCCGTAATAACATGCTTTTACATCTCGTTATCATCTTCGTTCTGCACAAACCAATGATTTCTCACCTCGGTCACGATGGAGCTGACGTCGTCCCTGACCCTAACGGACTGCGCCAGACTTCCTTCGCTCTGCGTAACGGCGGCGGTCTGATACTCCGGGGCGGCGCCGACGAGAACGATGAACATGCACTGACACGCCATGTAGATCTGTAACGTACACAAGAGCACATTCTTCAGTCATTCAGTTTACTTCAGTTAATAATATCGAACAAGGCCAGGCATCCTGGGGCCGCACTACCGTCCGCGCCAGAACGATTCGAACCCTCGGTAAAGACGGCGAAACGACAGGACTGTCGGAACCCCAACACAGAGACAGGGTTGTTGTTTTAATTCGTTCAGTCTCACATCGAAGCTGTGAGGGAACAGAGGCGGGAACAGGGATGGCGGCGAAGCGGTTGGCACGTCCGCTTTACAGCAAGAAGGTCCTGGGTTCGAATCCTGGGCTTCTGTGCGGAGTTCGCGTCCGGTTTCCTCACACAGTCCAAACACGTTCACATTAGGCTAAATGCTGTACGGTGTGAACTGTGAACGGCTGTGTGTGTTGCCCTGCGATGGACTGTTCAGGGTGTACCATGCTTTCACCCAGTGTCGGCTGTCATAGGCTCCAACCTCCCCAAAACCCCAACAGGATTAAGCGGTTCAGCAAATGGGCGAGATGCGAAAAAGTGAAGATGATGTGAAGAAACAATAATGTCAAGAAGGCGGTTAGTCTGAAAAAAATGTCTTGATTTCAGAGACATTCTACAAAAGGATCCAAGATCTGACTGTCAGAGCTGATTGCTGCCACCAGGTGGCGGTAATGCACCAAACAGCCGTTTTCCAGCCGCCGTGAGACTCAACGAAGAAGAGGAGGAGGAGGAAGAATTAAAACGAAAACACTGACGACCACCAATCTGTGTAGTTTCTTCTGTATTTTGGGAATTTCTTTGAGATTCTTTCGCGTCTATTTCTCTTAATATTCTGTGGAAAAGGGTCAAACCGAACAGTTGCTAATCATGAAGCTAACAGCTTTAACATTACCTGCAACAATATCAACAAAGCCACCATGCGTTTCTGGTACCCGCCAAACTCTCCGACCAGCTGAAAAGCGTCTTCTAAATCCATCTCTGACAGATATTTCTCAACCTAACAATTCACATGGCTTTAAAAAAAAAACACCTAAACGTCTCCTCAAGCCATATAAAAGCACTTAGGCTGCGTGAAGCTGGAGGGAGACGTTTCATCACCCTTGTCCCGGAAGCATTCGGTTGTTTACCTAGTGCACTCTGTAAGGCGCACGCGCTGTTCCATCTCCTCCCCTACGTAGGGCACTGGAGTAGGAAGTCAGCAGCGTGTGCTGAACGGCAATCCGAGCGTCACGTGACCGGCGGTTTGTATCTGATTGGTGGGAATTTTTACAGTTGAACTATGGCACCGGTGTTATGAAAATAAAGGCAGGCTCGCGCACAGGGCGCGTTAGGGTTTCAAATCTGAAGCCATGTGGCGGCCATCTTGGTGAGACCGCGTTGTGTTTTCTTGAATCCTTTGAAATTGCAAAATAAGTTTTCAGATGATGCATATCTTTTTTTTTTTTTTTTTTTTTTATACACAGATGGACAAATAAATAAATTTGAACTACAGGTGTTATGGTAAAAAAATAAAATGCAGAAAAATGCATTTAAAGCAAATATTTGTTTTCATTTATTTTCCAACCTGATTAATCCTGCTAGGGTCGCAGGGAGACTGGAGCCTATCTCAGCCGACACTGGGTGAAGGTGGGGTACATCCCGAACAGCTTGCCAGACCATCACAGGGCCCACACACACACACACACACACACACACACACACATCTTGGCCCCTGTAAAAGCTGTCAGCATGAAATATGAAATATTTACAAAATGTCATGAGTGTAATTCCCTTGGGACGTTCTAATCACAGAAACTGCAGGTTCGTCATCGGTTCACTGATCAGAAATGTGTTGGATAGGATTCTTGATATTCCGCTTTCGGCTTTTCATGATGGCGTGATTTCCCAGACATTTACCATAATCTGTCCAGCAATCACCATCACCATGATTCAGCAGCAGTCCCAGACTTTTACACACTTATCCGACTATCAATACACAATACTGTGTTTCCAGAAACGTAAGGAGCGAATCAGCACATTCTCTTATCACATTCCTTTTAAACGTGGGTTCCGGCTCGTCGTCACTGTCCTCACTTTCACCTTCACTTCGCTCTCCCTCACTGATGCCGCTAGCTGTTCATCGGATATTATTTTGTGCCCCTCTGCGGCTTCGTTTTCGTCCATCCACTCGGACAGGGATGGGCCGGACAGGAGGGAAGTTGGAAAATCATGACCGACCAAGACTTGTCCGAGCATTTTTCCAGCAATACCAGTAATTGTCCGGCGCTGGATTTTGTACTGGAAATCCGAAATCGAGCGTCAAGCGTATATGGTTACATTTATTGACTCCTGCTTATTATAAATCTCCTAATCAGTGTCCAAGCCAGCAATATAATCCTGATTCATTATTTATTTTACATGAAGACATTTATTTAAAATAATAAAAAAATTACATATATATATTTCTGTCATCATTCTTGAAAATTTTAATCTTTATTTGTTACCACTCAGACATTTTTTAGAAAACAATCCTTAATCAAGGTCTAAAATTGAAGATGAAAATAATGAACACAAGACCCTTCTTAACCAAGTGAAAAAAAACCAACAACTTGATGGTACGCACAACACCATGAACTTATTACTCAACATTAGGAACAGTGACTGAGGATAAAAGATGTACAAACATAAAATATTTTAATTCATGTCAGATAAAAATATGGAAGCAACACGAGTAAAATAAACATCGCCGACATCTCTACAGGTAACAGGGTGAGGAAAAGGAAAATGGAGTCATCACTGATTCTGGGTCCTGAGTGGTAACCTGGACCGAGGCGGCGTCACTGATGTCTCATTTTCAGCGACCTTTGTGCGGTTCAGGGACTTGTTGCTGAGGTTTTCTTTTTTGGACTTTTTCTGCTAAAGAGGGAAGAAGAGCGAACTTACAATAAAGTTACGGTTTAAAAAAAATAAATAAATAAAAATAAAACCGTCCATGAGACTTTACCATAGCAAATCAAATGTAAACACAGAAGAGGACTCAGGTTGTGTTCCAAACCACATCTGACTTTAATTACAAGGAGGTGACACTAAGTAGGTGGCATGGGGGTGCCGTGGTTAGCGCTGCCCCCACCCCCCACATTCTGATGTTATAAAAACCTCAACCTTTAGTTTTTTTTAATTCAAGATGAACGGAAACTTATTTATTGATGTACGAAATTTTCGCTCATAGAGCCTCCAAAAATGTTACACGCTGTACCTTTAAGAGTTCACTGATATGTGGGATGTCGATTAGTCGGGGTTCTTGGAAAGAAAGCGGCAAAACGTACTTCATTTTTTGGCTTTAAGAGAGGACACCTTCTCCATTAGAATATCTGAACAGCAACGTTACCTTAAAGAAGGGAACCCGTCCCTCCTCGTAGCACATCAGATTCTCATCGGATATCGACTGCTGCGTGGAGTTACTGTCACTGGAGCTGCAGACGTCATCCTCCAGAGAGTCCTGTACATAAACATAGATAATATTTCCGTCAATCAGTCGCATGCAAAAACCAAAAAAGGGCATCATGTACAAATAGAGAGGGTGTGAGGGCTGTACCTGGTCTACAGGTTTGTCCTCCTCGTCTCCCTCGGGGAGGATCTCACACTGACTGAGAGAGTTCATGAGCTGCTCCTGCTGAGCCCTGAACTCCTCCTCCAGGTCTGTTCTGCTCCTCAGTGGTATCAGTGCACGGGGGTACTCGTACTCCTTACGCTTCGGTGTTGTGCCTACACACACACACACACACACACATCATATAGATTTGCTTGTATGATCACCATGTCAAACAAAGGGAAGCCATGAAGCACCAACCCCAATTTAACTAAAAAAAAAAAAAATAATAATAATAATAATAATAACGAACGCATGTCCTGGCGTCTCACCGGTGGGCAGATCCTGTTTGAGCTCATTACTGAGGAAGTTGCTGACTGTATTAAGAGCCTGTGCGGTGAAGGCGGAGAGCTCTTCACGCTGCTGCTGCAGGACGGCCTGGTCTTCATCCGTCTGTGCCTCCACTCCCTTCAGAACCCTCTCCATCTCCTGCTGCACCAGCGCGAGGCGAGTGCGGCACTCCTCTACCGCGGCCTGTCCGCGCTCCTCTACACACTGCAAGAGCACACAGCAGAAGGTCAGAGGTTACGACGTATTTCATACCATCAGTCCGAGACATGACAGTACACACGCCACACACACAAAAAAAAAATCTGTTAAGCCGAAATCACACAGGAAGTGACGAGTGGCGCGCTGAGCTGCATGCGAAATTTTACACAATCTATAAAAGAGTTTTGGGGAACTCAAGTGTTTGGCGGCATCTGTCAATCAACAGAAATCACGTCTAACCTTCTGAAGTTGGTGGACTGCGCCCTTGTTCTCCTCCGTGAGGTTCAGCTGTTCCTCGGCGCGTCTATCGGTCAGGTCTCTGGCCGTATGACACCACTGGAGACTCGAACCCGCCAGCGACTCCAGAGAGCTGCGCAGGAGGCCGCAGTACCCGGCGCCTTCCTCCAATGCTGCGTGTCCCTCCTCCTCCACTCCTCTCATCTCCTTTATCACACCATCTGCACGTGAGCGTAGACGGGCGCCGGCTGATGAGCTCTCCTCTTCAGCTTCGGAGCATTTGCTAAGCGAATGAAAACGTGCCTTAGCTTTTACATCAACTTTTACAAAATTCCAAATTATAAATAAAAGAAAGTTTAGGCGCCAGAGACATTTTAGAGTCTTAATTAGCATAAATACATTTAATGCATTCTTTATATTTTAAACACTTATTCATGTTGAATGAGGTTTAGGATTTTACAGTGACCGTGAACCCCAGCGCTCACTCCTCACCGCTGTATCGTGGTTTTCAGAGACTTCATCGGCACTTCCTGAGCATCTGACGCCTCCTGAAGACCCTTAAAGTCAGACTGTGTGTCCAGGGCCAGGAGGTTCATCTGATCCTGGAAGCACTGAATGAGCTGCGCTACACGCTGCAGAGAGAGAGAGAGAGAGAGAGAGAGAGAGAGAGAGAGAGAGAGAGAGAGAGAGAGAGCACACACAGAC
>JAQMYF010000023.1:50763942-50788200 GCA_030014195.1 Neosilurus mollespiculum
TACTCCAGTTTCCTCCCACAGTCCAAAAACATGCACAGTAGGCTGATTGGCTGTTCCAAATCACCCCTAGGTGTGAGCATGAATAGCTGTATGTGTGTTGCCCTGTGATGAACTGGCGAGCTGTTCAGGGTGTACCCCGCCCACGCACAGAGTCGGCTGAGATTGGCGCCAGCCTCCCAGCGACCCTAATTAGGATTAAACGGCTTAGAAAATGAGTGAATATATTACAGTCCCTCGAGGATTATTAGGATTGTGACTGTTGATCTAAAATGCCACATTTTGTAGCAGATTTATTAAAAAATTGCGACGCATGTTGTGATACTGCATAAAAATCGCAACCAAACAACAAAAAAAATCTGTGCACACATCATGTCTTTAAAGCCATAAACAAGGAAGTGACGAGGCTCAACGGTTGCGCAGGGAACGCGCTACGATCGGTGAAATTCACTGTACTCTACAATGATTGGTCAAATTCATGGGAAAGTCTTGGTGATTGGTTAAAGTAAAATGAAAGCCTTTCAAACCCTCCTGTTACACATCTGGTGGTTTTTCTTCGGCAAAGTACACCGAGTCCATCAGTGAGGTTTCAGGCTTTGTGTTTAAGCACCAGGAAGTAACGCTCACCTCCAAGTTGATGGAAGCTGGAGATACAGTGGCAATAATGGAGGTCTTGGTGCGTCCACCCAGTGAGTCCTGGAGAATACGGGTGAGTTTGGATTCGCGATAGGGCACGTGCGGGCCGCGTTCGACCAGAGCCGTGATCACACGGCCCAACGTCAGCAGAGACTGGTTAATGTTCCCCGCCTCGCGGGCGCGCTTGTCCACTGCTCCAGAACGGCCGATGTTCTCGCTGCCGGCAAGATCCACCTACACACAGACGTCATTCATCTGTACACAGACCGACACACTTGTCCTCACGATCGTTATATTAAACCAGTTTTACCAGGTTCAGTTTCCCGATCTTCACCAGCTCTTCTCCGTCCAGCGTGATCTCCTTCATGTGAATGGTGACGGAGAACACAGAGTGGGAACGACTGACAGGTTAAATAGAGACACAAATAAGAGAATCATCACCTTTAATTAACAAAATGCCTTCATTTAAATAAAACCACCTCCATAATAAACTCTAGGGAAGTTTTACTCCAGTGCAGCTTGCTGTCCTACCTGGAGTACGCGTTCATCAGTGTGGATGCGGTCTTCCTCTTGGCTGCTCCTCTCTCGAGGATCTGATACACCTCGTTCTTGTTATGAACCGTTATCTCCTCCAGTCCCTTAACAATGACGCCTCTCTGAAAAGAACAAACACTCAGCCATAAAAAAAACAAAAAACCTAAAATCCAGACCTAAAACATTCATCTCCTTCATGCAACTTTGTTATACAGACTTTGTTCCTGGGGTCGTCAAACAGCTGCAGCCTCTCGGTGACGTCCGGCGAAGGACTGAGCAGGTCGAACAGCTCCTCGTTATAGATCTCCAGCAGGGAAACCTTCACGGAGAACTCGGTGCCGTTACTGCTCAGCTTCTCGAAGATCTGGTGAAGAGTACGAGGGATGATACCAGCCAGAGGATCCTGAGGACAAACGCATAAACACATCATCCTCCTCCTCATCTTCATCACCAACCCCTTAGTTCACCGTTTCTTGAACAAAATCCCCTTTTGTACCTCCTCCCAGGTGAATTCCTCATTAGGTGACCTCTCACCCTCCATTGTGAAGGTCTTCCCTGTGCCTGTTTGCCCGTATCTTAAAAAGAAAAAGAGAGGAAAAAAAATAAAAATAAAAATAAGCTTTGAAACGGTGCTTAAACATGAAGACAGTTTTCTGACATCAGGGTTTAAGGGTTCACTCACGCAAAAATGGTGCAGTTATATCCCATGATGACCTCATCTAATATGGGACACACCACACTCCTGTACACGTCTATCTGCTTGGCAGACGGACCGAACACCTGCGTAAAGACGAAACCAGGTCAAAAATTAAACCTACCTCATTACAGCCTTCCTTCTCTAACACACCCAGAATATTCAACATGGAGTTATTTTTAAATGGTTCAATTTTACACAACATAATTCTACAGCTGCTTTACACACAGGAAAAAAAAAAAACAAAAAAAAACATTTATCAGCAAAATACATAAATTATACAGATAATTACAGGGGAAAAAAATCTCTTCCTAAACACGCACCATGTCAAAAGTGTACATCTTCCTGGCGGTTTTGTCACTGATGTTTCCTGTACGGACCGTCACCTCCTTCCTGTTTGAGTCGCACTCCACCACGCCATGGGAGCTGGACTTCCGTTCCACGGCATTGAAAGGCCTGGAAACCATTTATAATAAACATCCATTAAAAACATGAAGCAATAAATATTTACAAACAATAAACCTGAACAACAAGGTGGCGTGGTAGCGTAGCTTTTAGCACATCCGCCTCATAGCAAGGAGGTCCGGGGTTCTAGTGCTGCATTCAGGGGTTCCTGTATTGAGTTTGCATGTTCTCCCCGTGCTTGCTTGGGTTTCCGCCCACAGTGCAAAAACATGCAAATTAGGCTAAATGGCTATTCCAAATTGCCCCTAGGTGTGAGTAGGCACCATGATGGTCTGCCTTAAGAGAGCGAGCCTGTACAACATCCTCAAATAATCATATTTAAATGAATCACATACATGCACACACACACACACACACATATATGAGAACATATCCCTTATAAATATGAACACACAGTACATATTCACAACAAATATGAAAATAAATGCCTAAAAACCATCAAAATATATATAATTTATAAATGTGGATATTATATGTTCATAGTAAACATGTACAGAATATTTACCATCACAACAAATATTCTCAATAAATATCCACAATAAACCCGTACAACAAAATAACCATAATACTCATAATACATATCCTCAACTATTCACAACAATCACTCATCATAAATTCATAACCAGACAAAGTGTTTACAGTAAACATCCACAGCAACAAACCCTCAATGCAAATACTCACAATAAACATCCAGAAACCTTTAAAATAAATAACAAACAAACATGTACCACAAATATGCCTTCAATTATCATAAACATCCTTCATACACATGGAAAAACAAATCATAACGTAACAACAAGCATTCACAACAAAATAATGAATACACTTATATTCCTGGAGAATTAATATCCACAGTAAAGATGCACAAATAAACATCCAGCAATCTTTATAACTCATACACAAAAATTTTTACTGAATAAATAAAACTTTATTAAATATAAGTATGGATTATGATTATAAAAATCCTCCACACATGCTTAATAATTAAATATCTATAATAAACATCCTGACAGTGCACAGAAGCCAAACAGGAGAGTAAACAATAGAGAATTGGGAATAAAGTCTTACCTGCATCTCACCACCACTTGAATGTTTCGACCCTTTTCATCTTTTTTGGTCCCGGGGATAAGATTAGACATGATCACAGAACTGCTGCAGCTCGCAGGTTTCCCTTCACTGATAATTTTGCTGTCAGTTTTTTAAAAAAATGAAGTGTTTCTGTTAAATACAGAACTTGCGCTAGTTGCGTTATTTACGTTAATTGCGTTAGCGAGCTAGCTGACATTATTTAAACGTTTCAAAAGTGGCAAACTACAAAACTTATCCTTGTACAACTTTACCAAGGAAAAATTGGCTAAACTTTTAATTAAAAAAAAAAATAACACAAATAATCTTCCGTGTTTATTAAACTAACCGGATATTTTCATTGTGGCTGCCATACATTTACAGAAGCTAATGTAAATAGCCTAGCCTAGCCTAGCTACAAGCTAGCTGTTAAAACTAAACCCCTGAAAACTTACCCAGCAGTGGGCACCCCGCTGGTATCTCATACGGGGTAAAGTTTTAAAAAATTAAAGCTCTTCCTTTAGGTCCTCTCGCTCACGGATAAACACGGACAGACGCTCAACCTCACTTCTCTCAACAAGCACCAGCGGACAGTTAGCTCACTTTGAATGTTGCGCCCCAGCAGCATTGAGCCAATCATCGCTCGGCATAATCCCAACATGCAATGCTATTGGTTAGAATCGCGAAAACTGGGCGGATCCGTGTGGTTTCACGGGAGTTGGTTTTTGCCCTGTAGGTTTGAAGGTTGAATGCTGGGATTGTTAGCATGGGGCGCTTAAACTTTTTAGGATGCTAATCGTTTGTAATGGGATCTGAAAGGGCTGTTTACTGATAGGCAAAATGACTTCAGGGTAGAAAAAAAGAAAGAAGAAGAGAAAACAGATCTTTTTATGATGCTTTGGTGAAAGTTTATTGGATTACCCTACTTCCGGTGGTCAAAATCAGACGTGTGTCACTCATTTACCGGTTTAATAAGCGACTGGAACCGGAAGTCAACATCCGACGGTGTGTTTATTGCCCTACCTCCGGTGTAAAGCATTAAAAACTACTTTAATTAAGTAATTGGACAAGTTTTTTTAAAGACAATTTATTAATTGTAATAATGTTATTTAATTGCTCAGATGCTTGGACCGCGTTGGTAACACCAGGTCGAATGTGTTTCCGGTGAGGGCTGGAGTCCACCAAGGCTGTCCTTTGTGACCGGTTCTGTTCATAATTTTTATGGACAGGATTTCTATGTGCAGCCGAGGCGCTGAAGGGTTCTAGTTTGGTGGCCATAGGATTTTGTCTCTGCTTTTTTGCAGATGACGTCGTCCTTTTGGCTTCATCGAGTCGGGACCTTCAGCTCTCATTGGAGCTCTTCGCAGCTGAGTGCGAAGCGGCAGGGATGAGAATCAGCACCTCCAAGTCCGAGGCCATGGTTCTCAGCCGGAAAAGGGTGGAATGCACACCTTTGCCTCCCACGTGGAGGAGTTCAAGTATCTCGGGGTCTTGTTCACAAGTGAGGGGAGGATGGAGCGGGAGACTGACAGGCGGATCAGTGCAGCTTCTGCTGTAAAGTGGAGCTTGTACCGGTCCGTCATGGTGAAGAGGGAGCTGAGCCGGAAGGCAAAGCTCTTGGTTCAGCAGTCGATTTACGTTTCTACCCTCACCTATGGTCACGAGCTTTGGATAGTGACCGAAAGAACAAGATCCAAGCGGCTAAAATGAGCTTCCTTCCAGGGTGGCGGGGCTCTCCTGCAGAGATAGGGTGAGAAGTTCGGCCATCCAGGAGGAGCTCGGAGTAGAGCCACTGCTCCTCCTTGTTGAGAGGAGCCAGTTGTGGTGGCTCAGATATCTAATTAGAATACCTCCGAAATGCCTCCCTTGGTGTGGTGTTTCAGGCGTGTCCGATCGGGAAGAGACCCCGGGGCCGACCCAGAACACGCTGGACTGTTTCTCGGCTGGTCTGGGAACGCCTCGGTGTCCCTCGGAAGAGCTGTAGGAATTGGCTGGTAAGGGACGTCTGGACCTCACTACGTGGGCTGCTGCCCCATGACCTGACCCTGGATCAAGCAGAAGATGATGATAATGATGAGTGTGAATAATGATTGTACTTTAATTTACTGTGTAATTCTTTAACTTTATCATTTGTAATTTTAAATATTCATTTGTGATTATCTATCTATCTATCTATCTATCTATCTATCTATCTATCCATCCATCCATCCATCCATCCATCCATCTATCCATCCATTTCATTAAAGTTCAGTTGAATTCCACCAGGGATGGCATGGTGGAGTAGTGGCTGGTGGGTTCCGCCTCACAACACGAAGGTCCTGGCTTGGAATTTTCTCCTCATCCTTGCGTGGGTTTCCTGGGGGGGCTCCAGTTTCCTTTGAGAAAGGCTAACTGGTTATTCCAAATTGCCCCTGGGTGTGAGTGTGAATGGTTGTGTATGATGGCCCTGCAACAGACTGGTAAGCTGTTCATGGTGGTGACCGTTTATAATGTTCACTGCCCTCGAGTGTCCAGAAAGGTCCTTATAAATAAATATTATTATTTTTATTATTATTATGTATGTGACAAATAAAATTTTAATTTATTATTAGTAGTAGTAGTAGTAGTATTACCTCGCCTTTGTCCAGAATCAGCTGAAATAGGCTATTTCCAGCCATCCCTCAACTATAGCAGGTTCAACAAATAAACAAATTCCACCAAGAAAAAAAAATCCAAAACAAGAAAAAAGTTTATTTAAAAAAACATGGTTAGTCATTTTTCCATTTTTTAAGTCCTAAGAACGTTTTATAATCATGTGACTTTAGGGTTCCCAGACAATAAATCAGTAACAACTAATTTGTAATGGACATCCGTTATTTCTTACATGGCTTGATTTGTTTATGCCATAACAAAGATTTTAAAATGTCACAAACCAAAACGTGATCCCATCTCCTGAAGAGGAGGAAAAAGAAGCACGTGTTCCTGTTTCTAGCCGAGCCCATTTCTTGGTTGCTCACTGCACTTCACCTGAATGGAAAAAGGAAATAGCAAAAAGACCATGAGTTGACAGCGTCCGTGCATTTCAGGACTTTTTGGAAAAGCCGGTTTAATCGTTAAACTGATAGTTGTTTTCAGGTGTGAGTGTGTTTGTTAGTGTGGCTGAGTGGATCAGTGAAGTTTTCTGGTAAAGCTTTAGAGCTACACCACACTTAGCGAGGTCGCTAAGCTACTGATTCACTGACTAGCCGTGACCCCAGAAGCTCTGTACAGCCGTGTAACACACACGAAACTCACAACAACAACAACAACAACAACAGCAGCAGTAGTATTCATTCACTGCGAAAAAATGCTGACTGAAATTCTCGCCCTGCCTCTGGAGGATAAAATATTTTTCGCCGTGTTGGTGTTTTCATGGACGGTTTATGTTTGGGAGGCCTATCTCTCTTACAGACAGGTAAACACATCATCTTCTTCAGGAACCACTGACTTTAATACACACAGTAATCTCTGGCATGTTCAGATAATAATTGAAGATATTGCATGTATTTTTAAACATCTTGCTATTTACTTGTGAGTTTTTTAAGTATTGGCTATATAATAATATTCCCACGAAATTACCTCATTATATTCATTACCTTCTAAATTTACAGCATTTGGCAGACTTACATTTATCATTTTAATACAGCTGGGTGGTAAGGGCCTTGCTCAAGGGCCCAACAATGGTAGCTTTCTGGTACTGGGGCGTGAACCTCCAACCTTCTCATCAATAAGCCAGAGCCTTAACCACTGAGCCCCTGTACCCTGCCCCCCTGTTCTCTGTCCCCCTGTACCCTGTCCCCCTGTTCTCTGTCCCCCTGTTCTCTGTCCCCCTGTTCTCTGTCCCCCTGTACCCTGCCCCCCTGTTCTCTGCCCCCCTGTTCTCTGCCCCCCTGTTCTCTGTCCCCCTGTTCTACTCTGAGGCTGATTGTTTTCTGAAAACGTGCACTGTAAGAACTGTTATTTCTCTTTTTCATATCACTTCATAAAATAATAAAATGATTACAGTCTGACACTTCATACTTTTATTCGCTCTAGAACACCCATGAAAAAAGATTATCTGTTATCGCTTACAATATATCAGCTGTAGTCGCTCCATCGCCATCCTGTCTCTTTTTCCTTCTGGTCTCCTTCATGCCACGTAAATGAGAAAAAATTATGCGATGTGAATCTCTGCATTGCGCGTGATGAATGCCTAATGTGTTTCTGAGGGTGGGCGGTATGTACAGAATATCATATCACAATACTGAAGGACGTTTGCACACCGTATCCATCATGATGAATTGATTTCCCGCAGAAACTACAGACCACAAGCATAACGTTAGTGTTAGTTTGGTCGTGTTGAAAATTGCCGTGATGTAGATCATTTCAACCATGCTCTCTTTCCGCCCCCAAACCGACTACCCTGTCCTTATTTGTATATTCTATATTGCGTGTATGGTTCACACGTGTGTTTCTGGTGTCCCAGAGGAGGATCTACAGCTCTGCCACGCATGTACCTGCTGAACTAGGGAACATTATGGACGCGGAGACGTTTGAGAAGTCGCGACTCTACCAGCTGGACAAGAGCAACTTCGGTTTCTGGTCTGGACTTTACTCTGAGACCGAGGGAACGGTGAGTGTGGAGAGGTCATAGTGGACGGTTTTTCTCTAGCACAAAGTTAACCAGTTCATAGAGACAACCTTGTCTACATGATGTGTACAACTCGACCGTACCGTGATCATTTCCTTACACAGCACCACTTAATCTAGTTTACTGTCCACAGCTTTATTTGAATGAGGTGTTCCAGAGCTGGGGAGAGTGCGGGGGTCTGGTCTGAGGACTGAGCAGGGAGAACGTTTTCAGGATCACGAGTCGATATTGATTTGATGGGTTCTTGTTTTTTTTTTTTGTTTTTTTTTTTCCCTTCAGCTCATCCTGCTGCTGGGAGGAATCCCATTTCTCTGGAAAATCTCAGGAGGCATGATGGGTCGCTTTGGCCTCGGCCCGGAGTATGAGGTGCGCCTGAGCTCATCACAGTTCATCATACTACTACTACTACTACTGCTAATAATAATAATATTAATAATAATTAGGGATGGGAGTCAGCAGGGGCCACCCATTACGATATTACAGTATCTACGTTCTGATTTGATTCGTATCACGATTCGACTTCAGGGATTGTTCTGCTTTTTGTTACAATTTTAAACCCTTGAACCATGTAAACACTAACTCCTACCGCTAAAGCTTTAAACCTCGAAAGCTTTAATCAAAAGCTGTACAACTGAATTGAACTCGATGCTGTGCTACCTGCCAATGAGTAAATAGAATAGAGTGCGCCGCCTGCGGGACAATACAGGATCGGCAACGCCTCATCACTTCCATTTCAGTTAGATAGATAGATAGAAAATGAGTTTATAAAATGGACCTGAGTGATGGTAGAAAGGAGCAGCAGATGGACGGACGAATCGGTGTTTAGAAGTAACGAGGACGCTGCCCCAGTGTGTTATGGTGACGAGGGAGCAGAGCCGAAAGCCAAAGCTTTTGATTTACCGCACCATCTCGGTTTCAAGCCTCACCTAGCGTCATGGGATTTGAGTAGTGACTGAAAGATTGGGGGGTACAAGCGGCTGAAATGGGCTCAGCCTTAGAGACCGGGTGGGGACCTCAGACATCCAGGGGGAACTCAGGGTAGAGCCAATGCTCCTCCGCATTGAAAGGAGTCAGTTGAGGTGGTTCGGGCATCTGATTAGGTTGCCTCCTGGTCACCTTCCTTTAGAGGTGTTCCAGGCAGGTCCAACTGGGAGGAGGCAGACGCAGAACTCACTGGAGGGATTATATATCCCGCCAGGCCTCGGAACGTGGCGAGCTGTTCAGGGTGTACCCCGCCCTTACCCAGAGTCGGCTGTGATGGGCGCCAGTCTCCCCGCGACCCTAATTAGGATTAAGCGGCTTAGAAAATTAATGAATGATAATAATAATAATAATAATAATAAAACACTGCTTTAACTATAAAAGTAATTATACTAAAAAATGGTGATGAAAAAGTTGCAGCAAGAATCATGAATCTTGTTGTTAAAATATGTTTTCCTTATGATTTAGAATTATTCAAGTCTATTAAGTTATATGTTGGCAGGTAGCAGGAGATTTAATTAGTGTTTAATAGATGATTTTTCTCTGTGTTTATAGAAATCCAGCGCTGTAGCCGCTTTATCAGATAATCCGGTTTAATTTCAGATTAAAATCGTTCTTTTTACAACCTATAAAACATAATTTCCCCTGTCGTACTGAACCCGTTTTTTAAAATTTACTGACTTGTGATTTGATGTCACGGCTGCCGCAGATCTCCCAGTCGTTGGTGTTCTTGATGCTGGCGACGTTGTTTAGCGCCATCACGGGTCTGCCGTGGAGTCTCTACAGCACGTTCGTCATCGAGGAGAAACATGGCTTCAACCAGCAGGTGGGAAAATACTCGTTTATCACGTCAGATAAGAAAAGTGCTTAGATTATCGGGTTTGGAGCAGCTCTTCCGGAAGAGTTTTTTCCTTTTATTTGACAGAAATTTCTGATCTGATTGTGATGTTTTAGGTTTATTGTTATTATTATTATATAAAATATTATCTTAAATGTGCTCATGTTTTATAGATTTTTATTTGCATTTAATATCAGATACATGGGGCGGCACTGCTCAGGGCGGTTCTGTGTGTTTCTGAGTTTGCATGTACTTGTGTGGGTTTCCTCCAAAAACATGCACAGTAGGCTAATTGACTGTTTCAGATTGCCCCTAGGTTTGTGTGTGTGTGTGTGTGTGTGTGCTGGCCCTGCAATGGCCTGGCAAGCAAAGCTCCAAGAAAGCATGGAGGTGATTATTTTTAATTGTAATTTTTTTTCATGGCTCCACAATGTCCATCCTGGTATGACGGTGGTTCAGTGTAGTTCCAAACCGCGTCGGACTGCAGTGACATCATCGTAACACTGTGATGCTGTTTGCCATCGACCGGCACTGACTACCGTAAACCACGAAATTTTCAAAATTTCACGGCGGATCTCAAAACCGTGTTTGCTGCGATTGTCACCTTTCACAACCTTTCTGAACCACGTTCAATACAACCGCATTACATCCCATTCACACCGTGGTTTCACCATGAGTCGACGCTGATTGGCTGTTATGCTTTGCTGAGTCGATGCTGATTGGCTGCTGTGCCATGCTAAGTTGCATCAAAGACACTAAAACCCATCTATTTTTATAACATAATAAACTTATTTTTCTTTTTGATAAATGTTAAAGTACTGATAAAATCCAGTCAACAAACTGAAATTTATTTTATAGCGCAGCTTAAAAAACCATCAGCTGAAAAAGTTCATGAGCTACAAGTCCGAGACGTGCGTGCGTGCGTTTGATAGAGAGAGAGAAAGAGAGAGAGAGACGCACACAGTGAAGAGGAATACTGAAGGAAAATACATGGCAGGACTTTTTACCCAAACAACAATAAATAAATATTTTTATATAAAGTTAAATCCCAATTTTTTTCCACAAATCAATGACGGAATCTTTTTTTTGCCAGAACAGAAACACACATTATTGCTCTTGCAGAGCTCCTGACCATAGAATCCGTTATATCAGTAGGATAGAATATTTTTATCAAACATCAGAGCAATAATTCATAAACTCGTCTCACTAAGACCTCACGAGGATCTCCAGCTTCTCCGCGGTGCATGAATCAATACATCACATTAGATTTTGAGTACGCTGTGATGTTCCTGTCGGCTCTTTTGTATTTTTCCCCTCAGACGTTGGGATTCTTCCTGAAAGATGCTCTGAAGAAGTTTGCGGTGACTCAGTGCATTCTGCTGCCCGTCACCTCTCTGCTCCTCTACATCATAAAGATCGGTGGAGATTATTTCTTCATCTACGCCTGGCTCTTCACTCTCATCATCTCTCTGGTTAGTGAGTGAATAAATGAATGAACTTTATTTAAAGAGGGTTAGAGAGTATTTAAACTCCGATGTTGGGGGCTTGTCATTTCTTCTCACTGTTTGTTTTGCAGCACCTGATAACCACTGAACTTTACAATGTCTTCAAACACGGAGATTAATATGCAGTTGTTCTCGTATGAGAATCCTGCAGGGATATTCGCACATGTAGTTGGGAGCAAATGTGATGACCTTGTAGTATTAATTGTAGTCCAAGTGTTAAGAACTGGAAAATGGCACACAAGAGAAAACTAGGGTAGCACATTTTTTGTCTGTCTCTCTCTCTCTCTCTCACTCTCTCACACACGCATACAGAGATTATGTTCAACATGTTTAAAGTCACTTAAAACTTACTGATCTTGTCTCTGCTCTCATCGTCCATGTCTGTGTTGATGGTCACCATCTTGTTTTGATAATAGCTCTGCCCTCTCGCCTCGTACACAGTGTGCTTGCTGTGTTTACTTTCTTTCGATCATCATGCCTGGTACACTAGTCAAAGACACTTGTGTACAGGAGTAAGCAAATGGTTTCAGAAAGACATCATGGCCAATTGGATTAATATTTCCATGAGATAACACTGTACAGTATTTCATCTTTATTTAAATTTTTTTTTTCCTGGTAAGTGAATTTAAAACACACCTGCTGATCAGACGCTCATTTTTCTTTCTCCTCCCCCTACAGATTTTGGTGACCATCTATGCCGACTACATCGCGCCGCTGTTTGATAAGTTCACCCCGCTGCCCGAAGGAGAACTGAAGACGGATATCGAAAGCATGGCTCAGTCCATCAGCTTCCCTCTCACTAAGATCTATGTGGTAGAAGGTACTAGAACAGCTTGGAACTGTGAAATCTGAATATACAGATTGGAAACAGTGGTTTTGGGACCGATATGCCGTCTTAGTGTTGTATTACCCAGTGTGGGTGTTTGCTTACAAGTGTTTCAGTGGCATTTCTTTAAAATTCATAGTCTTAATTTACTCATAATCCAGGTTTTGTTTTTGCTTTTGTTTTTTTTTGTTTTAAAGAAATGCTTTTAAATTAAAAATAAAACCCTCATCCTGTTGTGATGTCTTCTGCTATCACTTCCCAGGCTCTAAAAGATCCTCACACAGCAACGCATACTTCTACGGTTTCTTCAAGAACAAGCGCATTGTGCTGTTCGACACGCTGCTGGAAGATTATTCACCTCTCAACAAGAAAAACGACGGAGACGGCGTGTCGACTGCTGAGCAGGACAAGAAGGAGGAGACGGGAGACGAGACCAAACTCCAAACTAAGGTCAGAACACACAACCTAATGAACAGATCCTGGACTGATTGACTGAATAATAATAAACTAAATCATTTATACTGCAACGCTGTTGGGTTGACGCTGTGACATCATGTATCCATGGTAGCATTTTTGCTAAATCTAACAAGTCATTCAAAATGGAATAGTGTGACTTTGTTTATCAGTATAAAATGGATCAGTGATGAGTTCTAGAGGGTAATCATAAATCTGAGAGCAGTCTTTTTTTAATTAGGTGGGTATTTAAACAATTTTGTGACATGACGACCGCACGATAAAAGCTTGCATTCATCGTATTTTTCTTTGCAAAACAAGTAAAAAATCCACACATTGTATTATGAAAAGTCGCACGTGATTCATGCGTATGTGACGGTAAATGCATAAGTAATTTGCATGTGGATGAACAGCGGGATATACCATTTTTCCTATAAACGAGCAGACGCTTGTCTGATGTGTATAATGTGCAGGTGTTCCTGGTTTTATTTTATTCAGAAGTTCACCTGACTTGTGACAAATTCACGTCCTATTTTCACGATTTCGCTCCAAATGGCTGCCTTTTCTAACAGGCTAATGCAAACTCTTGAACTCGTTTTAGCAAATTGCAACTTCATAAATGTAGGTAATATCACTGATCCATGATGTCACGCGTTACTGACGAAGTAAGTGGACAAGTCCTCTTTCCAGCCAGTACCACTTGATGTTAGGTGTTATATTTATATCTTTATGTATTTACTTCATTTTTTGTATTTAAATTAATTTATTGTATGTATATTTAAAATGGAATATTAGCGTACAGAACTCCAAAGGAGGAGTTTTTCACAGTAAGCTCTACACATTACTTGTGTGCTTCTACCCTACTGTATTTTTATTCTCCTATAGTTTATAAGCTGGAGGTTCCTATAATAACATGACTCGGCATTACAAACTACTCTAAAGTAACCTGTATATCTCTGAATGTTCTAGCACAAGAAGCAAGGCTGCAGTAACTCTGAGGTCCTGGCGGTTCTTGGTCATGAACTGGGACACTGGAAACTGGGCCACACGGTGAAGCACATCATCATCAGCCAGGTGAGCTCGCCGTTGCATCCAGAGAACATTCCAGAGATTCTAAACCAATGTTAAACTGAGCCTTGATTATTTCTTCAGGCTCCACCATGCTGGAAATCATTCATGCTACTGTAATGATGCGAACTCGGTACGATACCGGCTACCGAACACCTCCTCCTCGGCAAACAGATGGTTAATTTGGTTTAATGTTTCATGCCGGAGATTTTGATGTCAGTTTCCGTATCCATTTTCTGCTTTAAACGGTCCGTGTAAACGTTAGCAGCTGATCTAAACATTTAGCATTCAGGACTACCCTGACATGGACATTCAGTTATTCAGAGACTCCAGAGGAATTATGGGAACGGAACAGTTATGTAAGTGTTGTGAGGTGTTTTCACATCTCGTGGATTTAGTTGGACTTTCAGGTAACCTTCGAGTGCTATTAAATGACTACTCAGGCATTCTATTCACTAATATTATGGAAGTATGTGTATTCAAACACGGACACGGACTTGCATGTGCAGTTTAATATATACTATCCGAATAACTGGTTTCATTATCAATGCGAGAGATTTTCTTGTTTCTGATTGGTGGAAAGCCATCAAATATTTCTTAATATTGCATCATTGCCATTGGTTCATTGGTTTATTGCACAACTGGCGCGCACCAGTTTTTCTCCTCATAGATATCATTAGACGGATCAGCTACGGCCGGCAGCAGACCACGGAAGCACTGCGGCCCTGAGCTGTAAACGTCATTTAATTTTCTCACATTTCATTCTGTTTTAAGTCCTATAGACGAGCACCGAGGACTACAACAGCATGAATTCTAAGAAAATTAAATGACGTTTACAGCTCAGGACAGCACTGCTTCGGGTACGGCGGAACGTTTGCCACGGGGCGGGCCTGTCTATCTCATGATGTGTGTTTCCTCTCCCCGTTGTCCCAGACAGAATAGCTGGCTGCTTTGAAAACTTCCTGGACATCACAAATAAGCCAGTAAAGTTGTGTTTGGTGGAAATAAAAAAAAAAAAGGTTTTCATCACCCAGTAATTCCAAATTTTGTTGCTTTTCATGTCTAGGATGAATCAGAAGCGGTGCTAGCTGTATAGCATGCTAACCACAGAGCTCACTGACGCTAACTAGTTTGCTAGCAACATAGTAATGTGACTGTGGGTTGCGTCCAAATACATGAATTCACTTTATTCACTAACTGTGGGTACATATAGCTTTTTAAATAATTGTTATCAATATTGTTTGAATAGAAAACACACGAGACATTAATCAGAGTAGCTAACATGAGCATCAGCTCAGCCCTCGTCTGTGCTCCCTCACAAGCCTCTTCCAAGTACCTGGCTCCATCTAGTGGTGAGGATAATTATCACACACCACACACTGCCTGTTTGTTTCGTATGAATATTTTTGAAAACCTTTGAATGAAAAAATAAGACATTTCTCACAATTCAGTGGATGGGAATATACTCATGCTCATGTACTCGGTTTTGTGCAATAACTTAAATATCCTGAATAAACCTGTGTATTCCATCTGAGCTTTTTAATCTTCCTCCACAGCTGAACTCGTTCCTCTGCTTTTTCCTCTTCGCTGCTCTGATTGGTCGAAAAGAGCTCTTCGTAGCTTTTGGTTTCCATGACAGCCAACCAACTCTCATTGGACTGCTGATCATCTTCCAGTTCATCTTCTCCCCCTATAATGAGGTAGTGTGACTCGAACTCTTCGGTTGTGTGTGTGTGTGTGTGTTCGTTCTAGAGTGGTGGGGCAGTGGTAGCTCAGAGGTCCAGGCTCTGGGTTATCAATCAGAAGGTTGAGGGTTCAAGTCCAGCACCACCAAGCTTCCACTCTTGGGCCGCTGATCAAGGCCCTTAACCCTCAACTGCTCAGTTGTATAAATGAGATGACCATGTCGGTCGCTCTGGATAAAGGTATCCGGCGTATAAAGGAAATGTAGTGATCAATAAATTTGTATGGTTAATTATTGTGTATACGAAACACACATTTATGAAAGCCAGGCTATTATGAATACCCAGAATCACATGACTTCTTGATGACTGATAATGAAATCATTGTAGTACCAGGTGTGTTGTGGTATAAGAGGAATAAAACACTTGTAGCTGTTATATACAGTATATTTTTTTCAGTCTATGAGATGCTGCAGTGAGCTCTTCAGACTGAATCATTGGAGATCATTTCCACTCTTTTCCTTTTCCCCTCAATTCTTTTCCACTCCTCCAGCTCCTGACGTTCTGCCTGACTGTGCTGAGTCGCAGATTCGAGTTCCAGGCAGACGCCTTCGCTCGAGCCATGGGCCGGTCGACGGAGCTCTGCTCGGCCCTCATCAAGCTAAACAAAGACAATCTGGGCTTTCCCGTGGCCGACTGGCTCTTCTCAATGTGGCACTATTCCCACCCTCCGCTGCTGGAGCGACTCCGAGCCATCAGGGACACAAAGAAACAAGACTGACGGTTCCACCAGGGGGCGCCACGTTCACCATCTCCCCCGCACAGACAAGGCCTGCGGTGGCCACTTCTGGCTGTCTGAAGAAAGGAGAAAAAATTGTCTCTCTCTTAATAGTTATGTTATTCCCTTATGTTTCGAGGGTTTCCGTCACAAAATTTTGTAAATGTTTTAATTAGTTGGCTTTAATCAGACTTGTACAGAGTCTAATGCATCAGTAGAAAGAGGACTTGAGAAGGATCATACTTTTTAAAATTACATGTCCTCTCCTTTATTTATATCCAAACATTACTAATTATAGTTAGATTTATTTTTTTCCCCCAGGAGAGAGACAGCTTGAGGTAAAGCGCCTGGTTTAACCTCGTCAGTGGTGAAAATATAAAATACCTGGCCTTATTCGAGTTAAATTCACATTTGAGTCGTTTGCTTTTCTTTAGACTAAAACGATTGTGACTATAAATATGGTGTTGATTTTTTTTTTTCTTTTTTTTTTTAATTCAGAGCAACACATTTCAGAAATGCTGTAGTTAGGAATCTGTTTGAAATTTTTACAGCTTGGTTTCTTTTTATTTTGAAGGCGCCTAGCATATGGCTGAGTGAGCGTGTGTGTGTGTGTGTGTGTGTGTGTGTGTGTGTGTGTGTGTGTGTGTGTGTGTGTGTGAAAAAGCTAATAATTATCCAGTTACTTTTTTAATGTTTCAATTTGATTAAATCCAAAGTGTTAACATTCCAGGGAAACCTCATCGCTCGTCTTCAACCAATGTGTGTCAGTGTCACGGCTTTCATTAACGCTTGCATGCTGTAATTGAAAACCCCCCTCGTTCCCCTTCGAATTCAGAACGGGATAAAGAAAAGAGAAAGGAAGGTTAGAAGAGCTGGACGAAGCCGTAATCAAGGACTGACTCCTGAATTTTGCAGACAAGGAATTCGGTGAGAAAGTGTTGGATGTGTCTCAGGATTTCCATAAACGAATCTATATAATGCACCAGGTAGAGTTTATTCTGTATCAGAGAGGTTTGGATTTGGCCACCCTGTAAGCTGGGCTCACCTTGGAAATCATCTCTTGCCGTGTTTGATGCAGTGTGTGTTTGTGAATGTTCCATCTCATGAATAAAATCCTTCGCAGCAAGTTTGCCAAGCTGTTTTCCTTCTGAAATGATTTGGTCTGGAGTGGATCACCAGTACCCGTGCTCGGTAGAACCAGTATCGTTCTCGGTTCCTCATGATGCCACATCACCCTGGTCTATTTTCTTGTTGTAATTATGGTATATCACAAAATTACTGCAGATTTTTCAGCTGCACATCCAGGCTGGAAATCTACTACATCCCAAATGCCAGGGCGGTGCATCTCTCAACCCAGGTGAGAACAGGGTTAAATACCTTACATGGTTGTGCCTGTCGGACTGACACTTGTGGCACACGCACGATATAATTCATGGCTTGTAAGCTGTAGATTTGCGGCCTTCGCGTAAAGGACAGCATGTGCTCAGTGCAGTCGAGTCCAGCTCTTGGCAGTTCTGTTATCACTGAGATTTCATGGTGAGGATTTTACAGGGCAGGTTGCCAGGTGTTTCCTATCCCACCCTTCACCCAGGTTTGGAGTTGGCCTACACCTGTTGCCACAGTTCCATTAGTGGGCCTTTTATTCTTACCTTCACACCTCGGGGGGCACAGCGAGCTCCTATCAGCCGATTCTGGGTGAGGGCAGGGTACACCCTGAACAGCATGCCAGTCCATTGTAGGGCCACCACACACACACACACACACAACCAATCAGATTCACTCCTAAGGGCAATTTGGAACAGCCAGTTTGCCTAATGCACATTCGGGTTGTGGGAGGAACCTCCTAATATTTACTAAATACCTTTAATTATATTAAATGTTTATTAGGGGTAGATTATAATTCACCGTCACTTTCAGACAGACTGTGTTTACGTTGTACTTCTGTTTCAGTCTCGTGACACGTGCTGAAAGCGTCACGTGCTCTTTTTGTGACCATACCACTTCTCTTCACCCCTTTTAACACGTTAACACGATTATTAAAACCTCCAGTAAACCAAAACACGAATAAACTGCTCAAGCGGCGTGACTCAGCCGTCCTCAGCTCAGGACATTCAGAATTACTGACTGAAAACGACACCAATCCCAGTCCTGTATCGTCCGGTCCAGCTCCTCCCCCCCTGCCGTAGGTGAAATGGATTCTCCCAGTTTGTGTACATCCGAGCACATACACGGGCACGAGCACGGGCACGCGCGTGAACTTGTGAGGGCACGTTGATTATAATGTGGAGGGTTTTCAAGCCGAGCCTGAGGAACACCTTCGGCCCACACGTCAGGATGTCGTCGGAACAGGTAGGTATTTTCATTCCTTCTCGTGAAACCGAGGGTTTCTCATGAGTTTATTTTCCTCACGGTGCACCTGCCACCTCAGATTTAATTGTAATTTACCTCAGGCGGGTTCTCTCTGTGATAAACCTCGCTGTTTACCTCAGAAATCCCTCGTTTAAAGATGGTTCTTATACAAACAGCTCGCAGTGATTCAACACTTTTGGGCTCAATGTCAGTGTAGGTGAGGGCCGTTGAGAAGCCACGCCCCCTTCTAAAATCTCCGTTCTGATTGGCCGGAGGGTTTTTGCTGGAGTAACTACCCCTGGGGGCTTTTATTAAAGGAAAATAATCAACTACAGGGTGAAAACAGAGTACAATCAGGAGTCCATGATGATTATTTACCTTAAACCAGCATGTCCTGAAATATTTTACTGCTCTTTTACCTATTATTGCGACACTAAATTAAAATTTTATTCATTAAAAAGTGATGGGTCATGCTTCCCCTTCCTCTCCATCTTTACCCCGTTTCAGTGTCGGGTCGATGTGAGTAGGGTGAGCTGAAAAGATCATCACTGGCAGTCTGGCGGCTGGGAACCATAAACATGTGCACCATTTCATGCGTTAATAAAAACACCGACACTGTGGTGTAAGCTTTAATAGCACAGTGTTATAACATATTTATAACCATTTTATTTCAACTAAGCTCCTTTGTTCACTTTCATTACATCAACATCCACCCATGGAAAAAGTTGAAGCGAAATGAAAGGAAAGCCTTCCAGACTCTTCTGTTACACCGAAAGTGTATACGTTTTCATTATCGGGTGGTTTTTGCTTACATTTTCAATTTGCATTCTGCTAAAATGTGTTTGATAGTTTGCATCATTCTGTTTGAAAAGGCTGCTATTCCTGGTTTGCTTCACTCAGAATCATGAGTCAGCAAGATAATGGCAATAATAACAGTATACAGATATTAAACTAACAAATCAGGTATAAATGAGTGAACTTTTGGATGAAATAAAATTAGGCACTTCTGCACATAATACTGCATTACATTTTCGTTACATGTGCATAATAGTCATGACAGAGCCCCTTTAATTAATGAAGCTGTTTCTAATGTATAGTAAGTAGTTGACAGTGCCTACATTATATATTTTTTTCTTCCCCATACCATGTGAAAGCTGGGAGAGATGGGCAAAGGTGCAGGGAAGGGAGGAGGAGGCGGCGGCACAGTCAGGGAGGCCGGAGGAGCATTCGGGAAGAGGCAGGCCGCAGAGGAAGAGATGTACTTCAAGTGAGTGGAACCTTTAGTGTTTTTTTCCTTCTCTGTATTGAACAAGACTTAAACTGTGAGCTACAGAGCAGAGAGGAAGGAAAACAGATGCAATAGTCTTTTTAGCTGTATGTACTCAATGCATCATTTTCTTCACAGTACAACAGACATGTTACGATGTTGCTAGCTAGCAAGATAGCATGAGTGAGCTGTATGAGGATAGCATGCTATACAGCTAGCACTGTTTTGGATTCACCTAAAACACAACTTTTCAACAGCTTCAAATCAAACAGCTTTTTGTGATGATCAGGAAGTCTTGCTAACAGGCAGCCATTTTGTTTCTCTTTAGGTCTCACTTGGACGAACAGGAAAGGAGCAACATAGATATAATAAGATGGATCGTCTACTATGTCGCGGCCCTGAACTGAAAACTTAATTCAATTTTCTTAATATTCATGCAGTTGTAGTGCCCTACCTCTATGCTTACAATAGCATAAATATCGAGAAAATCTAATTTTACAAATAAAAGTTTATAGGGGAGGGCGGCAGTGCTTCTGCGGTCTCCTGCAGGGCGTAGCCGATCAGCCTTAAGTGATATCTGTGAGGAGGGACATTCGGTGCCAATTTTGCTATAATCATTATGCTTATCCAGTTCAACGATGTAAAAATCAGCTTGTAGAAGAATCCCAAGAATTCGCTGGTAGCCTTCCACCAATCAGAAACAAGAAACTATTTTGAATGGATAATAATGATAAATTTTAAAATGACTTTTGATGGAATACAGGATTGAATGAAAAAGTGTCTTGTGTTGTAGGAAGAAGGAGCGGGAACAGATAGCTGCTCTGAAACAGCATCATCAGGAAGAAATCAGTCACCACCAGAAGGAGATTGAGCGTCTTCAAGACGAGATCAGCCGCCACGAGAGCAAAATACACCAGTTAAAAAAGCATGACTGAGACGAGTGTAAATAAGGTGTAGGTTTATAAGTACAGCATGCCAGATGTTTCCACAAACAGTGTTTCAACTGTGGTGGCTTTTTGTAAGTTTTGCCGGTTGTGAATGTTCATGAAAATAGAATAAACAAAGAAACTGATGAACCAAGACGTTGAGTCTTTTCAAAGAGTCACATGGTTGATCCTTTGTCACACGACATGGCTTCTTCTTCCTCGGGCCTCGTGCTGGACACCTCTTCATCAGTCACAAAAGAATGGTGTGAAAATGGCGCCAAGTTCTTGTCATCTGGTCCTGATATAAGATTCCACCGGATTCAGATCTGCTGAACGAGGAGGCCATGAAAGTGCGGATCGTCGTGCTGGAAGTAGCCATTATTCATTCATTCATTTTCTGAAGCGCTTAATCCTCATTAGGGTCGCGGGGAGGCTGGTGCCCATCTCAGCCGACTCTGGGCGAGGGCGGGGTACACCCTGAACAGCTCAACAGGCCATCGCAGGGCATAATCACATACTACCCTTCACATACCTAGGGGTGATTTGGAACAGCCAATCAGCCTGCTATGCATGTTTTTGGACTGTTGGAGGAAACCGGAGTACCTTGAGGAAACCCATGCAAACACTGGGGGAACATGTAAACTCCACACAGAGACACCCCGAGCCCGGGATTGAGGCGGACGTGCTAACCGCTGCACCACCGTGCCGCCCTGTAGCCATTATAAGATGTCTAAAGGGTTGTGCATGTGTACCAACAGCACTCCGTCAGTATTCTGTTTACAGTAACTTTATGGATGATTATGTTTACGGAGGGAAAGCATTCCCCACTTCCATACTTCACCAGCAGCAGTTGCTCTTTGACACAAATCAGGTTGAGTTCATGGATTCGTGCCATCGACACCTTATGACTCCCTCACCACCTGCATCACCCCAGGTGACAGTGCTCAGTAAACTTGTGCCTTCTGTAGCCTCAGTGTCCTGTTCTTTCAAGACTTTTTCCTAAATCAAAGTCAATCCTGGTTTCGTTAATCACAAGCAGGTCTTCACACGGTGACCCCGAAATTGGCCCCAGAGTACCGTAAGAGTTTTCTGTCACTCATTTGCAAACCTGATTAATCTGACAGGAGGCTGGAGCCTAACCACTGCACCACCGTGCCACCCTGTACCGGTCCTAATATCGAGATTTCGGCAGCGCCTAAAAGCGGAGCTCCCGTACGAGATCCCTTACTTGATATGTTTTTGGTGGGAACTCTCAAACCCCGTCCACGTCTCCTACGTATATTAAGATGAATTCATTTTTATAACTTGTTTATATTAGGGAATAAAAATGAGGAAACCAAACACGCAATCTTCATCTCGACACGTAAAGTCCACCATTAAGAACCCGCAGCTTTCGGGAACATTTCAACAACACGAGAATATCATCAGCTCTTTATTTATTTCACCTTATTAACCATGACGTCACATCACGTCACCCGACTATTATACGCCTCTTGATCTCGATACTCTCCCAGAAAAATGTTCTCATGTCCTTTCCTTTATTGAGATATAAAATTTCCAGAGAATAACACAGGGTTCCCACGTGGACACGTACGCCAGAGGGACGGAGGGACGGACGCTGTAGGTTTTTGTTGACGTTCCAAAGGCAACTCGATGGTTAAACACTTTTTTCCTTCTCGATGGTGCTCTGCTCTCATGGCACCACGTCAGAGCTCCGCTATAAACCCATATTTTATTTTCATCTGGTAAAATAATCTTTCAGTCGAATGGGACTCCTCTATTATCATTGAGTCAGTTCTTTTCCTAAATCTTCCATTTATCCAGGCTTGGGACTGGCATGCACATACACTCACACTTCTCCTCTTCCTCTTCATCATCACTCCTCCTTTTCATCACTCCTCTGCCTCTTCATACCTTCCTCTTTATCACCACTCACACACTCTTTCATCATTTTCCTCTTCATCATCACTTCTCTTCAACACTCCTCTTCCTCACCACTCACACTCTTCTTTCATCATCTTCCTCTTCAACACTCCTCTTCATCATCACTTGTCCTCCTCTTCATCACTCCTCTTCCTCACCACTCACACTCTTCTTTCATCATCTTCCTCTTCGTCATCACTTCTCTTCAACACTCCTCTTCCTCACCACTCACACTTTTCTTTCATCATCTTCCTCTTCATCATCACTTCTCTTCATCATTCCTCTTCCTCACCACTCACACTCTTCTTTCATCATTTTCCTCTTCATCATCACTTCTCTTCGTCACTCCTCTTCCTCACCACTCACACTCTTCTTTCATCATCTTCCTCTTCATCACTTCTCTTCATCACTCCTCTTCCTCACCACTCACACTCTTCTTTCATCATCTTCCTCTTCAACACTCCTCTTCATCATCACTGGTCTTCCTCTTCGTCACTCCTCCATAAATCTCTTCACTTGGACCCCGGGACTCGCTGCTTATTATTGTGATCTCACATCACCCACCTCCAGTGTCTCTCATTGGGACATCATAGGAACTGCTTATTGAGTCATGAAGTCCTCGCCTCTATAAGGATCTTTAGTTGGTTGAACCTTGCCGTACTTTGAAATAAACGAACCCTGGATTGCACTACAAGTTTACTATTTTTTATTTTACCAGTTTCTCCACATTCAAGCACATATACGAGCGCGAGCACGAGCGCGAACTTCTCAGGGTACAATTAATGTGGAGGTTTTTCAAGCCGAGCCTGAGGAACGTCTTCACCACACACGTCAGGGTGTCGTCGGAACAGGTGATTGGTTTTCATTAAATGGAATCTTTCTCTTGTGTATGTGTTTATTTTTCTCACTGTGCTCACGAGGGTTCTCTCTGCGCTCTTAAACCTCTTCCTCTTCATCTCTCCTTCCTCTTCATCTTCATCACTCCTCTACCAAAAAAACCTTTGTCGTATAATTTCCTTTTCATCACCATCACTCTTCATCATCATCACTCGAAGTCTTCATTCATCTTTTTGCTTGGACCCAGAAAATCGCTACTTGTAGTTATATTTTAAAGATAATGTTTTTATATAACAATCCCTCATGTTAAATTGACACCCATAATGCAGTGGTAAGATTAAGCAGTTTGGCAAATGAGTAAGTGAGAGAGTGGACATATTAAACACTGTACGGTAATAATTCAACACTCTGGGAGTCAATTCAACACTGCGGATTAATGCTACACTCTGCGGATTAATTCTACACTCTGGGGATCAATTCAACACTCTGGGGATCAATTAAACACTCTGGGGATTAATTCTACACTCTGGGGATCGATTCAACAATCTGGGGATTAATTCAAAACTCTGGGGATTAATTCAACACTCTGGGGACCAGTTCAACACTCTGGGTATTAATTAAAAACTCTGGGGATTAAATCCACACTCTGGGGATTCATTTAGACTTTGAGGATTCATTCAACTACCTGGGGATTAATTCAACACTCAGTGTCAAGTCAAGTCAGTTTTATTTGTGTAGCGCTTTTTACAATTGACATTGTCACAAAGCAGCTTTACATAGTAAAAT
>JAQMYF010000023.1:50797533-50807738 GCA_030014195.1 Neosilurus mollespiculum
TATATATATATATATATATATATATATATATATATATATATATACTCCTTCTCCAGGCCACAAAGTTGTTGTTGTGAGGTGTGAGGGCATCAACATCTCCGGCAACTTCTACCGTAACAAACGTGAGTGGACCTTTTTCCCTTCAAGTAAAAATTTTTAAATGTCATAACTTGTTTTAAGTGCTGAAATAAAATCCAGGGGTGATTGGTGTGGGGTGAAGTGATTATTGTGGGGTGATGGAAACATGTTACTACTTAAAAATCTGAGCAGGGAATGATCTTCAGTATTTATGTACATGTGTATAATTTGGGGCCGTAATATGGGCCTTAACTGTACTGCTTTCAAAGTTAAGATGCCATGATGGTCCCGAACTGTGTGGTTAGGGTATGAGGTCATTAGCCGCTATCCACTTTCGTGCCAGTGTGAGCCAGGGCTATATCTTAGGGCCACCTCAGCCTTGTAGCCTAGGGCTTCAAACATTAAGCTGAAAATCTGGTTGTTTTTATCACACAATACTAGTAGTTTCTCCACCCATATTGTGCTGCGTTGCTGTAGACACCCCTCAGTCTGTCTAAAATGCCTGATTTTCCAGTGAGTTAAAAAACCAATTAAGTTTTTGGACAAGGGAGTCCAGTGATGCACAGTGGGGTTGGTATGAGCATCTGTTTGTAATTTATCTGAGCTAGCTGACCTTTAGATTCCAATAATGGATCACAATTGGCTTAACACAGAGTTCGGGTCGGCTGGTGTAGCAGGGTGTCGCTTAATAGTTTTTCTGTACTAGTTTTCTTACGATATTTGACTGAAATGACAAAAGATATCATGGAGCTCAATGTTTTATGAACTGAAGCCATAACTTTCACCTTGGAACGACTGACTTGTGTCCTGGGTGTCTTTTGGTTCTTGGGTAGCCGTCAGGCCAAAAGGTTTTAGCCTTCTCGTAGCCCTGAGGGGGCACGATCACGCGTTGTGTGGCAAGGGCAGTGGTGGCGTAGTGGGTTACTGAGCCGAAGGTCAGCAGTTCAATCCCCACCATCACCACTGTTGGGCCCTTGAGCAAGGCCCTTAAGCCTCAATTGCTTAGTTGTATTAAAAATGATAATTGTAAGTCACTCTGGGTAAGAACGTCTGCCAAATGCTGGAAATGTAAATTATGCCCCGGGAGTGCCAGTAGATCCAGCGACGGTCTTGGGTCGTTCTGCCACGTCCAGATTTGGCTTGATGGTGGGAAGGGGGCCGATGTGGACTCGTGGTGTTTTGGGTCAGTGTTGAGTGAGGCGGTACAGTTTGTTTTTGATTTGTTAACTCCTGGTGTCTCGTCTCTGTAGTGAAGTATTTGTCTTTCCTGCGTAAGAGGATGAACACGAACCCTTCCCGAGGTCCCTACCACTTCAGAGCTCCAAGCAGGATTTTCTGGAGGACAGTCCGAGGTGAGCGTTCATTAATTTGCTTATTATATTCATTATTGAACAATGATGAACACCTTTTATCCCGAATCTGAGTCTTTTGATGAGACAAACTACGGATCTGACTACTGAGTTCAACCGCGCCAGTGTTCTGAACCCAGAATTTTCGTTCATGGGAGGTGATATTGAACCCACTTGTCTGAATCATGCAGGTATGCTCCCCCACAAAACCAAGCGGGGTCAGGCTGCACTGGAGAGGCTGAAGGTGTTCGACGGCATTCCTCCTCCTTACGATAAGGTAACACTTGCTCTTCTTTACCCTGTAAACTCGCCCACCATCCCAACATGTCAGTGATGCGAATTTCTTTACCTACATTGTTTGAGTTTTTTCTGAGAACATTATATCTAACTGAGACGTGTTTAAGCTTTGTGTTAGTCTTTTATTATCGACGGCTGGATTATTTTTAAATCGGTTGCCTGTGTTTCTGCAGAGGAAGCGTGTGGTGGTGCCAGCAGCACTGAAGATTGTGCGTCTGAAGCCGACTCGTAAGGTACGAACCCACCCCAAGAAGGGAAAAGGAGTGTAATCCTGGATTTATTTGATACATAAGAGGGAATCACATTGAGAGGTTTGGAGAGCAATAGACCTGAAGTACTTTTTTTTTTTTCTTTTTGGAAATATGCTTCCTAAAGATGGAGTGATGGGAACTCTTTTCAGCCCTCCAGTCCTTAAAGGGATGGGTTATTTGTAGGCAATACTAAAGGTACTTACTGAAAACTATATGACCATTTGCCCCATGCGCACACGTGCCCTCACTCAGACCTTGGTTCACCAATACTTTATGCTAGCTTTGCCTGGCTAGGAGTTTGTACTCCGTCTTCTGTTAAGAGTTTTTTGTTGGCAGTTTTAAGGCACATAATGAAATAATTCAGATCTTAGAGGGGTGAATTAGAGCCCAAGTAACGCTCAGTTACATTTCAGGGATGAACCAGAACCATTTTTTTAATACTTTGGACAATTATGGGAAATGAGACTTGTTCGTTTAATTACTTGGATCTATGAGTTTGTTTCATGTAGGTTTAACTTCTGTCTCCGTGGTTCTATAACAGAAGGAATAACGTAACAGTGACTTCTTCTTCTACTGTTTTTTCCAGCGTCTGTTGTACAGAGAAATCAAAAAAAAAATTGAGTATGCAGCTCCGTGCACGTACAAGCCACGAGAGAGAGAGAGTTGCATTTGTTTGAACATTTTGCTCATCAGTGATGTTTTATTCCACAGAAGTATTTGAGTTTCATGACCATGAAAATACTTCACATGCACTACCATCTGAGATGAGCAGCGTTTCTAATGGCAAACAGCATCGTGAACGTTAGGGTCTATCTCCTGATGGTTTTTTTTCCCCCCTCTCTCACTCAGTTTGCGCTGCTGGGACGCCTGGCTCACGAGGTGGGCTGGAAGTACCAGGCCATCACAGCCACACTCGAGGAGCGCCGCAAAGAGAAGGCCAGAATGTTCTACAACAAGAAAAAAGTGCAGGTCAAGCTGTCCAAGCAGGCACAGAAGAACGTCGAGAGCAAAATCGCAAAATACACCGATGTACTGAAACAGTACGGTGTCCTGGTCTGAGCTGTCCACACCCAGCTTATCTAATAAATGTTTATAGAAACTATTGGTGTTTTTATTTGGATTTCTGGAAGGTTCCTAGACAGAGTGAATTCTTGCGTGGAAATATAAACCGAAAACGGTTCTCCATATTTGTACCAGTTTACCAGAATTTTACCAGTTGTAGGTAGGTACTGATGTAGGGAAATGATGCTGCCTTAAATCTTCAGGGTTCAGCCCAGCTTGAGCCCAGAATGTTCTGAAGTTCCACATGTGTGGGTTTTCTCTGAGGAGCTACATGGGTATGGGGAAATGACCCTCAAGGCGTAAAGTTGAATAGAAATTAAATAGATTAAGATTTTGTGGGGGTGGATTTCAGTGTGGTCAGTAATGGGTAGTTTACTTTTTAACTGGATTCAGTAAGTAGATGATTGGATATTTAAGTTGAATCTGCAATTGATGTGGAATGAACTTGCGCCGACTGCTGCACTCATCTGTGTTGGACTTATTCTGACTTCACAGTTCAGAAGTAATTTCCATAATGTGAACGAAGCATTAATAGTCTTAGTTTCATAGAAAATTGGTCTTGATTTCTTGCAGTTAACATGCAAAACTCTACCATGAAACTGAGAGGGTGATCACACTGGAGGTGCGAAAGAAAAAGATGCAAAAGCTAATTCATGGCTGTTGCTTCTCATTCCATCTTAAAACTCATCACATTGATGTCGGTATGGCATTTTGGCTGCCTGGTTACTGAACTTAATTTTTTTCAAACGTCTCAAGAAGTTCATATATTATGAAGTTTTGCTTGCAAATTCGTTTTTCATTCACAAGGAAAAGCATCAAGTTTGAGACTTGCTGGCATCCGCCATATTCTGTATATTTTGCCGTTCACATTTTGTATGTGTGAATCATGCGAGTATAAAGAAGTGAATGGTTTGTGAACAAAATGTAACTGGTTTAAGACGGAGAGTAGATTTGTCTTTTTTGCTAGACGTTTGCAAACCAATCGTAAATTAGTCGCAAAATTATTGTGGGTCCTCGCGACTTTTGCGTGACGTGTTTAGGCCGCAAAATATCTGCTTGCATGTGGAGTTGCAATACAATGGTTTACCAATGTTAAGTAACAGCTGGGTTGAAGATAATATTCTGCAGACTAATGCAATGTGACTCTTATTACTATGCCAGAACAGCTCGGTTTCCTGTGAGAGTAAATCGGTGCTGGTTGACATTATCACCTAATGAACGCCAATGACTTATGGTAACTTCCCAGGTGTGAAATCGGAATTAGGAGTAATTCAGGTTCTTGTGCTTTGTGGGTTTTGGAAAGTTCTGTAGCAGGAACACTGGTGAGGTATTCAGACCACTGACCTGTGAATAAGGTCTCATCACAGTGGCGCCTGTCGAGGAGTTGGATGTATTCAAGGTGAAACATGAATAGTCAGAAAGTTGATGTGTGGAAAGCAGGAAAAATGAGCAATCAGCCGGTCCTGTGTTCCTGGTTCGTGATGGTAGGTACCTACCACTGGAAGAACAACCAGTGACCTGGTAAGTGTCATGGATGCCTAAGATTCAGTGGTGCTCAGCAAAGTTTAATGAGGAACCTGCAGTTTCCTGGTTTCTCCTCCTGAGTGCAGTGTAGTCCAGTTTTTCTCACCACTGCAGGAAGGATCGTGCTGTACAACGGTCAGGCCCGGGGGAGGGGGGTGGAAATGGGCCATGCCAAAGTCCATGGTTGCTGGAATGTATGTTTATGAGGGGTGCGATGGCTTTCCTGGTGAGGTTGAAGTTGATGTATGTTTAGATCTTACAAAATGCTTTACAGGGACCAAAACAAAAGGAGAATCGAGCAAATCGAATGTAATTTTAACGTAATTAATTTTTAAACATTACTGCATAGACCGTCAGCATGGCCGGGTTGGTAATTATAAGGTGGTGGTAGCTTGGTGGAAGGTCTTGAATATAACTACCAATGATGACATGACCCACCGCAAGCCTACTCAACTACTCAGGTGTATAAAGGAAAAATGTAAGTAGCTCTGGATAAAGTCATTTACCAATTCTCATAAACGAAGTCCAAACCTGACTCCTCCCACTTCAGCAACGTTTTAGAACATCTCCGTGTTCGAACGACTGTTTTATGTAGTGAGGATTAAGATGTATAAAAATGCTACACATCAAGGTGGTCGCACTTTCGTCTCAGAGTAGAGAATGATTATTTAGGTGTGTCCCGATATCACCCTGTGAACACCCGCTCTGTTTGATCTTGGATCAAAGTTAGTGTGTGGATGGGAGGCTGCCTGGGAATACCAGGTGCCATGCGAGGGGCGCTGAGGGAATGCAAAGTCAGACCATCCATGTATGCCTAGTTAACCACGAGCACCTGGTGATCAGTGGCACCTGAAGCCTGGAGCAGGCATGGAACATGAAGAAGAAGAAGAAGTGGTGTGTGGGGAATGATCCTGTACCACCACTGAATCCTGTTTGGACCACAAGGTGGACCTGTTATCGCCGTTAGTTACTGTTCATGTACAGCACTGATGTCTTGTGGGAGACTCTTTTGAGTCCCCAGTGAGTGTTTCAACAGCAAGAACCTTTTCAGGAACTTTGTATTTTCATTGATTTTATCTGGTCTGGAGTTCATGGAACCGTTTTAGTTCTTGTTTCAGAGTAGATACTTGAGTTCAGTCCAGACCGTATCGGTGTGTGGTTGGCTGAGATAGGCTCCAGCCTCCCCACGGCTGTAGTAGGATTAGGTGGTTTGGCAAGTGAGTGAGGTTTACTAAACCACCTGTAATGGGGTTGAAAATTACAGACAGATCTAAAACAGTGGAGATAAAATAACTTCTGAAAATATTTGGATTTTTTGTTCTATTTTATTTTTTATATAAGGATAAACTTTCATCAAACAAATAAACAAACAAACAAAGCCAATAAAAAATTCACGGGTTTGATGCAAGCCTTACACAAATCCGTCAGGGTTCCTTCATAAAAATTGTATACGATTCTCATGAATAATGAACTCTTAAAGTAGATACGCTTCAAATAAAGCGTTAGCAGCAACTCTAAGTAACAGACCCTCCGTCCCTTTTTTTTTTTTTTTTTTTACTGTCGAGTTCTTTGCAGTTACTCCGTGTATTATTTATAGAGGTTGTACTGGCAGGTAAAGAGAAAGAACAATAAAAGGTAAATTTATTTCTAAGCCACGTACAAACTGTAAACATGGCCGAGAAACCAACCTTAAGATCCAAATTTACAATTCAGAAATGATTCAAATCTCTACTTTTACCTTTTTAAAGCCTGTGAAAGACCGAAACTTCCATCTTTATCATTTATTTGTACGTGTGGTAGAGATTCAGTTTAAACAATTTCATATTGTCTCAGATTTATGGAATAATTCAGAAAATCACCACTGCATATCAGCCCATAGCTTCAATAATAATAATAATAATAATAATAATAATAATAATAATAATAATAATAGGGTGGTACAGTGGTGCACTGGTTAGCACGTTCGCCTCACAGTAAGAAGGTCCTGGGTTCGAGTCCTGAGCTCGGCGAGGCCATTCCTGTTTGGAGGTTTGCATGTTCACCTTGTGCTTGCATGGGTTTCCTCCGGATTCTCCGGTTTACTCCCACGGTCCAAAGACATGCACGTTAAACTAATTGCTCACTTACTTATCTGTCACTCACTTACCGAACTGTGCAATCCTACTAGGGTTGCAGGGAGGCTAAACCAACACTGGGTGAAGGCAGGGTGCACCCTGGACCGCCCACATTAGGCTAACTGGTTGGTCCAAATTTCCCAGAGGTGTGAGTGTGATTGGTTGTGTATGTGTGTATGTGTTGGCCCTGTGATGGACTAATGAGCTGTTCAGGGTGTACCCCACGTCTCCAGCCTCCCTGTGACCTTAATAGGATTAAACGGTTCAGTAAATGAATGAATGTTGTAAAGTATTCATGGAAGAAGTTTCATGCATTCCCTTCATCCTTATGTTCTAACAGTTTCAAGTTGGTGGAATCATGATGATCTTAATGAGCTTGGAAACACGATTCCTTCAAATTTCATCTCTTTGATGCACCCTGCCTCCTTTTTATACTCTAACTGTGCTTAAAGCGTGCTCATAAATCATGGCGCTCCACTCCCTTTTTTTGAGTTGTGGAGATCGTGGACATCATGGCCCCAGTGTAAACCCAGGGTTACAGTAACAAGATCATGTGACCAGAGGACCCGAGGAATGATCTTTCTTTGGATCAACATGAAATGTGAATCACTTGAAATGAATCACAAACAAATTATATTTAAAATCTTACCGTTTTTTCACTGCTCGTTTCATCCATGTCTGTGTTGCCGGTCACCATCTTGATTCATGATAGTTCTGTGGTCTTGCCACCAGAGGGCGGGTGCTATATGTTTACATTCTCCATATCATCACGCCCGGTGCACGGGTCATTGAGAGTTTCGTACAGGAGGAAGTAAACGGTTTCAGAGCGAAATCTTGGCTGATATGATTTTATTTCAAAGCAGAAGCAGTGTACAGTATATCATGTATATTTCTTATATCTGTTCAATGAACAGACACCTTTAAAATCTTCTCTCGTTATTAGGCTTAGATCACATTTCTTATTATATATCGTGTGTTTACGATATACAGTAACTCCTTCTGAATGAGCCGTCACTATCAAAACGGTTCAAAATATATTATATGTAGCCTTGTCATTTGAATTATAGCCAGAACATCCGACCAATCAGAACTGAGAATTCGACAGCGGTGTGATACAAACATTAGGGTTTTATTTATTAAAGTACAAACTCATTCTGGAAAGTTCTAAGCATCAACCTGGATAAAGTTCACTTCCTCAAATATCAAACCATTTTCAATTATTTGGTTCAGTACTTTTTTTCATCAGTATTTTTATTTTAGTTTTTTTCACCACAAGATCATAAATCATCTGTGTTGTTTGTGTTAAGTGCATCAGTTTGGCTCCATATCCTCATTTTCCTCCCCTATGATAGGATCTCTTGGGGATCTCGAAGGGTGAATGAAATACTTCTAGATGATATTGGGATATTTATTATTATGGATTTTTATTATTTTAGGTGGAATCAAGGCTGCAGATTCTCCTCAACATAGCGAGAAAGCATCTTTTACTTACTCGTGTGTACCCACCACTCAGGGCACCGAGGTCCGACCTTGATATTTTTCTAAGGTGTGTATTTAATAAATGCTTCCGCTATTTAAATAAATGTTCTTGCAAAGGGCGTTACAGTGGCGTAACCTTTTTCTTTCAAGTCCTGGGCTCGGCTCGGCGTTTCTTTGTGGCGTTTGCATGTTCTCGTTGTACATGTGTGGGTTTCCTCCGGGTACTCTGGTTTTCTCCCACAGTCCAAAGACATGCACATTGCGCTAACTGGCTGTTCCAGATTGCCCTTAGGTGTGAGTGTGAATGGTAGTTTCTATGTTGGCCCTGTGATGGACTGGCAGGCTGTTTAGGGTGTATCCCACCTTTGCTCGGAGCCGGCTGAGATGGGCTCCAGCCTCCCTGTGACCCTAGTAGGAAAAAGCAGTTCAGCAAATGAATGAATGATTGATTCTATTATTACTGTAAATGGTATAGAACCTTTTTTTTGTTGAGGGAGTTAAAAGAAGCAACATGGCAACCCCCACCATGAACCTCAGGTTTCTCAGAGAAGCCTTTATAAATATAAAAACAGGATGAGATTTACCACTGAGATTATTCTATATGAGTACGTGTCTGGGGTGAGTTTTCAGCTGAACCACTTCTAACCGGTTTGATGATCTGTCCTGTTTAATATGTGCTGTGTATCAGTATCTCTCGTCGAACCGCTTAGTCATTCAAAGTACAAGCAACAGCGCAGATTACTGAATTATTGTGTGGAAAATGAAACACCCCGGGTGTCAAAGTGGAAGAAAGTAATAAGCAAGTGTGAAGAGTTACGGAATTGTTATTTGCATCCCATTTCCAGGAAATATGGGCTAAACTGAACTTCAACTACACCCACACCTCCCCCCATCCCCACCTCCAGCCCCCAAACTGGCTCCAAGTGAAGGAGAGTGCAATCTGGATGTATACCCGAGTAGTTCAGGAGCTTCACATCGCTTAAGGGCCTCACCTACCTCTTTTCCACCAAAACAGCTCCCGGACGAGCCAGAACCTAATCAAGAACCGGTTCTTTTGGTTTCAACCAGTTCTCCGCCAGCTCCAGGGTGACACCAACTCTTTCACCACTGGGTCACTGCACACTAAGTGGGCAACCTGCAAAGGAGAAGAACCAACAAGAGTGTCTCCTAATATTCATTACCAGCCTGATTGTCCAGCTTGATTAGATGTTTTTGCTTTTCACGTCCACCTCATATCAAGAAGGTCCTGGATTGGAGTCCCTGGCGTGGGGCGTTTACGTATGGAGTTTGCATGTTCTCCTAGTGCTTGTGTGGGTTTCCTTCTGGTACTTCGGTTTCCTCCCACAGTCCCCGCCCTCGCCCAGAGTCAGCTGAGAAAGGCTCCAGCCTCCCTGTGACTCTAATTAGGGTTAAAGACTGCTGTAAGTGTATTTGAGCAATATTTTTTGACTTATTTGGAGGCAGAGAAATACAGGAGGTCAGGACTGAATGCAGGCCGGGGTTGACAATATAACTCCTTCACTGAGACGGTCCTGAAAATGCTACGATACCGTCCTACTAAGTAATCGCCTCTTTCAGATTTCCTTTATTTTTGTTTATTAATAATGCTTATTGTTTCTGATCTCCAAAAAAGTCTTTTTTTCCCTGAAAACTGTATTTTGTTTACTCAAGTGGTGTGTGGTGTGTATGTGGATGTGGATGTGCGTGTGTGGTGCGTATGTGTGGATGTGGATGTGTGATGTGTGTGTGGTGTATGTGGATGTGTATGTGCGTGTGTGTGTGGGTGAGTGTGTGGTGTGGATGTGGTCTGGATGTGTATGTGGATGTGTATGTGCGTGTGTGTGTGGTGTGGATGTGTATGTGTGTGTGGATGAGTGTGTGGTGTGGATGTGTATGTGGAGGTGTATGTGTGCGTGTGGTGTGTATCTGGATGTGTATGTGTGTGGGTGTGTGGTGTGTATGTGTATGTGTGTGGGTGTGTGGTGTGTATGTTTATGTGTGTGGGTGTGTGGTGTGGATGTGTATGTGTGTGTGGATTAGTGTGTGGTGTG
>JAQMYF010000023.1:50807838-50829644 GCA_030014195.1 Neosilurus mollespiculum
AGTGAATATATTCTTATACTGGTTTGTCAGGACACAGACTAAGTGTACCATCAGTCAAAAACTCAGTGGATAGGTGTGTGCAGGGTTTTTTATTTTGTGTGTGTGTGTGTGTGTGTGTGTGTGTTATACATAGTGATGATCTAGGTACTGCTGAAAAAGGTAGGTTTTCAGCCGTCGTTTGAAGACACCCAGTAACTCAGCTGTCCGGACATCCAGAGGAAGTTCATTCCACCACCTTGGAGCCAGAACAGTTGGAACCCTTGACCCTTGGTAGAAGGAGGGACCAGTCTAGCAGTGCTAGAGGACCTGAGAGAACGCGGTGCTGTGCGGGTTGTGATAAAACACACTGGTAATTTATATAACTGACTTTCCTAAAGTGTATTTCACCCAAAATTATCAGGAATAAAATAAGGAGCTACGATGGCCTGGTAAGCTGTCCAGGGTGTACCCCACCCTTACCAAAACCTTCACCCAAAACACACACACACACACACGACCCTAATTAGGATTAAGCGGCTCAGAAAATGAATGGATGATTAATTAGATATAGAAGTAGTTTTCTAAGCAGACTGGCTGGAGATATGTTACATTTAAGAAACCCTGTCCATTATTTCCAGCTTCTCTTCCTGTCTCGTGCACCTGCACTCAGACAACACATAAAAAAAACGTATTAAAATTTCATGATGACTAACAGGACTACAGGAAGAAGTGCAAAGTGTCGAGGGCAAGACTGGTATGAAGTAGAAAATCAAGTCCATAAACATGGGATCAGGAAAAACTGCCCCTAAGGCGAATACATGCGTTAGTATATACTACACAGGAACATTAACCTCACAGCAAACTAAATCAAGATATTTATTGTTTATTTTTACATATTTATGCACGAAGAGACCGGGGATCTCCGCAAGCAGAGCATTATTAACCCCAAGTAACAGTGTGTTCTTAAACTCATTTAAAGTTCAAGTATATAATACACAGAAACATAAAATAAAGCAAACCAAAACCAAAGCAAGATTTTTATAGTTTACAGTTTTATAGTTGATTTTTCCGTGACGCTGACTGCTCCAAATGACCGTGACAACCTGTCTGTCATTTTGATCAAAGCATTATTCACTCAGATTCATGTTTTTAAATTCGCTGATAGTGGACCAATCGGATCACACCATTCCCGTGTAGTACATACAGATATACATTATCCACTCCACAAATATTCCTGAGAAAGTTTAAATCAGTTAAAATTTAATAAATAAACTATAAAAATGTAGTTTTAGTTTGCTTCTCCTATGTATCTTTTTCTTAATGTAGTAAATTTGAAAACAATTATTGGGCCAAGGTTTGGTGGTCGCTGATTAGGGATCATTCTGTGATATCTGCTGAATCATTTTTATTTATAAAGCGTCTGAATACCTTTCAGTATTTTTTTTTTTGATAAACGAAAACATTTAAAAGTATTTTTTAGCTTCTGATTGGCGTAACCTCAAGGTGCGTGACTAGCAACCTGGAGATTCGAATCCAATCTGCAGCCGTCCGCGACCGGGAGTCCATGGGAGCTAATTGGCCGAGCTCTCACAGGAGGGAGAGATGGCATACACCCCCCTGTCACTCACAGTGATCAGCCAATCCATGGGCGTCTGTGAGTTCAATTATACAAAAGGGGCGGATATCGCTTTCCCTCCAAGTGTGTTTGGCCGCCTCCAAATACGCACGCGCAGCAGTTTGTAAAGAGGCGAGTGGCAGCATCGCATGTCACGGAGGGGGCAGGTGCATGCTTACGCCCCTCCCTGGTTGGTGGTGGACTGCACTGGGCCTCATCCCGCCACCTCACCACTGATTATGTTCTTGATTATATTCATTAAACATAATTTTATTTACTAATCACACAATATTACATTTATTTATTACACAGAAAAACTGCTGCAGGAACAGACGCCTGGATTCCAGATGTAATGATTTCTCACCCTTAAAGAAAGTCACTGGTGCTGAATTGAGACGTGCCGGATGGGTGCTGTGCTGAGAGTCAGCAGGCATTATCTAGATTATTGCGGTGTTATTGTCTCTGACAGAGTGAACCCAGCGTGCGACTAGAGAAAAAAGAAGCAGCTGCACTGGAGTTCTTTGCATCTACCTCATGATAAGCATCAACAAACCCTCCAACCTTTTCTGGATGTTATGAATTAATGTCAGGATACCGAGACACAGCAAGAAACTTAAAAATGAATGAATGAATGTACAGTATAGCTATGATTCTATGTGTATATTTGAAATATTTACTTTTTCAGAATCCATAAATATATTTAAAAGCACTAAATGTGTTTTTATTCACAAGGTTGAATCTTTATTTACTCCCTCAGTACTTTTTCTCCACCCACAGTGAAGACTGTAGTGAATGTATTTGTAGGCCACGTCCACCAGCAAATCTTTTTTCACCATTAACTCACATTGATCATCCTGCAGCCTCATCGATCCGGCCCGACTCTCCAGAATACCCCTCAGTGCTGGAGCTCTCTAGTCCGAACCGTACTGATGGTCGAACCGTTCTCTACCTTGTTATCATTATTATGGTTTGTTTTCTTTCTTCTTTTCCTTTACAACGGTAACCTTCTCCTCTTTCCATGAATTGCTCGGCGTTCCTGGGCGGTATCACAGCTCCTGTTGTTCAGGAGTATGAACAGGACAGGAAGAGAATCTGATTAGACAGAAACACAGCCAAGTACACGCTCTCTGCAAATCTAAAACATAATGAGGGCTTTATCTTCGTGCCAGACAGAGCTGAATATTGAACAGACGTGTCTTCTGCCAAACGCAATCTGTTTGTTTTGCTGATATTGAAACCTGTAATTATGATTCATAAGGTGAACTGATTTTAGCGCTGGGACCTTCTCCAGCTCTGAGCCATGTCCTCATGTGCTCATCGGTTATTTATAAACCTGATATCAACACAGCGGTGACGTAAACTCATGATTTTATGCAAGTTCAACTTTTTAAAATAACTTTAAGGTGTAACGGTCAACATTTCACATTTCGTACTGATACAAATAATAACAGGACGGCGCGGTGGCGCAGTGGTCAGCACGTCCGCCTCACAGCAAGAAGGTCCTGGGTTCGAGTCCCGGGCTCGGCAAAGGCGTTTCTGTGTGGAGTTTGCATGTTCTCCCCATGCTTGCGTGGGTTTCCTCTGGGTACTCCGGTTTCCTCCCACAGTCCAAAAACATACACAGTCTGCTAACTGGCTGTTCCTTATTGCCCCTAGGTGTGAGTGTGTGTGAGTGTGTGAGAATGGTTGCGTGTGTGTTGACCCCGCGATGGTCTGGTGAACTGTCCAGGGTGTACCCCGTCCTACAGCTGGCTGAGATGGGCGCCAGCCTCCCCATGACCCTAAATAGGATTACCAGTGTACCCAGAGGAAACCAGTGTACCCAGAGGAAACCCACGCAAGCATGGGGAGAACATGCAAACTCCACACAGAAACGCCCGAGTTCGGGAATCAAACCCAGGATCTTCTTGCTGTGAGGCGGACATGCTAACCACTGCGCCACTGTGGCATCTCTAGACCATCGCAGAGCAACAAATACAAACAATCACTCTCACCCTCCCAGATAGGGGCAACCTGAAACAGGCTGTTAGCCTAAAGACCTGCCTCTGGATATATATAATCTGGATATATAAAATGTTTCAGTGGTCCTGCGGTAATAAGGATATTTTTGCTCTGTTTTCATCAGCATGTTTAATTTGTGCTATTCCTGTAGCGGGGCTGTATCGCTGCTGCCCCGTGAGTTTGGGCAAATTTTATTCCATCCTCAGATTGTTCGATTTTAGACGAGCAGCACAGCAGCGTTCAAACCCTGAGATTATTTCTGGTGTTTCTGACGAGGCGAGAACTTTATCAGCTGTCGTTGTTCACAATGGTGCTAAATCGGTCACCAGAGAGTACGTCACATGATGCGCTCTAAATAAGTCTGTCGGATCTGAGTAAGATCTGGAAATGAGTTGTCTCGGCCGCGTTCACGTCATCCTTCCTTTCTCCATTCAGGAAGTTTCGCAAGAAGTCAGTGCTTCGCACGTTTGCCTCACATCAAGAAGGTTCATGTTGTCTCCGTGCTTGCTAGGATTTCCTCTGGGTACTTCGGTTTCCTCCCACAGTCCAAAGACATGCACGTTAAGTTAAGTTGCCCCTGGTTGTGGATGTGAGTGTGAACGCTTGTGTGTGTTGGGCCTGCGGTGGTCTGGTGAGCTGTTCAGGGTGTACCCTGGCTTAGCTCAGTGTCAGCTGAGATAGGCTCCACCCTCCCTGCGACCCTGAAAGGATTAAACGGTTCAGTAAATGAATGAACAGAGTAGCTGCTGCTATGGACAATAAGTTGAGTGTGTATGGAAGCAGATGAAGGTCTGGATCCCCGCCGTAATAAAATCACGACCAAAGAGACTAAAGCACGACAGTCCTGGTTCAACATGTCTTCCGAGATTTATTTCATTTCATCAAATTCTTCTGCGCTCTCTGTGATTACTTCTCAACTTCTCACTTCTGTCACTTTCAGGAACATAAAAGAGCTGATTCCAAATGTGCTATGAAATATTAATTCTCTCTCTTTTTTTTTTTACTTGTACGCCGACGATTATACCGACATTTCAAACCCAGCAGTGAAGAGCGTCTGACTGTTAATGAGCTCTGATCTAAAAAGCTTGCTTTTTAAGAGACTCACATGCACACATAATAGCTTGAGAGTGCATCTGGGCGGTGTGTGTGTGTGTGTGTGTGTGTGTGTGTGTGTATATATGTTGGTTATCTGGGTGCAGGTAAATTCAGGATGCATTAGAAGAGAAGCTAATGAGGAATTTGTAGCAATGGGCAGATGGAGGTGCACTCATTTACTCATGCAAGATGTCTTTTCTGACACACACACACACAGTCAGCTATTTAATATGCCATTCAGGTGTACTTGTACAAATTCACATCTATAAAGCACTCCCTTTTTTGGTTTATTAGTCTTTAGCGGTAAAGAGGTCACTCACTTCCAGCCTGGAGACAGAAATTTAAACAACGGTACATTAAAATAAAGAATCAAATACATTTTCATTACTAAGATCCGTATACAGAGTCCATATAGAGAGTAATATAACTCCTGATTAAAAAATGAGATTGTTTATTAAAGTTATATCTTTATCACGCTTTCTCTCTCTGTCTCACGCTCTCGAGCTGAATAAAATGGCGGCGCGGTGGTGCAGTGGTTAGCACATCTGCCTCGCAGCCAGAAGGTCCCGGGTATGATTCCCGGCCTCGGGGCTTTTCTGTGGGGAGTTTGCATGTTGTCCTCGTGTTTGCGTGGGTTTTCTCCTGGTACTCCGGTTTTCTCCCACCCTCCAAAAACAGTCACAGTAGGCTGATTGGCTGTTCCAAATCAGCCCTGGGTGTGAGAGTGAGTGTAAATGGTTGTGTGTGTGTTGCCCTGCGATGGCCTGGTGAGCTATTCAGGGTGTACCCCGCCTTCACCCCAGAGACAGCTGAGAGGTGTGCCAGCCTCCCCGTGACCATAATTAGGACTATGCAGCTTAAAAAAATGAATAAATGAATTGCTAGGACACTTGTGGGTGTGTTGGAAGAAGCCGCTGTATGATGGAAGGTGCTGCTGTAGACTCCTGTCGTGGAGGTTTGAACATGTTCAGAAATGTTCCGTCTTGTAGGTAATACTTGGTGTCAGGTCCATTTCCTCTATGCGTTGTGTGATGCTCTATGACGGTAACGTTATGAATGAATTTTATACACTTTTTGGATCATGTGGATGATGTGTTCTGAATCGTACACTTTTCCTACAGTCCTAAGCTCTACGTCAAACCCACGTGTATCGTATGACATTTTGAAGAGTAGATCTTACATGAACCTGACCTATTTTCCCCATGACTGATGTACAACGTATATTTTATATGTGAATGCAAGGACACAACTTTCAAATCCAGCTAACCACTAACTTCGTATGATAAAAAAATAACAGGCGTTTGCGAAAGGGGCTTAACTAGTTTGCGAAGTTTTGCTCTGTGTCACTTGTTGCCAATCAATTCCAAGCCCTGACTGTGTTTTCAGTGTATGACCATTTTGTTTTCCTCTTACCATCCACTCACCTAACCCATGACACTCTGTTGATTTTGGATTGTCTATATTGTGTTGTCTGCATGAACGACTGACCTCTGCCTGCTCTTTGTACTCTGCTCCTGAATTATCTGTCTGCCTTTATTTGTTTGATAAACCTTTTTTTTTTAATCTGCACTCGCATCCCCTTGTGCGTGCGAGGCCTGGTGTTTCTTCAGTTCTCCAACCTAGTCCAAAATCCCATACTTTTTATAGCCTGAAGCACAAGAATTGAAGATAATACTGTGGTTTCATCTTATAGTGACAAATCCCAGCATTCATTAAACATGTATAGAGATTTTGCAAAGAAAAATAAAATTTGGACGGAAGTAACAGAGATCACCGGTGCCTCTGGTGAGTCTAAGTAGCTAGTCCAGTTAGCATGCTGTGCTAATCTGCCGAAAAAGCTGGTACGAAGCGTAGCATGTAGCATGGAATCAGACTGCAATACATAATTCATGTAGTGGACTGTAGGCTGTACATTTTATTTACTATAATTTACCATCAGAATCAGAATAACAACAAGAAAAAGTCCGTCATAGCTGGGAAACAGACGGACTGATGAGCGAATGTGTCCATGGTCACGAGTAAGTGTTGAACATGTGGTTCAGTAAAGACGCTAGGACAGTAGGTGTAGGCAGTACCAGTGTAGGAGAGGTTTTATGAACTAATGTTGTTCTGACAGCAGGAAGAAAAGCCACAGAAGTGGGATAACAGCCAGACAATGGAGTTTTTGACGGATGACTCAAACTGAACCAGGTTTAGGTGGTGGGAAGATTCCAAAGCACCTACACACATAATATGAGTTAATAGCACCTCGAGCTGGGGCTGCGGTGAAAGCTGCACGCCTACTCTAACACACCTGCTTAACTTTTCAGTAAATTGTTCCAGTGTCATGCATAAACATTCATCCTCCTGGGTAAATACTTGTTAAAAACACGTTTGGCTGCAGCTACAATTCTTTATCCGTCTCTATCAGTTGTGCACATCGGGATCCTGATATTTTAGGTCCCGGTTACATACTTTGCACAACAGGTATATACAGGTAGAAAATTGGGAAAATTCCTAAGACAGTTGTGGGCGTGTTATACGAAACACAACTTTTTTGCAATGGAAGATGATGTCGTAGACCTCCGTCGAGGGGTTTTGAACATGTACAACACTTTTTTTGGTCTCGTCAGATTGTGTGGAGTTTGCATGTTCTCCCCGTGCTTGCGAGCGTTTCCTTCGGGTACTCCGGTTTCCTCCCACAGTCCAAAAACATGCACAGTAGGCTAATTGGCTGTTCCAAATCACCCCTAGGTGTGAGTGTGAGTGTGAATGGTCATGTGTGTGTTGGCCCTGCGACACACTCCCCGCGACCCTGGTTAGGATTAAGTGGTTCACAAAATGAATGAATGAATGTTGAATAATTCGACGTACAGACCTGACCTATTTCTCCCATGGAAATGTACAGAAAACACGTTTTTGATATGTGAACGCGACTACACAGCTTTCAAATTCACCTCACCCAAATCTACGGCAGTCCTTCTGTCACAGCTCCACCAAATTCGTACAAAAATTTGATAAAATCACCGCTTGTTTGTGAAAGGGGGTTTACTGTCCGTTCTTCTCAAGTTCAAGTTCTGTCTATCTGATGAAGCTTATTAGTCATGTGCAAATTTCAAGCTTCAGATTCTTATTCAGGTTGAGGTCTAGGTGTCTGGCTGTGCCCCTTTCAGGTTCTCTGGGTCTTGAGACTGTTTTACATCTTTTCCCCCCCTCGCTTGGGGTAAGCTTATGTATTGACCAGGTCCTGTTTGTTTGTTGGTTTACTGTTTGCTTGTTTGTTTATCTGATTATGCAAAAACTACTGAGCTGATTTTCATCGTACATGGTGGCAAGAATGAATGATGAATGAATGAATGACTAACCAGTCCGAGTCATTTATTAAAGGCTTTTTCATTTTAGCAGAATTACCCATTAAATAAACCCATTACATTTTTAAGGTAATTCATGCCTTTTTTTTTCATCCTGAATTTTTGAAAATTCTTTAACATGGGGCAAAATATTCATCTGGTGCCCACGAGGGGGAGACATTTCATTATAAATATGTCAAGTTATAATAATCCATTTGTGCCTGGCGGAGGTACCTTACACTCTATGAGTGCTGCTCTGGTTTTGGTTCTGCTCTGGACCGTGTGACAGGGAGAACGTTCATACGTGACCTGGCAGTGCAACACAAATTCATAGTAAGAGGAAAAATCTTAGATGACACGTAAGAAAACAGAAGAAGAGATACGATTTCAAGAAAAATAAAGCTAGCGTGGTGTATTTTACTCCCTCCCCAACACACACACACACACACACACACACACATTACAGATTCAATATGTGTGAAGTTACTTAAAACTTACTGGGTTTTTTTCACTCCTTGCATTGTCTTTGTTGGCCGCCATTTTTGCTTCCTTATGATGACAGTTCTGCGCTCTGGCTCGTCTCAAGGTCGTGATGTTATTAATATCATGGCGGCTGGTGCAGGGGTCATTAACACTCTCATACAGGAGGAAACAAACGGTTTCAGAAAGACACCGAGGATCCGATTCCATTTTATTTCTAAGGGATTCCACTATATTCCTTCTTTATTTAATATTCCTGGGAACCGAATGGGAAACTTTAAGTCTCATGCAGACTGGAACATTTTCTCCAAGGATCTCAGGCTCCACAGAGGATCTGGTGTTCTCAGAATGAAGAGAAGTTTTGGGTTTCTCACCAAATAAAGGTCCTTTACATGTTTTTTTCCCACTACAAAAAGTTGATAGGTTTAAAGAGGGTAAATATTACGCAAGGCCTTGTCACTTGCTTTATACCTGAAGGAGCAGCAGATACACTGGATTTCATTTACGTAGCTCTTGAAGTGTTCTTTAAATAATCTATTGGCATCACTTGGATCTTTGATGTTTGCGCTGCTATTTCTCCTCATTCCTGTCAGCTTATTCCGTCGGAGTCGTGGGTGGGGGTTACAACAGAACAGCTGATGCATACATTAGCAATGCCCACTTAGGAGCCTCTGTGGGTTATAGCTTTGGTGTTAGTGTGGGTGAGTGATATTATGGTGGCTTCAACAGTTCATACAATAAACATCAAGAGAACTATTAACAACCACTTGCACGTCCAGTGAGGTACAAAATGCATTTGTGTTTGAGTTCCTGTCTTCGCCATGAATTTAAATGGCCAGCGTTCCATCTGTTAGTTGAGGAACATACAGTGCAAGGAACCTCCGCCACATGGTACGGATAATGTAGCAAACAGGCCCTTTATAGGTACTGGTTTTAATTACCCATGGGCTTGACTTCCCTTATGTAAGTCCTTATATGGTTTCCTATTAGTGTCCCATAGTAACTGTCTATTGGCACTCGTTTCAAATTTATTATCTCTTAACCTTCTGTGACCTTAATTTTAAGATATCAAGGTCACTCAAGGTCAGAGGTAATTCATTGATTAATAAAGTGTGTATATTGTGTCCTTTCTGTCCCTCACTGCATCTCTGCATCTATGTCCCTGCGTCTCTGTAAGTAATTTCAGTTTAACATAGGAAATGTCTATCTCCACAATTTTGTGACCCTGCTCTGACCTTGACCTTTGACCTTGACATTTTAAAATCAAATCATCTCCATTGCTCAGGTAAGGTAGTATACCCACCAAGGTTGGTGAAAATCCATGCAATGGTGTAGTCAGGATTTTGTTTACGACTACAATACATTATTCTGTGATTAGAGTATCGCCACCCAAACTCCAAAGTTTTTTTATAACTTGGTTTAAAAAGCTTGGATGGCTAAACTTCACAGAGTTTTTCTAGTTTTTTGATGGACAGGATGACCTTTTGACTTTTGTACAAAAAAGCCTTCAAAACTCTTTTAATCAGACATGACTGGATGTGATGAGATCAGCTCATGGCATGAAGGAAACATGTGACAGGATGCAACCAGGTCACGTTTGATTTAATAGTGGGGAAAACTCTAAAGTTAAGGTCAGATGCCTTTTAGATATGTGGAGAAATAATCTGACTTGACTGGCTGTCCACAGCAAGACATAAGAAGATCTTTACATGCATGAACTCCCAGTGGCTCTGAAATCAATTTCTTTTCCTCTTCATCTTTAAATCAATGCGACCTTCATACAGAATAATCCCCAGGTAAGAGCTACCAGGAGAGGAAAAATGGATCCTTTAGCCTTGCTTACAACATGCAACCGTCACGGCATTGTTTCAACAAACTTAAGCACCAGAACATTGATTTCCATCCAGTGCCGGGTTCATTTCTCACCGACGTCTGGAATCGATGAGTGAAAAACTGAACCCCTCCATAAAGTCTTCTCCAGCACTTCCCAAAAACTCTCAATAGGGTTAAGATCAGGACTCGGGGGTGCCAATACATATGTGAAAATGATCCCTCGTGCTCCCTGAACCACTCGCTCATTATCTGAGTCCCCATTTTATATCCGCACCATCAGGGAAGAAAAAGTGCATTGATGTGATAACCTGCTCATTCAGTACATTCAGATCATCAGCTGACTTCATTTTATTGCCACATTAATGTTGCTGAGCCTCGACCGGACCAACCGGAGCAACAATGCCATGGAGATTACACGCCGTGATCAAGGATGAATGCTCTCCATGAAAATATTAGAGTGTGCCCCCCCCCCCCCCCTTTTTTTTGGCCGGGTTGTGTAAATCAGAAACTGAAGGGAGACTGGAAACACATGTGACATGATTCTGTGCTCTGATCTTGGATGAGATTTTTATACAGAGTAAAAGTTAATAGTTCTCCATTTAATGACCTTTGGGTTAAACCGAGCTCATATAAACCAAGCAAGGAGTTCATCTCACACCAGTATTACACTGAAACCCCTAAAATCCCATCCTCATAAAATAAAGTGTAGTCATGGGAAGCCGCTGCTAAAGCGATATAATCTACGTTTACAGAGTGGTCACAGTGCAGTAGGTCCAGTTACCGTCTTACAACTCCAAGGATCCCGAGCTCAAGTTTCTGTCTTTGTGAAGTTTCGCAAGTGTTCCCGTTGTGGGCTTCATCTGGGTTTTCTGTTTCTCCCCGTCTCCAGGTAATTGAATTCACTATGTGAAAGTGCCCCTGAGATAGACGTTTCCCATTCATTTACATTACATTTACGGCACTTGGCAGACACCCTTATTCAGAGCGACTTACATTTATCATTTATACAACTGAGCAATTGCGGGTTTAGGGCCTTGCTCAAGGGCCCAACAAAGGCAGCTTGGTGACACTGGGGATTGAACTACTGACCTCCACATCACCGATCCAAAGCCTTAACCACTGAGCCACCACTGCCCCCATTCAGGGTGTATTGCTACCTCATCCAAGCTCCAAGCCTCCATATTACCCTGACCAGGATACGGTGGACAGTAAAGACACAGTCAAGTCCAAAAATGATTGGACACCAACATTTAGCAATCAGCTACACTATACTTTTTAAAACGTATAAACACCGATCAGCCATAACATTAAACACAATATGAGCTCTGATAGGTGAAATGAATAACCTTGATGAACTCATTGCAGTGGCACCTGGCATGGAGTGGGGCGTATTAGGTAGAAAGTGAGCAGTCAGTTCAAGTTTTGTGTTGGAAACAATAAAATAAGTGTAATGATCTTTTAAAAGCGCCACGTTGTGATGGCTGAACGACCAAAACACCAGGTCGTATGTGGTGTTCCTGGTATGCAGCATCCAAAGTTGGTCCAAGGAAGGACAACCAATGGACTGACAACTGTCATGGGTGCCCAAGGTGCATTGATGCATGTGAGGAGTAAAGGCTAGTGTGTCTTGTCTGATCCCATCGAAGAGCTTCTGTAGTACAAACTGCAGAAAGTGTTAATGCTGGCAATCATGGCAAGGAGTCAGGACACCGTTACATTTATGACATTAAGGCAGATGCCCTTTTCCAGAGACATTTCTTACACTTTTACTCATTTATACAACTGAGTAATTGGGCCTTGCTCAAGGGCTCAACAGTTGTAGCCTGGTGGTACTGGGGCTTGAACCACCGACTTTAACCATTGAGCTACCACCGCCCACCGTGCACTGTAGCTTGCTGTCTAACCACAGACCAGTCTGGTGGTGTTAATGTTATGGCTGATCATAGAAAATTAATTTAGAACAGCTAATTTAGAACAGCTAATTAGCCTAATGTTCATGTCTTTGGACTGTGTGAGGTGTGCCCTGAGGAAACCCACACGAGCAAACACCCTTACCAAGCCTGGGACCCAAACCCAGAACCTTCTTGCTATGAGGCAGACATGCTAACCACTACATCACCTTGATGTCCAACCAACCTGTAATGTCAAAATACAAACAACCACAACACACAAAAAGTATTTTGAAAAATGGAAATCTTTATATATCTCTTCTTTATAGACTTTTTATATACAATGTATTTTTAAAAGCATAACTACTTTTTTTTTTCCAGGCTACTCCATATTAACGTTTTTAAACATCGCACGAGTCCTCCTGTTTTGTTTGGTAAGGCTCTTTACATCTGTAACTGCTTATAAGTACAGAAAAAAAATATTTTCTAAGGGATGAACCAGACACTCTAAGACATGCAAAAGAAGTTAATCTACAGGGTAACATCCACAGTTTGGAACAAGTACAAGCCGTCTCATGGTCAGTCCACTGTACAAAAATGCTTCATGAATCATGACAGTGTATTTTCTATTTGAAAACAACAAAGAACATGCCAGAAAAAAGTCTTGTACCAATGCTCATGCCAGATACACCAACCCTCTCCAGTTAAAGCTCAGTTGGGAAGCGTCAGTAGCATCTCTTGAACTTGATAAGCTTGTGGAAGGCCTGCTTGAACTCGTCGTTGAAGGCCGTGTAGATCACAGGGTTGATGAGCGAGTTGAGATAGCCGAGCCAGGTGAAGAAGTCAAACAGCACAGGGTGGAACCAGCACTCCTTACAAATAGCCATGACCAGTGTTCCTACAAAGAAGGGCAACCAGCAAACGATGAAGGCTCCTAAGATGATACCCAGCGTCTTTGTGGCTTTCTTTTCTCTCGCCGCACACAGCCGCTTTCGCTCCAGGGCGCTGTCTGCTAGCTTCACCTTAACGCTGTTTGTGAAAATTGGAGACCCTCCTCCTCCACTTCCTGCTCGTCCTAGGTGGAGATGCACCTCCTGGTTGGTCGAGGAGTTAAGCGAGCAGAGGGATGAGCCAGCTGATGTCTGGATGAGTTGCGCCGTTGTGAATCGTTTTGCCCTTGATGCCGGTGTCTTGAAGATCCGACTGCGGGCAGCCACATAGATTCGCCCATAAAGGATGATGAGGAGCACGGTGGGTACGTAAAACGCACCAAAAGTGGAGTAAAGTGTGTAGGAGATCTGGTCTGTGTTGACCAGACATTCTGTCAACTCCTCGTGAGCCTTGGCTTGCCTCCAGAAAAGTGGCGGTAAAGAGATCGAGATGGAAATCACCCACACGACTGCGATCATGAGTGCGGCCCGTCCAGTCGTCCGCCTCTTGGAGTACTCCAACGCATCTGTGATGGCCCAGTACCTGTCCAACGCAATCACACACAGGTGCAGGATGGAAGCTGTGCAGAAGGTAATATCTGAGGAGAGCCAGATATCGCAAACTACTTGCCCGAGTGTCCATGTCTTGCTCACTGTGTACAAGATGCTGATGGGCATGACCAGGATCGACACAAGCAGGTCTGTCAGCGCCAGAGAGCCAATCAAGAAGTTAGCAGGTGTGTGCAGCTTGCGTGTCAGGAAAATGGTGGCAATGACAAAAGCATTGGACAGCATCGTAGCCAAGGTTACTAGAGCCAGGATGATGGAGAGAGAGATCTGGAGACTTAGTCGTGTCACTTCATCCCAGGGCTCTGAAGTGTCCAAGCTGCTTGTGTTGTTAAAGAGGAAAAACTCGGCAGTGGTGTTGTACTCATCCATCATGCCTGCGTGCTGCTGCTCATTGCTACACCGTCTTTAACACACAAGCTACACAAGCCATTCTCTCCAAGAATTAAGAACAAGAAGAGGAACTTTTGGAAGCTGTTTGCTACTCCCAGTGGATGAAACAAGGGCAACCATGGGTATGTCTTGTCTTGGATGAAGGCTGGATTCAATCAGTGTCATCTAGAAAAGAGTAACAGATAGAAAGAAAGAGAGAGCGAGAGAGAGACAAAAATCAGTTCAGGAAGTGGCGAAGGCTTTAATATTCAAGATCATGCAGGTCATATAGCACAAGCTCATATCTCCCTGTAATGTGTGAGTGTGTGTGTGTGTTTGTGTGTGTGTCGCTGTGCTAAAGTGACAGCTGATTACAGGCATCCAAGTATAACGAGGAGCTGGATAAACACTTTAATAAAATGCTAATGGTGTTTGTTATTGCCCTTATTATCTGACAGAGTGAACTATTAGCTCGACTCATGCAGAGCTCACATGACCTGCATCTGTCATGGTTAAAACTGTAAACATGGGCGGTACATTGGTGTAGTAATTAGCACATCCGCCTCACCTGCAACAAGGCAATCATTGCAATCACCTCACTGCAATCTGCCTCACTGTTCCCGTGCTTGTATAGGTTTTCTCCGGGTATTCTGGTTTCCTCCAACAGTACAATGCACATTAGGCTAACTGGCTGTTCCAACCTGCCCCTAGGTGTGCTTGTGAATGGTTGAGTGTGTGCGCTGGCCCTGTGATGATCTGCTGAGCTGCTCAGGGTGTACCCCAGCTTCGCCCAGTGTTGGCTGATTAGGTCTAAGTGGTTTCGGTAGGTGAGTATTTATCTTTTATTCATTCATTCATTTTCTAAGCCACCGATTCTGGGCGAACAGCTCACCAGGCCATCGCAGGGCCAACACACATGCAACCATTCACACTCACACTCACACTCACACCTAGGGGTGATTTGGAACAGCCAAATAGCCTACTGTGCATGTCTTCGGACTGTGGGAGGAAATCAGAGTACCCGGAGGAAACCCATGCAAGCACTGGGAGAACATACAAACCCGAGCCCGGGACTCGATCCCGGGACCTTCTTGCGGTGAGGAGGACGGGCTAACCAGTGCCATCTTGATTATTTATTATATTTCATAATGAACTGTATGTGAATATTTTGAATACATAGCGCTGTGTTATGTATACTAATAAAAAGACTAATAAAAAATCAAAAGCTGCTTATTTTGGATAGAGATAGAGAGAGAGAGAGAGAGAGAGAGAGAAAGAGAGAGAGAGAGAAAGAGAGAGAGATGTCTGCACCCTGATGACTTGTTACTGAATATAATTCCCACTCCCATAACATTTTACTTTAAGGCAGCAATCTCACTGAGATAATTTGTGTAATGTGACATTTTTCCGGCTGTAATGTTAATCCTGGGATGTTGTTTAGACGAGTGGACGAGGATGACGTTGCCTGCATGGTGACACAGAGACCCACAGGGGAAAAGCCAGACAGTGATAACACAGTTCATTCCCATTCGCCCGAGTGCACGGTTGCCGCCTGTTTCCCATCACACTGCGCCCTGGGTGATATGTGCAGCATTGTAGAAACAGGGAGTGTGTGCATGTTCCTGCCAGCTGGCAAGCCAAGTTCCAGTATAAATGATTTGATGGTGACAGCCCCTCTCGCCTGGTTTGAATAATAACCTCCTACAACGAGGCTGCCTGCCTTTAGAAACAAGAATATAGGAATGTTTTATTAAAACCATGTAAAGAAACAACAACTCAAACCAAATAATTCCTCTGTTAGTTTAATTTATTCCATCTTACTCAATGCTATCATCAGCTCTGTGTATCTCACACCCAGGTATATGTAATATATACAATTAAATCCAAACGTGATACAAATATACTGTAATATTCAGTAATCTGCAATTCTATTTTAACTTGAGTAGAAAATAATTGGCTTGGAGAGTATTAAGACTCCCATCCTAGTTAGGTGCAGAAGTCACATCTGGAACTGGTAGGCACTGATGCCATGCGTCCTTGTTTGGGACTGACACACAGAGGCCACACCTCTACCATAACAGGTAATGGATACAGAGGCCACGCCTCTTTCACCAAAAGTAATTTACACAGATTCCACAGCTCATTTACTAAAATCAGGCCACTATTTGTATTCCAAAAATAATTTATACAGAGGCCACGCCTTTTTAGACAAATAAAGGAATGAATAAAAAGGCCACTCCTTCAGTAGAAGTAATGAATACAAAACACACGACTCCTTTTTAAACCAAAAGTAATAATACGGAAGCCACTCCTCTTTCAGCAAAAGTAATGGATAAAAAAGCCACACCTATTTTTCTACAAGTAATGAATATAGAGGCCACGCCTCTCACAAAAGTAATTCATTCAGTGGCCACGCCTCTTTCACCAGAAGTAATTCATATAGGGGCCACACCTCTTTCACTAGAAGTAATTTCTATAGAGGCCACACCTCTTTCACTAGAAGTAATTCATACAGAGGCCACGCCTTTTTCACTAGAAGTAATTTATATTGAGGCCACACCTTTTTCACTAGAAGAGGCCATGCCGCTTTCACTTTAAGTAATTTACATAGAGGCCACGCCTCTTTCACTGCAAGTAATTTATATAGAGGCCACGCCTTTTTCAGTAGAAGTAATGTATATAGAGTGTGTATATGTGTATATAAGAGTATGTGTGTGAAAGTGAATTTGTTTTTTACTAAATTCACTTTTGTGAAATGAAATGTGCGTCTGTGGTGCTTTCAGGAACAAATGAATCAAGTCCAGGCTGTAAAATACACCAAAGTGCACTCAGTTTTCTTCTACACGCCAAAACAAACTAAATGTACAATGCGCTAAATAAACAATAGAAGATTCTAATGTGTTTATTGGGTGTTAAAAAATTCTGAATTAGTTTTTCTCATCTAGGATAATTAGATTCCTTGTTTACTGGAATGTTTTCCAGCCAGTACACGTGATTAAGGTGAACTTCATAGAGCTGAGTTTACTTGTTTACTTGTGTTTATATCCAGATCTCAGCACCGCACCACCGTTGTGTTTTTCCTTTTTTTTAATCCAAGTGACTCACTTCTAATTTTCATCCAGGTTTCTGATATGACTCAAAGCCGTATGCAGTGAGGAGTTTTGAAGCTTAATCTTTAAAGCCACATTTTCTTTCACCTCACACTCCTGCTGTAACACCATGAAGCGTTTCAGACGATGTGGCTGTGACAACCGTACAGATTCTGACCTTTATAAATATAACATTGTACTTTATATATATATATATATATATTTAGAAAATTTCCTGACAGCCATCACGTCAGTGTTATTGAAGTTTACTGAACGCTGATATTTGTGAATGTACTGTATATAACAATTGTCTCTTGTCGAGTTACCCAGACGCAGCACTACCGTGGGCAGATTTGGCTGCTTGGATGTTATGCTTTTCTGCTGCATACGAATGAAATCAAATTAAACCTTGCTGCTAACCTTAAACGTGCTGTCATTGGGATAAACTGCTGTATGTTGTGTACATGGCAAGAAGACAGATTTACTTACCACAGGCATGGAGGAAATGAACTGTATAAAAAGCGTGGGGCATGGCACGTGATGGAAAAAAAAAAAAAACATGCAATACCAAAGGAAAAATGATGAATTCAATTTGCAGATACATTATCTATTCATTCATTCATTTTCTAAGCTGCTTAATCCTAATTAGGGTCACGGGGAGGCTGGTGCCCATCTCAGCCGACTCTGCAGAGCTTGCCAGGCCACTGCAGGGCAAGATCTCTTTTGCAGAATATTTTTTCTAACAATATTACACTTAACAGTTCTTAGCCAAAGGCGCGGTGGGTAACTGTTACAGTATATACCAGACAGGAACTTAAAAGCTAAACTAATGAATGGCAGGTAAACACAAACTCAGTGCAGCTAACGGTGTCGTTTTTAGCTCATTCAGAGTTTTTGTATACACTACCTGGAAACACAAGAAAAACAAACAAAAAAATATTACAATAGTTTATTTTTACATATTTTATCCGTGACAGGGTCGACACGATGACATATTGGATATCACGTCTGCCTCACCGCAAGATGGTCCTGTGTTCGAGTCCCGAGCTTGGTGAGGGCGTTTCTGTGTGGGGTTGAACCCAGTCGAATTCTCGTTTCCTGTACGAACTCTCTAAGATTTTTTCAAGCTGCTACCAGTTAATAGCATCATCAATGTTCCCTCAACACGACTCATTAAATATAAATCTGTGCAGCAAACATGAGAATTAAAATAAAAGATGGAAGACGGCACCACAGGAAAATTTATTTGTCTCACTCACTCATTTGTCAAACCGCTTAATCCTACTAAGGTCGCAGAGGTTGGAGCAAAATCTGGGGGGAAAATGGGGTACACCACGAACAACTCACCAGACCATCGCAGGGCAGCACACACACAACCATTCACACCTAGGGGCGATTTGGAACAGCCAATTAGGCTAATGTGCATGTTGTTGGACTGAGGGAGGAAACCAGAGTACCCGGAGAAAACCCATGCAAGCACCAGGAGAACATGCAAACTCCACACAGAAACACCCTCATCGAACCTGGGACACGAACCCAGGACCTTCTTTCTGGTAGCCAGACAACTAACCTCTACACCACCATGCCGCCTCTAAATAGCTACTGAGAAATAAACACATCCTTGAAGCCTCTGTAATTGTATTAAAGTAATTGATTTTATAGGGGTGGCATGGTGGCATAGTGGTTAGTACGTCCACCTCACAGCAAGAAGGTCCTGGGTTTGAGTCCCAGGCTCAGCAAAGGTATTTCTGTGTGGAGTTTGCATGTTCTCCCTGTGCTTGTGTGGGTTTCCTCCGGGTAGTCCAGTTTCCTCCCACAGTCCAAACGCATCCACACATTTGGCTGTTTCAAATTGACCCTAGTTGTAAGTATGAATGGCTGTGTGTTGGAAATGTGACGGACTGGTGAGCTGTTCAGGGTGTTCCCCACCTCACGTATCAACGCAACATCACGTATTAGTTAGATGATGTGTTGGCGTTAGATATTACTGTAAATGTTACCTTAAATGGTCGATCAAAACAAACATTCAGACAAACAGAAGATGGCGATAAGGTGCATCACTACCGTCTGTTCCGTTGGTGGGAGCCAATAAGAGGTAACTGGCTGAGCTATTAGGGAGGAAGATGTTCTCTTCCCTGTCACCTATAAGTGACACTGACATGATCATAATCTATCATAGTGAGTGGTGGTAGGTCAGCGGTTAAGGCTCTGGGTTAATGATCCAAAGGTCGGGGGTTCAAGCCCCAGTTCCACCCAGCTACCACTGTTGGGCCCTTGAACAAGCCCTTACCCCTCAATTGTTATATAAAATGATAAATGTAGGTGGGTCAGGATAAGGTAAATATAAAGGTGTCTGTGAGCTTACGAGGGTATGACATGTGTCAGCCTGCTCCTGAAGATGCATGAGCTGCTCCCTGTGATAGGGAAGCGCTTGATAAGGTGAGAATTGGCCTCTTCTAAATTGGGGAGAAAACGGTGCCCGATGAGACAGCTGTTCATCATGGGAGTGAGACAACAAGGCACAACCTTCTGATTCGAACAAAGCCATAATCCTGTGTGTTCAGTAATCCTGGGTTCAAGCCCTTTGCCTGGTGAGGACATTTCTGTGTGGAGGTTCCATCTAGTGCCCCATGCTTGCGTGGGTTTCCTCCCACAGTCTGATGGCATTAGGTTTATCGGATACTCTTGATTGTCTCTTGGTGTGAATGACTGTGTGTGTTGGCCCTGTGATGGTATAGCGAGCTATTGAGGGTGTACCCCACCTTTGCCCGGAGATGGCTGGAATAGACCTTGGGGACACTGGTGAGATGTGATCAAGTCCCATTTAAAAAAGTTTGAACACTCAGGCTGTATTCAAAGATATAGGAGAAATATATCATAAGTAAAGTGGAGTTATAGATGCAGGTCATGTTACTGCAGCAAACCTGTGACGATGTAGGATGCGTCATCTGTGCTCTCTATTAAAGCCTTAAATCATTATACACCACTCCAAACATTAGTCACTTTACCCACAGGATGATACTTCACCATAGAACTTAATACAATGATCCTCCCACAGCCCCCATTAGGTGTGAGTGTGGAAGAGTTTGATAGAATAGTACACTAATGATTCAGTCTGGTTCCTGTTCTGTACTTAAAACTAAGAGTTGTAGAAACTTTACCATCCCATTACCCTGTCACAGAAAAGACACTTTTTTAAACACAGCTAAGGTGACAAGTGCAACCCTTCCATCATCCCCGAGAAACAGCTTCCAGATGAACATCAATCTGATCTTGAGTATGAAACTCAACACAGCATGAGCCTGAACTGAATGCCTTCGACTCTGATTGCTTTGCTTCTACAGTAGAGTCGGAGAGATACCGTCACGTTATTAATGTGGCTGGAGACGGTGTGGATGCATTCGCAGTTAAAGGGGTTTAATGATGAAACCAGGCAGACAACATCAAACCACCGCTTAAGTTCAATAACTTGGGACAGGCAGAGATCAAATGATCAGACAACACAGTAGAGATAATCCAAATTCAATCAAAAATATCAGAAAATCAGTAACACTGAAATAAACCAGGTGATGGACAGAAAACACAATCATTATACTAAGGCTTGGTATGATTGGTACAAAGTGACACAGATGCATTACTTCACCAACAAGGGCTGTTTTTCAATTTGTGTTCTTGTCTAAACTTGGGTTCTCGTGAAACGTCATCACGGTACTGTTCCAGTTCAAAATTCGTCAAGTACAGTCCGAATACCCGGATGCATTCTTACTCCTCCCATTTTCCTGGAGAGACGTCGGCTAGTGACTCCTGTGGACTGTCTGATATCCCAGAATGCATTTCACATCAACCAGTGTAAATGTGTAATTTATGTCCAATTTTGTGTTTCATTCATTATTTCATATATTTCGTACAGCAATCAACAAAGATTGTACCAACAATCTCCCGAAAAACTTTCCCCTTCACTGGCTTTTTATATGGATGCCAAAGATCTTAGATATGATATATTATCATTTAATAATAGCTTAAAATGAAACGACAAGAGGTTGGCCTGTTTTATATCCTATATTACTCTCACTCACTCATTTGCCAAACTGCTTAATCATATCGGGGTCACGGGGAGGCTGGAGCCTATCTCAGCTGACACTGGGTGAAGGCGGGATACACCCTGAACCATCGCAGGGCAAATCACAATCACACTCATATCTAGGGGCAATTTGGAACAGCCAATTAGCTCATTTTGACCTGGGGAGGAAACCAGAGTACCCAGATGAAATCCACATGCGCGGGACTCGAAACGACTAACCTCTAAAGTCTTAAATTATGGCATAATAATAATGTTTCTCAATAATACAGAGCACATGCCATTTGGTTAGCAGTAACGCAGGTAATTTACCAACGCATGTGATGGAAATGTTGATGGTTGTGATCTTTTTGTCCATACAAATACTTTTTCTATAGAATTTATATAATTGGAAACTGATGGCTGACTGCTGCTTTTCTCTACTGAGTTTGCATGTTCTCCCTGTGCCGGCTTGGGTTTCCTCTGGGTACTCCATTTTCCTCCAAAAGTCCAAAGACATGCACTGGGTCCTCTATATTACCCTACGTGAGAATGTAAGTGTGGATGGTTG
>JAQMYF010000023.1:50829744-50841348 GCA_030014195.1 Neosilurus mollespiculum
TAAATATTCACCCCGGGTAGATCGTTACAGCAAGCTTCAGACCAACACCCCCCACCCCGTATTTGTCTTTGTGTTTGACTCTCTTTCTGCGTGCCTGTCTGTCTCTCTCTCTCTCTCTCTCTCTCTCTCTCTCTCTCTCTCCCCTTCTCTCTCTGTTTTTCTATCTATCTCTCATGCGTCTTTGTCTCTGTTTCTATATCTTGTTCTCTCTCTCTATTTCTCTGTCTGTTTGACTCTGTCTTTATAGCTCTCTATTGCTGTTACTCTCTCTCTCTCTTTCTCTTTGTCTCTCTGTCTGTATGGCTTTCTCTCTTTGTCTTTCAGTCTCTGTCTGACTTTGTTTTTCTGTCTGACTCTCTCTTTCTCTCTTTATCTGTCTCTATCTCTTTCTATCTGACTGCCTGGCTCTCTCTCTCTTTGTCTTTCTGACTCTCCTTGTATTTTTTTGTCTGTCTCTGTCTTTCTCTTCCTCTTTCTCTTTCTCTCTCTCTCTTTCTGTCTGTGACTCCCTCTCTCCCTTTGTCTCTTTCTCTGTTTGTCTCTCTCTTTCTCTCACTGTCTCTATCTCAGTTTTTCTTTCTCTCATCTCTGTCTTTATCTCACTATCTGTCCATTTGTCTTTGTCTTTGTCTTTCTGTCTCTCTCTCTCTCTCTCTCTCTCTCTCTCTCTCTCTCTGTCTCTCCCATAAATTTGACAGAAGACAACTAATTTTTTAAAGAATTCTTTAATATTGTGACTTTTTGTTTCCAGAACTGTGGTATCACAGCAGGCCTAGCGGGGCTGCTGTGTTATTTCTGATATTATTTTGGCTTTGCGCTCTCAGAGTGCACTTGTTTAAACTTGTTTAGTTTATACTGATTAATGGATTTCAGCCCATGTTTACAAAGTATTGATCTTACCGCTAAGAGTACTACTAAATCGCTAGAAATCCTATTCGCACATTTCGATTCCGAAGATTAGAGGAGGACTCCAGTGCTACGGCTGACATCAGCTGTCTTGCACAAGCTTGTTTGAAATGACGGTGGTTGATTGGTTGGTGACAGACAGGGCGGTGCCAGGGAAAAGGCATGGGTGACATGCTGCACTCAACTCTACATCAACAAATAATTCTACACTAATTATTACAAAATAAATAATAACGGATTCGAATTTTAACATGGTGCATGATGTGGGGTCTTCATTTGGTGGAGAGATCGACTCACTCACAGCACGGAGATTCCCGAGTTGTCTGAATTGCAAAGTTGCCAAGTTACGCAGTGTTGCCAGAAAGATAATTTGGCCCTTGATTGGGATGTTACGGGTGGTTAGAGATGTTACAGCATCCCTCTCGTGCTCCACAATCATTATTCCCTCACAACTGAGGCGATTGCTCTTGAGTAATTCAATGTCGTTTTATGTTTTCAAATAATTGCTATGTGGAACCTTCACCGCAAGAAGGTTCTGGGCTTGGCGAGGAGTTTCTCCTTCTCTGTGTGGAGTTTGCATGTTCTCCTAGCGCTTGAGTGGGTTTCCTCTGGGTACTCCGGTTTCCTCCCACAGTCCAAAGACATGCACAGTAGGCTAATCGGCTGTTCTGAATTGCTCCTAGGTGTAATTGTATGTGTGTGTGTGTGTTGCCCTGCGATGGCCTGGCGAGCTGTACAGGGTGTATCCCGCCCTCTCCCAGAGTCGGCTGAGATGGGCGCCGGCCTCCCCGTGACCTTAATTAGGATTAATCAGCTTAGAAAATAAATGAATATGAATTAAATGTTAGAATTAAAGGTACACAGTTCTAAATAAAGAATAAAGATGTCAGGGGTGTGCAGTTTCATGGCTCGTTTGAATACTTAATTCTGATTGGTGTAGCGGTTAGCATTTTTACCTCACAGCAAGAAGGTGCTGGGTTCGAACCCCGTACCTGGAGAAGTTGTTTGTGTGGAGTTTGCATGTTCTCCTCGTGCTTGCATGGGTTTCCTCCACGTGCTCCAGTTTCCTCCCACAACCCAAAGACATGCACATTAAGTAATTGGGTATTCTCGATTGCCCCTAGGTGTGGGTGTAATTGGTTGGTTGTGTGTGTTGGCCCTGCAGTGGTCTGGATGAATAATGAGTGGTGTAATCGATATGGATTGTAATTAAGGTTAAGATGGATTTTCGCCATAGTAGGTTTTCTTATGACTTTGTTAATATGAGCTACAGTACATTAATAATATGATGCACACACTCAGCTCAGAACTCTAGAAATAAATAAAGTATATTACTGATATTCACTGTTTGTTTTTTTTAATCAGTGTTTCTGTGAGCAGGAACGAGTTCAGACAGAGACAGATTGACTCCGTGCTGAACTGATACACAGCCACCATCGATCTGTTCGTCCCTGAAGTGCTGCTCAGATCCGTGGCACAGAAGCCACACATTGAAAGCTTCACAAACAGAACGGAGCTTGTGTGTGTGTGTGTGTGTGTGTGTGTGTGTGTGTGTGTGTGTGTGTGTGTGTGTGTGTGTGGTTTTATGTACATTTAATTTAACTAGGCAGATCATTAAGAGCTAATTCCTATTTACAACTTGTCCCGGCTACGAGCAAAGTAAGTTTAAAAAAAACAAAAAGTGGAAGCAGAGGAGAAAAAATCCAACAAAACAAAACCTGAATAATACGAAAAACGACAATGCATGCATTAAAAAAGTTTAAGTGATTACATGCAGAAAAGTAAGAATACCTCTGAGCTGAAATATTAAAATAAGACTGATCCTGACTGGCACGGCGACAAAGTGCGCCATAAATCACCCGAGAGTTCACAGGGTCGAGCCTTGCTTGGTGCACACAGTCATGCGCGGCTGGGAGCCTGTGAGGGGTGATTGGCCGAGTTCTCAGCGAGGGAGGGATGGACGGCGTACAATCTCTTCCCTGTCACTTACACGTGACAGCCAATCGTCAATGTCTGTGCATACAAAGGAGTAGATAGCGATTTCCTCCAGGTGTTAGGCCTCCCCAAAATATGCATGCAGGAAACACATGCTTGATAATCATTATCCATTTTGATTGAAGCATTATCCACTCAGAATAACCAATAATTATGTGTGAAGGGTGAGGGAGGAGGATGTCGCTGAATAGTTGCAGAGACAGACAGTTAACTTGACTATACGAATATTAATATATTAAAGAGACCATAATTGGTTTATTATATACTACACAGGAACATTAGCACAAAAAACCCCCACACACTAAAGGGAGATTTCTCGTGTTCATTTTTAAAATCATGACAGACGCAGCTGAGCTCCGAGAGCAAGAGATGTGTAACGACGTCTCTTAAAGTGGACCTGCGGTGAACTCGCTCTTTAAACGTTCACGTATAACATCAGAGCTTCCTTCCGGCAACATCAGTCCAAGCCAATTTTCAATGTGTGCATGAGTGTTAGGACTCTAGGCGTGCTCAGAGCTGCCTTTCTGATTGGCTGTTCCAGCCTGGTAGTGACGCGAACTCGTTGGATTGGCGTCACTGACCCCATGTGTCATAACACATTAAGGTCCAACGCTGAGCTGCACAAAAAAAACAAGCGCAGAAATCACGGAAAACATTTCTTTTAGTTCCTAAACCAACTGATTAGAGGAAAGCCGAGTCGGCAAAAGTTAGCTGCGTAAACCATTTTGGATTCACCGTCACGCTCATCTCTGGCACCGTCCTCATCCTCAGAGTCACTAGAATGTGACGTCTCACCGTATCCACAAGAGCCGTCAACCCCGCCCCAGTGTGTTAATGTCACTTTCGGGGAAAAAGGACTGCTAAGCTGCTAACGCCTGTAGTTTAGCACATCGCTAGTAATCGAATACAAACTAATTATACTGATTCTAAAATGAGCTGGTTACTTAAATACAAAAGTACTTTTAAAAACTTTAAATGAGTAACACAAGATGCTTCAGACTTGGTGGACGCTGCAACATGGCCCTAATCTTTGGCAAATAATTCTTAAAGGTGAGGTCCATGTTCGTCACTCATTTAAAGTTTGAATAAAGAAGTTTTGTATTTTAATAACCAGCTCATTTCAGAATCTTTCTTTCTATTTGGGTCGCGGGGAGGCTGAAGCCCATCCCAGCTGACTCCAGGCGAAGGCAAGGTACATCCTGAACAGCTCACCAGACCATTGCAGGGCCACTGCAGCACAAAACCAACCAACCAACCCATGCAACATGCACGCAGAGGCACCTTCACCGGGTACGGGGTTCGAACCCAGTACCTTCTTGCTGTGTGGTAAAAATGCTAACCGCTACACCAATCGGAATTAAGTATTCAAACAAGCCTCGTGCACACCCCATACATTTAATTGATATTCATTCATTTTCTAAGCCGATTAATCCTAATTAGGGTCGCGGGGAGGCCGGTACCCAGCTCAGCCGACTCGGGGCAAAGGCGGGATACACCCTGAATCGCAGGGCCAACACACACACAACCGTTCACACTCACACCTAGGGGCGATTTGGAACAGCCAATCAGCCTACTGTGCATGTTGTTGGACTGTGGGAGGAAACCGGAGTACCCTGAAGAAACCCATGCAAGCACGGGGAGAGCATGCAAACTCCACACGGAAATGCCTTCACCAAGCCCGGGAATCGAACCCCGGACCTTGCAGTGAGGCGGCCGTGCTAACCACTGCACCACCGTGCGACCCTTTAGATAATATTTTATTCACAATAATGTGAAGGTTTCTAAACGTTTCGGAAACTTTCCAACTTCCTAAAGCTTGTCCCAGTTTCAAACTTGCTTTTAGAACACCTGCTGAATTACCAAGCACCTTTCCCTGCACCTCCTGGCATAAACAGGCTGAGTTCTGCCCTCTCCAGCTGCCCGAATACAAAAAGTCACTGGAATGGAAAGTGTATTATGAACAAACTTTGAGCCAAAGTGGATTAAAAAGTGGACTATTTCTGCGTTGTGCTGAATTCTCATGCATGGCTGCAAACATATATGTGTGTGTGTGTGTGTGTGTGTGTGTGTGTGTGTGTGTGTGTGTGTGTGTGTGTATGAGTGTGTGCTGCATTCTGTTGTCTGCTGAAGTTGCACCTAATAGCTCTGTTATAAAAGTGCAGAATGGAAGATATTTACTGAAGCAAATACAACTGCAGCTTATACCCCGGCCACGTTCCCTTTTCCGCCGACACAACCGCCTCCTGATGATTTTTACCACCTGTCACCTGTTATTTGTCTTTGTTAGTCGGGGTGTTTGGAGAAGGTTTTCATTGTTTCTAGGTTTTAAACTGTTTATTTCTCTTATTTTGCTGTTTGCTTTTGGGTATTTTTGTATGAACCTGCACTACATTCATTCATTCATTCATTCGCCGAACCACTTACTCCTACCAGGGTTGCGGTGGAGGCTGGAGCCTACCTCAGCCACTCTCAGTGAGGGCGGGGTACACCCTTAACAGCTTGTCAGTCCGTTACAGGGCCACAACCATTCACACTCACACCTAGGGGTGATTTCGCGTGACTCGAACCCAGGACCTTCTCGCCCTGAGGTGGACATCCTAACCTCTACGCTACCATGTCGCTCACTGGGTCTGATGTGATTTTTCCTTTTTTTTTTAAGGTTCTAGTTCATGCACGAGTCGTAAATCTCTGTCATCGCTATTGCGCATGCAGAGGATTTCAATTTTGTGTTCATCTAACAAGATGAGAAGACGTGTCGCTTTACAATAATCAGTTCAAGGCTGGGAACAGGATCGCTATTTCATACTGGGCTGCATCACATCACGCTGTCGCTGATTATTTTCCTCCAGCTGCATGATCTTACCATTCCATCCTTTACAGTGAACCATGTCAACGTTTTGAGGGTGAGGGTTTCCTGATGCAGCAGCATAAATGATCTTGAATAAAAAAGCAAAGCACAACTTCATCCCTCCTCCACCTCCACCTCTCACTTTCACCCTTTTTCTCCCGCTATCTCAGAATCGTGGGCATTGAAGCATTTAGCCCGAGCATGAGAGCAGGCTGAAAAGAGATCTGATCCCCTGTACCTGCAAAACTGCACGTACCTGTGAGTCTATAATCCTGAAAACTCACACACACACACACATCATAAAAAGCCACACAAGCCATACACATGCACGAAAACAGATGGAGTGGTTTACTCATGAATGAACACCGTGTGGCGCTATAGCAGACCAAAGGAAACCCAGAGGAACGCTAATAATGAGGGCACGTTTGTTGAATTTTTATGAACAGAAAGTTTTGTAAACATTTGGGGAACCAGGAAGAATTTTGAGGTATTCTAAGTAAATTCATTCATTTTCTGAGCCGCCTAATCCTAATTAGGGCCATGGGAAGGTTGGCGCCCATCTCAGCCGACGAGGGCGGGGTATACCCTGGACAGCTCACCAGGCCATCGCAGGGCCGACACACATACAACCGTTCGCACTCTCTCTCACACCTAGGGGCGATTTGGAACAGCCACTCAGCCTACTGTGCATGTTTTTGGACTGTGAGAGGAACTCAAAGTACCCGGAGGAAACCCATGCAAGCACGGGGAGAACATGCAAACTCCACACAGACGTGCTAACCACTGCTCCGCCCCACCGTGCTGCCCTCTAAGTTTTGTACATAAATCTATCCCTCTAGCTAGCGAGCTAACCTAAGTACATAATATCATGAAAAGATTCCCGTAATCTGGAGAAATCTGCACAGGGGACATACTATATGCCTGTGATCGTGGACATTCAGGTGGCTCTGCATTAAAAACAGGCATGAGTCTGACATGGAAATCACTGCAAGGGCTCAGGAACACTTCCAAAGATCATTGTAGTATAAATAAGTAGGTGTGTCTTTGACCTTTGACCGGTACTACTGTAGTGTCATGTATTTGCCATTTTGTACAAAAACCCAACCTTGGAACAGCTCAGGATCAGCGCAACACACAGACACAGCCATTCACACTCACTCTCACACCTATGGATAATTTGGAACAGCCAGTTAGTCTGACATGCATGTCTTTAAGTGTGGAAGGAAACCAGAGTACCCAGAGGAAACCCCCATTTCACCTGGGAAGAACATACAAACTCCACAAAGAAACGCCCAGGAATTGAACCCCAGACCTTCCTGCTCTGAGACGGACATGCTCATCACTACGCCACCGTGCCGTCCGCCTTCTGAACCAAACCAAAGTTATTTCGTTTTGCTGTCATTGATACGAATTACACACAGTGCACCTGACTTATTGCCTAGCAAGTTAATGTAAGCATGCAAAACCGCAAATCAGGCATGAAGTTGGTGCTGCACTAACTTTCTACGATCATCGGCGCCCCAGTCAGCCTTCTTACCAGCCTGGGTCGGTCATCTGTGTTTCCTCACAAAGCTGTGAAATCCCGTCAGAAAATTCGTTCTATCTATAATTGGTGCATTATAACCCTTTGTTATTTGTGTTTTATGTTTGAAAAGTGCTGCTCTTTGGCCGTTGGTTGTGCGTGTACTGAAGATCTGTGATGGTGATGTACAGAAACCTGTCCATAAATGTCAAAATGGTTTTTCTTTTTTTTTTTTCGGTGAAAAACACACTCAAAATAACAACCTGTCAAATAGATTGTCGTCTGAAGCGTGTTCATCTTTCAACAATTAGAAGAACCGGTAACAGACACTCACTGACTTACAGCCTTTTACAGTGGTGTTAGTTCAGTGTCTGGAGGATGAAGATGAGGATTTTCATGCAGGCTGCACGGTTCACCAGAAACAGTTTGAGTTGAATGAACAAACACATTACATTTCTATATTTTAATGAAATTTTAGGGGGCAGCCAGGCTTGATGTGATGCTTTAATAAGTAGGAAATTGTACAATTACATGTTAGTGGTGGGGAGGGAACGAAGCAGGCTAACAATCAGCTTCAAACAGCTTCTGATTTCAACCTAATTGAAAATATATCTGTGTATTACGTTTGCATTTACGCCATTTGGCAGACGCCCTTATCCAGAGCAACTTACATTTATCATTTTATACAACTGAGCAATTGAGGGTTAAGGTCCTTGCTCAAGGGCCCAACAATGGCAGCTTGGTGGTACTGGGGCTTGAACCCTTGATCTTCTGACCAGTAACCCAGAGCCTTAACCACTGAGTCACCACTGTAAGTCGAGTCTGTACCATGAACCACACAAAAACTCTACCAATTCCGCCTGAAAGAGTGAAATATCTATCATTTCTGAGCCTATCTCAGCCAGCCCTGGTTGAAGCTGGGGCCCACTCTGAACAGCTCACCAGTCCATTGCAAAGCCAACACACGCACACACACACACACACAAACTTTCACAATCACACCTAGGGGCAATTTGGAACAGGAGGAAACCAGAGTACCCAGAGGAAACCCATGCAAGCATGGGGCGAACATGCAAACTCCACACATCAACACCTCGCCATGCTCAGGACCTTCTTGCTGTGAGGCAGACATGCTAACCACTCCACCACCGTGACACCCGAGTGATGAAATTCTGCCAGTTTGTTGATGGCTACCAAAATAGTCTGGTCAAGGGGACGTACTGGAGACATGGTGGTTCAATGGTTCATGCAATGGGCTGGTGACCAGATGGTGTTGGGTTCAAGCTTCAGTGCCAACAAGCTGCCACTGTTGGGCATAAATGTAGAACTTGCTAAGGGACATTTCACCAAATATTTAGTGTGCTGTGAGTATAGTTCTGAATCTGTGTTGATTTCAGAAAACCCAAAAAAAAACCACCAACTTGTCCCACAAATAACATTTCAAAGAATTCATCCTCCATCCCTTTTCTTCCTTTTATCCATGGTCGTGTCATGGAGGCAACGGGTCTAGGAGGGAAACCAAGGCTTCCCTCTCCCCAGCGACACCCTCCAGCTCCTCCTGGGGGATCCTGAGGAGTTCCCAGGCCTGATGGGATATATAATTCCTCCAGCATGTTCTGGATCTGCCCCGGGGCCTCTTCCCAGTTGGATGTGCTCGAAATCCCTCTAAAGGGAGGCGTCCAGGAGGCATCCTAACCAGATTCCCGAACCACCTCAACTGACTGCTTTCAATGCTGAGGAGCAGCAGCTCTACCCCAAGTTCCCCCTGATGGTCTGAGCTCCTCACCCTATTCTAGCCCAGACACTTAATAGACTTAAATCATTGAAAACCCGACATCAGCAACTCAAAATAACATTGAATATAAACTTCTGACTGCAACTGTATGGAAGTTACTAGTTCTAACTCCACCCCAACCCTAAATATAACCACAACTTTGTAATTGTTGAATAAAAATAAAGATGATCTGATACATTATGCTTGAAATCCATCCACCCCACACACACACACACACACACACACACACATGAACACACATGAACACACACTCCATCGAGCTGGGATTCTGGATTGTTTTATCTTTCCTCCCTGGATAGAGGGAATACTCCTCCTCTGTTATTCTCCCAAGCCTCAGGCTTTAAGCGCACGAGTACATATTGTCATGCAGACAAGCAGCCCAAGTCAATAACACACGCCTTCTGTTCTAGGCAGTGCACCCAAGGCAGTGTGGGTAGAGTTGGCTGTCATTCTTGAAAACTTGCACAAAGGAAGAAAGCTGATTTCCAAACCAGACGCCGTTCAACGGTCGACTCAGGAAACTCATTCAAGACGATAGTGATGCTCAGACGTCTGAGACAGACGGACTTTATTTAATTACACTCAGATGAAGTCAGAAAAAAAGTCTACAAGCAATTAGCCACTTCCTCCTAAACACTCATGCGCAATATTTATTTCATATATTCCTATAAATAAATCAGAGTGGCACGATGGCGCAGTGGTTATCACGTCCGCCTCACGGCAAGAAGGCCCGGGTTCGATTCCCAGGCTCGGGTCGTTTCTGTGTGCAGGTTGCATGTTCTCCCCGTGCTTGCACTGGTTTCCTCCCACGTTCCAAAAACATGCACAGTTGGCTGTTTCAAATTGCTCCTTGGTATGAGTGTGAATGGTTTTGTGTGTGTGTGTGTTGCCCTGCAGTGGTCTGGTCAGCTGTCCAGGGTGTACCCTGTCTTTGCCCAAAGTTGGCTGACAGCAAGAAGGTCCTGGGTTCGGCAAGGGTGTTTTTGTGTGGATTTTGTCTCCCCTTCTTTGGTGTGGGTTTCCTCTGGGTGCTCTGAGTTTTCTTCTACAGTCCAAAAACATGCCCCTGCTGCATGTGTGCGAGAGTGAATTTGAATGGTTGCCTGTGTGGCGAACTGTTCAGGATATACCCCGCCTTCGCCCGGTGTCAGCTGAGATAGGCTCCAGTCTCCGCTAATAGGATAAAGTGGCTCAGCAGATGAGTGAGTGTGATAGCGGACCAATCAGATCATGCTGTTTGTCCAATTAGAATTGAGACTTTAACATACCTTTATTATGCAGTGTTGTTAAAGCGTGAATTCTGATAAGAGCAGCACTGCATTATAAATGTATGAGTGTATACTGTATAATCTGATTTTAAAGCTTTTTTTCTACTTTGACTCACTCTACCTTTATACAGCCAGAGTAAATAGAGTTATATGCTTCTATCTCACACACACACACACACACACACACACACACCTGTACCTAAGCCCTAGCGAGTGCATCAGCACTAATAAGACACTCCACTAAGCTGAGTTTCCCCCGTCTGTTTCGGATCCTCGCATGTTTACGTTCACGCAAGAGTCTCGGCTTTATTCTGAACATCTGCCTAAAGCATGGGGAGCGCGGATCATGTTGCAGCCCTCCTTAAGACTGCGTTCTCTTTATGAATATCAATGCTGCATCTGTGCTTCAACAACTATAGTGCAACACATTTTTATACAGTTGAATACATATTTCAGAGTAACTTTCAGTCAGTCATCTTCTTCCGGGGTCGGTTCACGGGGGCAGCAGCCTAAGCAGTGAGGTCCAGACGTCCGTCTCCTCAGCCACTTCCTCCAGCTCTTACAGGGGACACCGAGGCATTCCCAGACCAGCCGAGAGACCTAGTCCCTCCAGCGTGTTCTGGGTCAACCCCGGGGTCTCCTCCCAGTCGAACATGCCTGAAACACTACACCAGGGAGGCGTGCGGGAGGCGTTCTAGTTATACTCCAAGCTCCTCCCGGATGGCCGAGCATCTCACCCTATTTTTGATTTGGCTGATCTGGCCGGCTGGGCAGATGTCCCGTTCCTTCCTCACCCCTTCATGTGCGTCCCTTCCGAAGCTTCATGCTCGGTGGAAGAGGACAGATTCCTGGACAGACCAGCGTCATAGTTATAGAAGTAGCCGCTACCCTTCTAGAACCTCCAAACAAGCTCAAGGCCCACTTGTAGGAGAAACGTAGGGTGACTTTTTCAAATCTAAATCAACGTTAAGAAGTCATGGACAGGAGAACCCGTATTTATGGAATGTGTGAATGTTCCTGCTGGTGAGTTCTGTTTCAACCCATTCAGAGGCAGACTTGGGGTTAAGACCTGGCCCAGAGATCTTATTACGATGGGGGTCTAACGGGGATACGAACCCACAACCTCATGACCATGAGCCCAGCACCATAACCACTACACCACGCTCTCCGGTGAGTCTATCATAAACTCATCACCATCTCAGCCGACTCTGGGCGAGGGCGGGGTACACCCTGGACAGCTCGCCAGGCCATCGCAGGGCCAACAATCACA
>JAQMYF010000023.1:50843981-50854523 GCA_030014195.1 Neosilurus mollespiculum
AGGAAACCCACGCAAGCACAGGGAGAACATGCAAACTCCACACAGAAACACCCGAGCTGGGAATCGAACCCAGGACCGTCTTGCTGTGAGGCGGACGTGCTAACCACTACACCACCGTGCCGCCTCCTGTCTATCATAAAAATTCTAATTGATTTGTCAAAACCTGTGGACAGGAAGTTGCTAACAGTCAGACAAATAAACAAATAAAGTCATGCTGATGAAAATATAAATGTTTAATAAAACATGGTACTTTTGATGATAGTGGTGAATTCTGCTGAAAACCAGTAAAATCTAAGGATTCTGGCGGATGTGGATGAGGTCTATGTGTGCCAGAACGGTCCCTTAAGCTTCCTCATGACCATGAATCATATCATCACAAAAACTTTCATGTCATTTTTCTCAAAAAAAAAGCTTCCTTTTGGTTGGACGACTGGTTTCAGCGCTTCATATCACCCTTTAACTCGTGTTGCCCCTAAAGATTTGGGGTCAAGTTAAATGTGTGGAATGAGGTTTTAAAATGAAGCGTGCGTATTCTTATTAAAACTTTCGGTGACCTGTAATTCGAATGTTTGGCTTCGGCTCATTTGTACTGGATGCCTGAGCAGAGCTCGGTGGGTGACGTGCAGAGGAGAGGAGAGGAGAGGAAAGGTGGATAATCAGAACAGCGTGTGAGAATTAGACAGGTTCCATGCTACCCTGAATTTTAATTTCACACAGTGCTGTACGAGCACAGGAGCGGAACTAACATCCCAGGCTAACGGCTCGACAGTGAAGGTTCATGTTTCTTAAAGTTTGATGTATGTTCAATGCAAAGCTCTGCCTCTTATTCGAGATCGGTTTCTCGTGAATGATAAGCATCCTTCAGTGTGTAGTGATGACGATCATCGAAGCCACATTTCCACTGATTCTGATATATTACTGAAATACTGATATATGATCTAACCTTTATTATTATTATTATTATTATTATTATTATTATTATTATTATTATTATTATCATCATCATCTTCTTCCGCTTGTTCCAGGGTCGGGCTGCGGAGGCAGCAGCCTAAACAGTGAGGTCCAGACGTCCCTCTCCCCAGCCACTTCCTCCAGCGTGTTCTGGGTCGACCCTGGGGTCTCTTATTATTATTATTGTTATTATTATGCATATTAATATTTACTCATTCATTTATTTTTGGAACACTGCTTAATCCCACTAAGGTCACAGGTTCTCAGATCTCAGCCGACTCCGGACAAAGGCGGGATACACCCTAAACAGCTCACCGGTCCATCGCAGTGCCAACAATATGATTATCATACATTCTTTGCATCAACCATTACCAGGAACCATAATTCATCATCCTTCCACTAGGTGGCAGCAGCCTTATTTAAGTAAATTCATGACGCAAGAACGATTGCATGCTAGCTTGTCACTGTTAAGGGGGTGATCACACTAGGGATGCGATAGACACGCAACTGACACGAACAGCAATTTGCAGCTGTCACTTTTTATTCTCAAATTTGCAACGACGCAAGTGATTGACGACAGGAGATTTTCTTTTTTTCACCAACCATCTGCAAATCAGTCGCAAATTACTCGCAAATCAGTCGCAGAAATTGACGTGAGACCTTCTTGCAACTTTCGCACAATATACGTATTTAAGCCACAAAATATTTGCTTGCATGTGAACTCGCAACACATCTTGATGTGAAATTCGCATCAGTTTCTTTTCTATCGCACCTCTAGTGAGATCCCCCCCTCTTAGCGTAATTCAGAAAAAGTAGGTGAATAAAGGAAAAGAGGACGAAAGCCTAAACCAATCATTTTGCCGTGCAGATTTCATGGTTGCCCTTTTAGAATAGATGTTCGGTGATTATTCGGCCCTCGATCACCCTTACATTTGGCCCTCAGTGAAAATGAGTTTGACACCCCTGCTGTACACAGAAGCACACGGGCTCAGCGAGGGTGTTTCTGTGTATACCAGAGGTGTCAAACTCAGATTTTACCTGATAATGAAAACGTATGAGATGCGAATATCGGTCCAGTTCCCATATAAATAACCCACTGAATTTCAATCTGGGTTTTTTATACATATAGGAACTGGACCCATATTCTCATCTCATACCTTTTCACTATCAGGTAAAATCTGAACAAAATACAACAACATCTAAGAACAGGAGAGCAAAGAACTACCAGTACATGACGTATGAGACTTGAATCTATCTCAATAGCAAAACTAAAATTTGATTTAAAACCAGGTACAGTTACCGACGGAAAAGCGGCCGTGCGCTTGTACACGTGTGGAAACACGCCTCCAGTACAGCCTCATTCTGAATCCAAGAAGCAACCTCGGTAGCGCTGTTCACAACATGCGGAGATGCCAAACTCACACACGGAAGGGCGGTCAGTCGACGATGATGCCATCGGTGCTGGTTTAATTCCGGATTGTTCAGCTTAGCGCGTTCCTTAAACAACAAAAAAGGATTGTCAGCAGGACCGACGAAGTTGTTGACGCGGGTTTTTCTTCAGCGATGTGCAACGAACTTATTTCATGTAGAGCCAAAATTACATGCAGGCGGTGACGAGAAACTAAAAATGTTTTAGTTTTAGGACTCCATAACTTTTCGGAGTGTTTATTTTTACTGTATTATACTTTCTCAGGTGGCGCAGTGGTTAGTAGGCTAACTGGTTGTTCCAAATCACCCCTAGGTGTGAGAGTGAGTGTGAATGGTTGTGTGTGTGCTTGCCCTGCGATGGTCTGGCAGGCTGTTCAGGCTGTACCCCACCTTCGCCCAGAGTCTCCCCGTGACCCTGATTAGGAATAAGTGGCTTAGAAAAGGAATGAATGAATATTTTCTCGGTCACATGGTGAAACCCAATCATTCTAACAAATATTTTTTTTATGATGATAAAAATACACAAGTTTTTATTTAAACGCAGTGGGGATTCGGTAGGTTGTAGTTAGTGAGCCGAGGGAAATTTCTCTTCCATTTCTGCATGTGGCTTAAAAAAAGTTTGGGGTTTTTTTCACACTGAACTTTAAAAATTGTGCTGCTCTCATAATAAAAAGTAATGAGTCATCCTGAAGGTAGTAAGGTGTGTGAATCATAAAGAAATAAGGGAGCTCGGCTCTCTCTCTCTCTCTCTCTCTCTCTCTCACACACACACACACACGTCCATGTTGTTTCAGACAAACCTGAGGTTTATTTTGGAACTTTGTTGTTGTTGTTGTTTTGTTTGGTTTTGGTATTAAGAATAGAACCCTGAGGCGAGCAGGCCGTACAACTTCCTCTGCAGGAGAAAAAAAAAGCGGGGGGGGGGGGGGGGGGGGGTTAACGGGACAGACTGCATTCAGACGGAGACCATGAGTATGAATCACTGCATCTTTTCCCGATTCTCTCAGAGAGGAGCAGAGAGGAAGGGAAGTGACAGAATTGGATTGATTGACAGACAGAATGAAGAAAGAGAAAAGGAAGGTGTGTCTGGGGGAATAAATGGCAATAGTTGGAAGAAAACTTCTATCTGTGAGTTTTCTCTGGTGAGAGGAGTTCGGGACGGCAGTGAGGTTCTAAAAGGAGCCCTGAACACAAAAGTCTGTTTCTACTCCTGCACAAACATTTCATAGACTGTCCGAATATTCATTTTCTTCTTCTTTTTGGTCTTGTCTGGGGGCTGGTAGGTGCCTCTGAGCCGTTTAAGAAGGTTATTGTGTAGCTCTGCATTTCAGATCAGTTCTCTCTCCTCAACTGTTTCTTTAAATAAACAAGTAAATAAGTAAATAAATAAAGAGAGCGAGATATCTGACATGGTGTGTTTATAATGTCTTTATCAGGAAGACCTTTATCACCTAAAGATTTGTATTGTATAGTAAGAAATAGTGCATAACCATAATCTCCATATGAGCCCACGTACATTTCCATCCTCTGTAATGCACATCTTTATTTTATTTCATTTTATTTTTTTATTCAGGATGGGCCGGCAGTTATCCCTTCATTTCCACACCAAACGGCCTCTGTTACAGCACTAATTATTAATTATTGTTTTTATTTTATTTATTTATATCTTATTACGAGTGGCACGGTGGAGCAGTGCGGAGCACGTTCGCCACACAGCAAGAAGGTTCTGGGTTCGATTCCCGGGCTCGGGCTTTTCTGTGTATAGTTTACATGTTCTCTCCGTACTTGCGTGGGTTTCCTCTGTTTACTCCGGTTTCCTTCTGCAGTCCAAAACCATGCACGGTAGGCTGATTGGCTGTTTCAAATTGCTCCTAGGTGTGTGTGTGAGTGTGAATGATTGTGTGTGTGTGTGTGTTGGCCCTGCGATGGTCTGGTGAGCTGTTCAGGGAGTACCCCGCCCTGGCCCAAAGTCGGCTGAGATGGGACCCCGATTAAGATTAAGCGGCTTAGAGAACGAATGAATGGATGATCTTACTATGAGATGTAAGAATTTTAAAAATGGTATTAATGCATCCATATCAGGGAAGAAGACTCTCATTCACTCACTCACTCACTTATGTGCCAAGCTGCTTAATCCGACCAGGGTCGCGGGGAGGCCGGAGCCCATCTCAGCCGACTTTGGGCCAGGGCGCTGTACTCCCTGAACAGCTCACCAGACCATCGCAGGACAACACACACACAATCATTCACACTCACACACACACACACACACACTTAGGAGCAATTTGGAAGATCTAGTTAATATGCATGTCTTTGGGCTGTGGGAGGAAACCGGAGAACCTGGAGAAAACCCACACAAGCCCGGGACTCGAACCCAGATGCCACTGTGTCACCCAGCACTTGATGAAAATGAATCTTAATCAGATTAATCTTACTCCAGATTCATTTCTTTCAATCTCAGGTTGAAATATTTTATTGTCAATTATTTGAAAACCGAGTCTCAGATTGATGATGTCATCAGGCCTCAGTGCATTTATTAAGAGATTAGTGTTGAAGTTGATAGAAGGTTTAAATTATAATCATTTCCTGTGCAGTGGGAAACTTACACCAGGACTCATTGATTTAAACACAAACACCTGAAATACTGAAAGAAATTCTATTTCAAGCCAAACTCCTCCACGGTGACTCGGGCCTTGATGATGTCATCATACTGCGGTTCAGTTTTCAAATAACCGCCGATAAAATCATCGCGATGGCAGCTGTGTAAGTGTAAGATTTTACACACAGACGGATATTAATCTCGAGCTCTGACCGAGATTAACTTTCAACAAGTGCCGATTTCTCCTTTAAACACATCCGAACTGGATCTTTCACCGGAAGAATGCCCTCCGCGAGTTTCTGATGTAATGCGCGTGAATAATGAGTAATGTTCTAGTGGAGCAGTTTTACTTGCCGCAGAATTCTGAGCAGCGAATCAGAACCACGAATGACCAGCAGGTAGATCGCACGGCGTCATTTCGAGAACAATCAAAACCCTGACAGCATCGCACCGGGTTCAGGACATCCAGCACGCGAGGTAGGTGCAAATGGCAAAATACCAATCAGAAAAAAAATCCAATGCTCTCTCTTTTAAAAAGAAGAAGAAGAAGAAGAGGGAAATGAAGTTGGGGAGCATTTAGGAGCTGCTGCTGCTTTTTTTTTTGGATCATTAGGCCGTCGTGCCGACGTTACGGCTTTATTAATGAGCTCCTGTACCAAGTGTTTTGGTTTTAATGAGCTCTATGTGTCTGTGTGTGTGTGTGTGTGTGTGAGATGCTCAGCTTATTTGTCGCACTGGATTTGCGAGAGCACCGGAGTGCTGAAGGGAGAAATGATTTCCCATGTGGAAGCTACACGAAGTTGCTGCAGGTGTTTGTTTTGCTGTGTGCATTAACCTGGAAGCTGTATGTAACTGCGTGGATGATTTCATATAAACATTTGTTCCTGTATTTTGCAAATTCCATCTCCGTTTAATTCGTTCCTTTCTTCCCTTTCTCCAGCCCATGAAGACTGGCATTTTATAATAAAGCAGTGCTGGAATGTAATCGAGTACAAGTACTTGAGGACGGTAGTGAGTGCTGGTGTGTGAAGTACTTAAAGTACACTGGAATTGTTCATCGTTTCAGAGTAACCTGTGTGTATGTAATACGTTTAAGCGATACAGACGCTTATTTTAACATAAATCATAAATCACCATTGATTTTATCCCGTGGATTACTAGCGGTGTGCTAAACTGCGGGCGTTAACAACTCAGCAGTCATTTTTTTCCCCGGAAGTGACGTCAACGCTTTGGGCGGGGTTACATTCTAGTGACTCTGAGGACGAGGACGCTGCCAGGGATGAGCGTGACGGTGAATCCAGAATGGTTTACGCAGCTAACTTTTGCCTGTCGTCAGTCGGTTTAGGAACAAAATTAAAAGTTTTCCGTGATTTCTGCGCTTGTTGTTTGTGCAGCTCAGCGCTGGACCTTAATGTGTTACGATACACGAGGTCAGTGACGCAGCCCAGCCAATCCAACGAGTTCGCGTCACCACCAGGCTGCAACAGCCAATCAGAAAGGAAACATGTCTCTGAGCACGCCTAGAGTCCTAACACTCAATGCGCACTTTGAAAACGGGCGTGGACTGATGTTTCTGGAAGGAACCTCTGATGTTATACGTGATCATTTTAAAGAGCGAGTAACACTCATTCACCACACGTCCACTTTAAGTTCAGCTTTCAGGTATCTGTGTTTTACTAATATGCACATAAAGGTGAGATGGATTTTACTCAATACTATTGAATTCAGCGACTTCCTCCTCACCGTTATTGTTGTAATATACAGAAATATAAGCACACAATAGCACACTCAAATAAGATTGTTGTGGTTTGTTTATTTATTTATTTGTTTTTAATCATGACAGACCCAGGAGAGCTCGAAGCCGATATCTCTTTAACTCTCTTCAGGAGTTTTAATATTCACTACCCGTCAAAAGGCTGGACACGCCCACTCATTCTATCTGAAATAGGATGTGTATGTAATGTGGAAACAAATAAAAGGAAACAGAAACAATAGTTTTATAGTTTATACCTTGTAATGTAAAACATAACGTATCTTAACCATGACAGAGGCAGATTACGTGAGCTCCACCCTCCAGGCTGAGCTGCCGCCGCGTAACGAATGGCGTCTGTTCCGCTCTATTCGGCTTCTCCTTCAAGTAAACAATGGTTTTAGTGTATACTATGTGCAAACACAAGAAAGAGAAAACTAAAATAAGATTTTTATTTTTCTATTGTGAAGCTTGATAATGATGATGCTACCTGCTCCAAGGGATCGTGAAACATTGGAGTTTTGATTTGGATCATTTTTAATACCCAGATAGTGGACCAATTAGGTCGCACCATTATCGAATAGCTAAGGATTCAGGACTAAAAGCATGAGGATAGAGGTTGCTTAATAATTAAACAGTATACACACACACACACACACACACACACAGAGAGAGAATCGAAAGCTCTTCTATGCAATCAGACCAGTACTTGTCTTCGCTCCCTTGCGCCCATGACACTCTTATACTTCATCGGACCTAAAGTTACTGCTGATCATGTCACTCACTTTACTCTAGCAACAGGTTCAACTTAGTAAATGGAATCGTATGCGCCGAACGCAGACGGGTGGCGTGATACACACCGTGAACCATCTTAGCGTGCTTATAGGAAAACAGTAGCGCGTACATTCTTGGAACGCCGCTCGACCAATAGGATTAGTGGACCAGAACTAACTGCTGAAGATGTTGTTTAATAGCGTTACTTGAGTAAGTTAACGTTTCTCCTGATTGTGAATTCACAGCATCGTCACACAAGCCCGATCTCACCCACACTCATTAGAGCAACCATGAATTTTACATGGGAGCACGGCGTTAAAGAAAAAGAACGAAGTACGAGAAGTAAAGTAGGCTTCGAGTGGAACGCTGCTTTCCTGACTTCCTGTGCCAGTGTGAAGGTGAGAGAAACGTGGAGGCACACAGATAAACAGAGAGAGAGAGAGAGAGAGAGAGAGAGAGAGTAAACAGAAATCTCACTGTAAACAAGACTGAAAGAGGAGGTCAAAGAGAAATTAATAAATAATTAAATAAATAAACTTTTCAGTGTATAGGAATTCATCTAAAATAAGTGGCATGGAATGTTGGGATTCGTTTAACTCGGTACTTTAATGCATCTGCATGTCCTGGAAATAGAGCAAAGTCTCAGGAAGAAGAAAAAGCAGAACAGAACAAAGAAGAAGGGCACCAAGTTTAAACATTCCCGTTCACCCCCCAGGTCTCTTGAAATCGTTTCCCTTCTTCTGTTTCTTAAAGTGGACCTGTGGTGAATGAGTGTTACTCGCTCTTTAAAAGATCACGTATGACATCAGCGGTTCCTTGCGGAAACATCAGTCCATACCTGTTTTCAAAGTGCGCGCGAGTTTTACGACTCTAGCCGTGCTCAGAGACATGTTTCCTTTCTGATTGGCTGTTCAAGTCTGGTAGTGACGCAAACTCTCTACGTTTCTGACCCCGTGCATCATAACACATTATGGTCCAGTGCTGAACAGCACAAACAACAAGCGCAGAAATCGCGGAAAACGTTTCTTTTTGTTCCTAAACCAACTGACGACAGGAAAGCCAAGTCGGCAAAACGTTAGCTGCGTAAACCATTCTGAATTCACCGTCACGCTCATCTCTGGCAGCGTCCTCGTCCTCAGAGTCACTAGAATGTGACGTCTCGCTGTCTCCACAAGAGCCGTCAACCCCGCCCAACGCGTTGATGTCACTTCCGGGGGAAAACAGCACTGCTAAGCTGCTAGCACTTTAACATACCTCTAGAAATCCACGGGATAAAATCACCCAGTTTTGTGCTTTTTATGGTCATTTATGTTAAAATAAGTCACTTAAACATATCACACACACATTATACTGTAACGATGAACGATACCTTTACTCTTTACGTTGAAGATCAGAAATGTGGGCCATCACATCATTTTGTGGTGTTTGTGCTTCTGTACGTTCTGCCCTGAGGTCGTGCGGTAAAAGGAAAAAGTAACTTCATGGAGAAATTACATGAAAAATGAAAGTCTGTCTTCAGGGATTAAATAAATGTCACCTCAAGGTCAGCATGTGAAGGAACGTTGTACACCGGTTTGTTCCGCTCCACGAATTTGATTAAACGAGCAGTGTTCCCGGAGTGCCTATAAGTATTGTAACCACACCGGAACATTGCACTACTACCCCTGTTCCACCACCAGGGAACGGACTCCTTTCTGGTTCACGGACCAAATTTGGAATGCGTTCGAGCATTTCGACCAAAAATAAATGAGTCCTGACCTTGAAAAGTCAGGACCAGCTGGAACCAAAAGGAAGCTGGTTTAAAAAGGGCCAAGCAGGAAGTGGAAGTTCTATGTACTTTTTTTTGGCTTGGTGATGGTTTGCACTCTCTATGTGCTTCTGTGGGTCTGAAATGAGGTCCTGCCCCAACAGGAGAAGTTCAAGTATGTCGGGGTCTTGTTCACGAGTGAGGGAAGGATGGAACGGAAGATTGACAGGCGGATCGGTGCAGCCTCTGCTGTAAGGCGAAGCTTGTACCAGTCCGTCGTGGTGAAGCAGAAAGTCCGCCTGAAATGCGCTTCCTTCACAGGGTAGCAGGGCTCTCCCTCAGAGATAGGGTGAAGACTGAATAAAGACAGAGTTTGTCTCTCCCCGTTGACTACCGTACATGTGTTTATAGAGTCCTATGATGTGGACGTGGAGGGGACTTAGACTCTTTATATCCAGAGTCCTTCTGGTGTGTTTTGCTTAAAAATAAGTTAAAACTGTAATCAAACTGTCACGGGATCCACCGTATCACATCAATTCTAGAACACCACGGGCCCCACAGCGACACGACACAGTTGAATGAACTTGTTCATATTGATTGGAGGCTAATTTCATTCCTGCTAACTCAACATGAGCTCTGACACCTCTCTCTGGGTGTAAAGCAATTCTGAAGATTCACACTGCGAACACATACTCTGGCCAGAAGCTGAGAGAACGACTGGAATAAAAAAAAAAAAAAAACCTGTTCAGATTCACTGACACAAATCTGTGGTTCAATTTAAAACAGAGTGTGTCAGGAAAAAACTGGAGGGGAATCAAAGCAGAATCAATAAAAGCATCTCTGTATCTGTAAGAGTCCCACACACACACACACACACACACACACACACACTCATATGTAGAGCTCAATTTGTTATTGGTGGATTACTGAGAAACTTTATCCTACATTTCCTTTGGTACAGTGGATCTCTCATACTCACACTTCACATGTCTGAGCCTGTCAATCACACTGAAGGAGGTGGGGCCTCAGTGTCTCCCAGTCTCAGTGAAGCAGGCGTGGTCTCTGTTGATGCCAGTTCTTGGGAATAAGGTATATCTTTCAAATTTTATTAAAGGAGGTGTGGCCTCGGTGTCTGTCAGTCACAATAAGGGTGGCGTGTCCTTAATAGTTTCAGTCCCAGTTAAGGAGGTGTGGTTTCTGTAGTGTTAGTCTCATTGAAGGTGTGGCTTAAGGAGTGTTGGTCCCAGTAAAGGAGGTGTGGCCTCTGTAATGTTAGTAGTAGTGAAGGAGGTG
>JAQMYF010000023.1:50862187-50874083 GCA_030014195.1 Neosilurus mollespiculum
CCAGCAGTTTGTCCAGAGTCCTCAACTCTGCCACCGTCACCACAGAGTCCAGTTTCATGCCGACCACAGAGCCAGCCGCCCTGATCAGTTTATCCAGGCTGGATGGGTCCTTCTTGGATATCAATATTTATCAATCGGATAGAGTGATGATGTCATAATGGGGTGGAGAGGTGTAATCCTTACCTAACAGTTCAGCAACGGTGCACAAAGCAGTGGGTGACGTCACAGTGAGCCAGGTGTATTTGTTTTTATAGTCGGGGTTCCTGCTCATGCGCACTGGCTCTGGGTCCCAATCAAGTTCGGGGAGAATCGCGAACTCCACAAGGAAAAGCTGTTCGTCCAGAACCTTCTCGCTGTGAGCTGACAGTAATAACTACGGTATAATTTCGAAATCAGCTGGTAATTCCTTTATATAATGAAAAATAAATAAGAACATTTTTATTAAAGTTTTTTATATTAATAAGATAAAAAAAAATAATATTTTTATATAATAATTAAATCATTTTATCCCAGACATTCTCGATCGTTCTTTTAAAGGCTGCCTATATTTCCGAACCATATTCGCAGGACCTGTTTATACAAAAATACATAAATAAATAATAATAATAAATAAAAGTCCCGGAAGTTTAACCGCGACAGGAGGCGGGAACACAAGAGCCAATCCTGGTCGAGCAGGCGGGAATGTAAACCAATCCTGGTCCAGGAGGGCGGGGGTTTCCTTTCCTTGGCGTGGTGCTGTGCGGGGATCGGATTCAGTCAGCGCGCGGGGTGCAGTCATGGCGGACAGCGCCAGCGAGAGCGACACTGATGGAGCGGGGAGCAGCAGCTCGGCCACGCCGCTTTCTTCTTCCTCCTCCTCCACCGCTGCCCTCACGACCGCGGCTCGGGACGGCAAGCAAGGCGTGTTCATCTCAGCCTTTCGGCTGGAGGAGCTTACGAACCGCCTCGCGTCCCTGCAGCAGGAGAACAAAGTGCTGAAGATCGAGCTGGAGACCCTCAGGCTGAAGTGCAAGTGTCTGCAGGAGGAGAACCGCGACCTGCGCAGGGCCAGCGTCACCATCGTGAGTCACCACAGATCACCTCACATCACCTTTACATGTGCACACCTCCATACACGTCTTCATTTCGCACCTACGGCGCCATTTTGTTTGTGTTTATTAATTCTACATGTCTGGTTATTCCCTTTGATTCTCCGTACACGGGATGAAAAAAACAAAAACGACCAGTTCTTCTGCTCTGTTGCAAATGGCAGTCAGTTTATCATAAACCTAATTATTGAAATCACAACATGTCTGTATTTTATATCCTTTTTAACAGCGGTAGCGTTTAATAATCTTGAAATGCAGCATTAACGCTTCTGTTGTTAGCATTAGCTTCCAAATTAGCTAGCACCTAGCTAGCGCCTCACATGCTAAGATTTTATCCTGTTTAAAACGTTCATTCTTTTTCATGTTTGTCTGACTTTGGCTTTTTATTACACTTTGTGCTAAAATTGTATGATTATATTACTATTTTTAGATCGCTATTTCATTCAAAGTTGGATTAGCATTCTTGCTAGCGAGTCATGCTACGACGCCAAGTACAGCCTGGGTTGCCAGATTGACTGCTTTTCTCTCAGTAAGGCGTCATAGCTGTAACCGCTCGAATCAGGACGCGTAGCGGTGGAATCTGGCAACACGCTGTGGGGTCTGAGTAATGTAATGAAATGATCTGAGCAGATTTGTGTTGAGTAATAATTCACTGAACATTTTTAATTCTTCACTTGGTCTGGATTATGTCTGATTTGTCACAGATGATGCATTAGTCAGTTATTGTGTGTTAAGGAATGTTCGGATGGGATTAGTTTTACACAAGAAGGTGTGGGTTTTAATACAAATAATGTTCTATAATGTATAATAATATTTACACTATGTGTGTACATGTGTCAGGAGACACTGTACTGTTTAACTTGTTTATTTCTACCCGGTTAAATTTACTGATGTGTGGTAAATAACGCCTGGTACGCAAGATGCATTCAGGGTGAAGCTGCAGCTCGTGATTCCCTGTATACAACCAGGAAAACCCGCAGAAATTCCTTGATTTGATTCCAGAGTGATGTCGAATGAACAACGTCGCTCCCTTTGAAAACTGGATTTACTTTATAGGTGACGTTTCTGCGGAGAGAGGTGCACGTGAGGTTACGCGGCGCTGACGTGCCCCATGGAAGAGATTTTGAAGCGGGCGTTTAAACTGGCCGTTAGTCCCAGACTAGGGTATTTCTCAAGAAATGCTGGGGGGGGATCGTTCCAAAAAATTTAGCGTGTAGGTGAACATGGGCTTGTCATTGTCTCTGTTTTGAACTTTGACCTTGTAAATTTTGTCTGGGCTGTTTGCCATGAGCTGCTGGGCGACCGAAGGGTTTGGCCGTCTCTGATTTAACGACTGATGCGGATTTTTTCAGAGCAGGGCTTTGGATGTCTGTGTGATGCTTTATTTTTTGCATTTGATCGAATTAGAAATTGAACAATAAACGTTTGTGTCTGAGCGGATGAAGGTTGTAGGTAATCGCAGACACTGATATTTGGGGTCAGTGTTCGCCCACCTTGATAAGATGTTTAGCTTGAAAGTGTTGCAAGAATTTAATTATTACTCAAATTTTATATTAAATTAACAAAATACTTAAAAGTCAGAGAGAATATAGTGTCGTGTTATCTAGATTGATTTTATGCCCAGTTTTGTTTTGTTTGAAATATTTCTTCTTGCTTTTGCATAAAAAAAATTATAGCTTATCAAATTGGTTTCCTGTGTAGGGGTTTAAAAAAAGATTTATTCTGCATGGATAATTCTTGAATCGAGACAATAGACATCTGGTTCATTTTGTTTTGTTCGTTTGGAGCAGGCGGCATCGTCACACTTTAGAAAGGAAATAAAACTATAAAAATCTCAGTCTGTTTGCTTTTCTTGTTTTTGTGTAGTGAATATATTAAGTGCTTAGCTGTGATTGTATCTGATGGATCTCACCTCACCTTATTATGTGTTCAATAATAAACTATAAAAATCTGGATTTTATTTTCCCGTGAAGTTTTTGTGACCCGTCGCAGCCAAGTTGGTATTAAGTTTGAGTTATTGGTACCATTTTGTAGATGGTATCCGAAGCCTTAAAACGATACTAAATTTTATAACACACGTCGCTAGTTTTGGAGTAACTAACCAAAGCCGGTTAGGAATTTTCAGCCTTTTAAACAACTTTGGGGGGAAAATGTGTTTAAAGTTCAACAAAGTGTTAAAAAAAATTTCCCACTTGATACCCACTTTGCTGTGATGGGTCACATGTAATAAACAAGTCTCCGCCTCAGGCTTGGTGGATGTCGCAGTTCCATCTCGGGGAGAATTCAGCGACGTCCACCTCACCTTTAGTGAATAACTTAAAGGCATGTCCTGCGCAAGGTGTGCCCTCTGCATGGCCAACTGCACGGTTCTATAAACCGTCACTGAGTATTCTCCTGCCAAAACAGAACTGTAATTACTCATTTCTCAATTTTCCCCCAATAACGGGGTGCAGAAGTGTTCGAGAGTTTGCCGGGCGAGTTTCCAAGTCTGCCATTGCTTTTCGTGCACAAAAATACCCGAGCAATGCCGAAGTTTGTGTACACGCAAATCAACGATGTCACACAACCACAGATTTCCTGCTGCAGTCGACATCATTGCGCTAAATCGGCATCGTTTCATGCGACAGAGCGGACGGCTCATGGAACCGCCAGTCTGTGAGCAAGGGGTGAACGATGAGTGTTTTACGTACCAGTCAAGCAAAAATCCGGCTGTATCTGAACGCGTTTGAAGATTTCTCTCTTCCCGTAGTGTCGCCACCTCTGCCAATGATCTGGGATATAAATCCTCATTTTCTGTCCTTCCTTGTCGTGTTCACATCTCGCTCTTTTCCGTTCCGACTCAGTTTTGAATAATCCATATTTGACTCTCTTGCTGGTGACAATTATCATGTGATCCGCACTTTCTAGAAATGACGTCGCAAGTTTTTGTGTACACAAACCACAAAATTCAGGTCAGTAAGCTGGAATCCGTTGGGGTTGTTTCCATTGCTTTGCTCTTATTCAGAAAAAAAAAATCATATTTCACACTTTGAAGGGTTTTCATTGGTAATAATGTTCTGAATTACGTGGATTTAGTTGATTCTTACATATAAAATGTTGCAAATGTCCTGTTCAGGACACGTCTTAAAGATAACAGTAAACCAAGTATAACATGCGCGAACCACGCTGCGTTTTGTGTTGGTTTCAAATAAAAAGTATTTTTAGGAAACAGGTTTAGGGTCACTTTTCAGTGTGAACATCATTAATATTTTAAATATTGTTTCTTATTAATAATTCAACTGAAAGTACAATTTCTGCGATTAGTTCTCTAAGACTCCCTTTCATATTCAATCACCACAGGTCCTGAAATATCCCTCAATTAAACCTTGTGAATCGAAATCTGATCGATTCAGGAAATCAGTGGCAGTACCAGCCCTTCCCCTTCGGTGTGATTTAGAAGTGCAGCGAATGGAAGTTTACACAAATTCTCTTAAAATATTTATTGCTTTTTCTTTCACGATTTAACGTAATGCAAAAGTCATGTGATCCCGAGTCTCTGCTGGCAGCATGGGACTGATTTGCATATGAATGCATGGCGCTGTGTTCTTTCTTTTCTATGTACGAGCACACGCTTGTTTTGATGTATGTAAAAGGAATCGCGTATGAGTTGTAGATGTGTCTAGTTTTTTTTTTTCCATTCAGAAGTTCGCTAGTTTATATCTGATTTGTTAGTTTAGTATCTGTATACTGTTGTTATTGCCGTTAACTTGCCTAATGTGAAGTAGGGGCTCATGTCTTTGGAAAATGACCCCGCCTTTAAATTTTGAAGAGGATCCGGATAAAATTCTGGGTCCAGGAGTTTTTTTTTTTAAGGGTTCTTAACATTGTAATAGAGGACGTTTCCTGATGTATTGGTTCATGTGGAGGATTGTAGGGCTTGGCGGAGGGTTGTGCTCTCTAAGTCCTGTCTTATAGCTATTTAGTTGTTGAATTTTATGCGGTGATGGGGTAATGTTTAAGCGGATGTTGTGTTATAAGTTGAACCATGCCTTAGTGGAATGATTTTTAATAGTTGTATTGTTGTGTGCTGTAGTTTCTGGCTCTGGTCCAGTGTGATAAGTCATCCATTTGCAGTCAGAGAGACAAAAGAAGCACTATCATCAAACAGAGCTCACTTCCTGTAGCTTCTTTCTAACAGGAACGTTTTCTGACCAGAGCTTCACCTTCGTGTGTGTACCGTGTTCGAGTTCCCCTGAGGTCGAGTAACGAATCAGGTCATCATCTAATCCCTGAAGTTAAAGTGTTTTCTGTGATCTCGTCAGATTTATAGCGTCCAACAAACACCATACGCCAAGATCATTTTAACGCGCGGAAGTTTCGGCTTTATCAAATAAATCACACGTCATGCAGTCAGGCTCTGAAATAAATAAATAAATCCTTTCATTTGTCGGATGAACGGCTCTGGGTGGCAATGATGACGGTGCTGTCGTTCGTGGGTTAAGTCAGTAAATTTCCTCGTCCTTGACTTGTCTGGTGGCCTTTTGGACTTTGTCTGCCATGTAAGTCAACGTGAAACAAGAGACAGAACGGTCAGCATGTATGGCTCTGCTGTAGCGTTTATTATTTTTAGCTTCGTGCTGCGGTGACACTGGCGCCAGCTGAAAACTACTTTTTTGGCTTTTTCTTTCTGGCCAAGCCCCTTCTGTTCTCCGCTCAGAGTCATCGGCATTGCTAACATCAAAACGTCAGATATTATGTACCTGTTTGCAGACATTTTTTCCATTTCAGACACCACTTAAACACAAGTACGATTCCTAATCCAAAAAACTCAGTTCTTCAGAAAGCTGCGTCTCCACCTCCCCCTGAAATGCTCATTTTGAGTGGACGGTCTATTTGGCTTCCTCCTCTCATTTATGATCTTTCAGCTCTCTGTGCCTCCCCTAATTTGATTGGTTGTTTCTGAAATGGGTCGCTTTTCCATCCAGCACGCTGGAAGGTAGACTGGGATGGGCCGAGCCACCACCGTGCCAAGGGGGGGGGCTTGTGCTTATGGCTAATTCAAACAGCCCAGAGGAAAAGCCTGAACCTGTTCTAAACTCGTGGTGTCGGCTTAAGGGGCTATTCATCATTGTAAGATCAAAGTGCATCTCTCTTTAAGAGGCATGTTAGGATGTTTCCATGTGATTCCCACGTAAAAGTGAGGGAGACTATCGGACCTTGGGGTTTTTTCCATCTGAGAAACTAGCTAGCTAATGCTGGTTCGATATTCTTTTAGAATCGTTAGCCAAACTGATGCTCTGTCATGCTGGCTGGTGGATTGGTTTTCTCACGGCGTATCTGTAATATCAACACAACTCTCATGCTAGTCGAATGAATAAAATGGTGTGTTTTTCCTTATTTTCTTTTGTTCTTCAGAACCTCGTAGCATAAGTCGGGGATTCAGAGCTAAATATTGAAATTATCATTCTGGTTACGTGGTGTTTGTGTGCAGCAAGCGAGGGCAGAGCAAGAGGAGGAGTTCATCTCCAACACCCTGTTTAAGAAGATCCAGGCGCTGCAGAAGGAGAAAGAGACGCTCGCCGTGAACTATGAGAAAGAAGAGGAGTTCCTGACTAACGATCTGTCCCGGAAACTCATGCAGGTAAATCACCTCACCACCCCCATCACACCCGAGGGAATGTTTTCCAAGCCACACATTTCGATTCTTGAGTGTTACTGAGGCACCGTGGTGACCCACACTACCCAGACTACCCTTCCTAACATACTTTACGTGTATTAATGACGTCTAGATAAAACTCCGTGTACTGATAACAAGCTTAGATTCCACAGATGCTTTTTTTTCTTTCCTTTAAATAAAGACCGAGTGAGAATTTGTTTTAAACCAGGTTCTGCTCTCTGTTCTTAGATTCTTATGCATGTGCTGTTGGCCGGATTTTCTGCTCCTCATTAATGTAGATCTTTTGGTTTTTTGTATAATTAAAATACGGTGGCGTAGTGGTTAGCACGTTCGCCTCACAGCAAGAATGTCCCGGGCTCAGGGCGTGGCTTTTTTTGTTTGTTTGATTTTTGTTTGTTTTTTGGGGGGGGGTTTGCATGTTCTCCTTGTGTTTGCGTGGGTTTCCTCCGGGTACTACAGCTTACTCACACAGTCCCAAGAACATGCACGTTAGGCTGATTGGCGGTTCCAGATTGCCCCTAGGTGTGAGTGTGAATACTTGTGTGTGTTGGCCCTGCAATGGTCTGGCTAGCTGTTCAGCCCAGAGTCGGCTGAGATGGGCACCAGCCTCCCTTCAACCCTAATTAGGATTAAGTGGCTTTAGTGAATGAATGAATGTGAAATCGAAATACTTTTTACGTGTTTCAAGACGTTTGCACCCGACTGTAGAGAGCATCCAGACGTCTGCATCTATAGAACAATCATTTGCCGTCAAAGTGAGATATCCACTGAGCCTGAGGATCTCATTCTTCAACACAGAAACATACGAAAAGCAAAGATATTTTTTTTATGGTTTAATTGAATGGTTTTGCCGTATCTAGGCCTTTGCGTCCTGAACTAGTGAGAAATTGAGTGACGCGTATGGCTTGTAGGTATGTTGTCGAATGTATTAATAAAGCTAAATACTCAGACCGTGGATTCGGGGTGAATCTGCAGTGTATAGGTGTGTGTCACGTGCTGTTATGTGAAGGTTTTTATCGCCGCGTGGCTCAAGTGCTTTGTTGTTTACGATTGATTAGTGTAATTCTTTAATACAAGTGGAAGTGATTAAAACATCGAGTTTCTTGTTTATGGAACATAAAAAGCCATCAGAATCTGTATATATTAAAACATGTACATTATCTGGCCCGAAGTTTGTGGACACTCGACTATCACGTTCATGTGTACTGCTGTTCGTCTCGAGCTCCAGGCCCCGTCTGTTTACCTTGTTTTTTTTTTTTCTTTGTTTCTTGTGCGTTTTTTTTTTTTTTTTTTTTTTTTTTGTGGGTTTTTTTTTTTTTTTTTTTTTTTTTTTCTCCCTCTCACAAAACAAGGTGTTTGAAATCCTATTAAAAAGCTGAAATGTTGGCGTTCTGCTCCTGAATGGATCTGATCGTCAGTTTGCCCTCGTGCGGAGCTGCTCTACACTTTCGCCCACAGCTCGGGATGACTCACCGATGTTCGGCGGCTTGTTTATGGGCTCGATTCTCTTTAAAATTTAAATCTCTGTACGAAAGGGGCAAGAGCTCGGCGTTCGGAGCGAGTGAGTCAGACAGGCTGCACTTGAGCCGAGCAGATGACACGTGTTGTGGGGGAGGTGTGGGTGTTCGGGGATGGGCGGGTAATTGGAGAGTCCATTTGGCCTGTGGGTGCGTACGACTGAGGATTAGTTACTGAAACGGTGCATGATGGATGAGTAACCGAAGGCCTGCTGCACCACACACACACCATCACTGTCCATTCCTTTTCATCTAACGTGGAGAGAGCCGCGTCGTCTCCGTTCCCCTGGAAGCCTGTGGCTACTTTCAACATCGATCAGCTTCTGTAAACATTTACCTACTTTAAGAACGAGCCACACAAGTCCTGCATGTGTCCTTCAGCGGCCTTTATCAGATTTCCTGTAATTCCTTCAACACCTTCGGCGAGGGATAATAATAAAACGATTCTTTATATGACCCCGCCCAGTGGTCCAAAGTTCACCCAAACAACGCAGCCTTGTGTGTCGGCTCAACCCGTGAGGACGCTGGGTATGTGAGTGGGAACGGTGAGTCATTGTGACCACCATATGTGGCTCGGCATGTAGTGAGACGCTGCTTGGACCACAGCCAGACGTTCTGTCCAAATAACACACAGCCTGGCGGTGTTAAATTAACCCGAGTGGCCTAAAGGAACAAACCCACCCTGCAAGATCGGTTCGTTTATTCCTTAATAAATAACGGAATTTTTTTTTTAGTGACGTCTTGGTCTATTTTATGCTTTGGTTAACAGTTTCGTGCATCACCCACAATGCCGTTTGACTGCCCGTCGATATGGTGCATTCGGGTCACCTCTAGGTAAAAATCTTTCCCTTCCATCACCTCACCTCTGTTCACTTGTCTGAAACGGGCCCCAAAGGTTCCACTTTCACGTGAATACCGCCAGGCCGCTCATCACGTAGAGTTGCTGCCATGACGTGGCCCAATGCACCGTGTTGCTGCATTGCATCCTGGTACTTACAGACCAGCATTTGTATCAACATCTCTAGTGCGTCTACACTGGACTTGTTCATATATTTTGAAGATTTCTGGGAAATTAGTGTGTATGAAAAGAAGCTACTCGGTGAAATGTCATAAAATATTTGCACAAACACAATAAAAATGATACGATGTGGTCCACTGACACCCAACCAATCAGGAAAGGGGGCGGGTCTACGTCCCCATTAGTCACTTTCTTGATTAGCATTGAGTTGTTCAAGCTTTTTATATATATATATATATTCTTCTACACTAGTACAGCACCATAAACCAAACGCTGGAAAGAAATAGAATGTTGGATTTTTAGATTTCGGAAGACGTCCGTTCACTCGTTTCCTCGTCGTCTGTCTGTAGCTCCAGCACGAGAAGGCCGAGTTGGAGCAACACTTGGAGCAGGAGCAAGAATTTCAAGTCAACAAGCTGATGAAGAAGATCAAGAAGCTGGAGAATGACACCATCACCAAGCAGCTCACCTTAGAGCAGGTAAAGTCGGTGGGGGGGGTTCTGTGGTCCTACAGTTATCACGAGCAAAACACTGGAAAATAATCAACAGAAACAAACATCTGCAACACATGTTGAAATGTTTTAATGCCCTTAAAGTGTTAGTTCCTGGTAAGGCTGGGCGATACGTTGATAAATCAGCATCATCGTGATATTTCATATTGCGATCTTGCCTGTCGTGTGTGAGTGCCCGCCTGCCAGAAACATTCAGACTGTTCTTATCATCGTGGCAGATAGACGTCGTGAAAAATATCGTCGTCATTAAAAAAATGATGCGATGTAATTTTTAAATCATATCGCCAGCCCTAGTTGGTGGCAAACAGGAGTTTTATTTCTTTAAAAAAAAAAAAAAGAAGAAGGAATAAATGCAGCTTTTCATGTTATTCAGAAAATGTAAAGCAAAAGTGTTTGCACTGGAGACTCCTTCCATAAACATCTCTGTATTTTTCCTTGAGAACTTTGTGTTTGTGTTTGTAGCTGCGTCGTGAGAAGATTGACCTGGAGAACACCCTGGAGCAGGAGCAGGAGGCGCTGGTCAACCGGCTGTGGAAGCGCATGGACAAGCTGGAGGCCGAGAAAAGGTACAAGTCCGAACCCTGACCCAGGACGTGAAAGACGTGCGACTCCCACAATATCACAGAGCCCGTTAGTTACTTCAGGGGCGGGGTTTAGTGAAGGGTCCGGTTTGGTGGGCAGGGTGGGGTGGATCATGGATAGTGTGTGTGTGTGTGTGATCTCTTCATCTGTTCTGTTTGTCAGGATCCTGCAGGAGAAGCTGGACCAGCCGGTGTCGGCCCCGCCCTCTCCACGAGATATTTCCATGGAGATCGACTCGCCTGAGAACATGATGCGGCACATCCGCTTCCTGAAGAGCGAGGTGGAGCGGCTGAAGCGCAACCTGCGCACCACCGAGCTGCAGCGTGAGGAACACACACACACACACACACACACACAAAGTGCAGAGAGTAATGTACTTCCTTCACACCTTGCTTCACCCGTTCTTCCATTCTGTCTCTCTCTCTCTCTCTCTGTCTCTCTCTCTCTCTCTGTCCCTTTTGTACTTTTCATTCCTCCTTTAATTCTTCCCTTTTCATTCCTTTCTTCTTCCTTCCTTTACTCACTCCTCCACTCTTCCTTTTTTTCACTCCTTCACGGCTTCCATGATTCATCCTTCACTTTTTCCTTCCCAGGTTTTTTCTGTCTTCATCACACTTTTCTCCCTCCTTTTTCTTCCTCCTTCCTTTTCTTTCCTTCATTCTTTGCTTTCTTCGTTTAATCTTTTGTTTTACTCTCCTTCACTCCTCCCTGTGTTTCTCTTTTTTTGCTCGTTCCTTTTTTCCTTGCTTCTTCTGTTCTTTCTTCATTTTTTTTACTTCTTTACTTGAGGACTTTCTTCACTCCTTTCTTTCTTGAGCCATGCTTTCTTCCATCCGTTCCTTCAGCCCATCCTTTCTTCCTTTTTCTTTTTCCTGCACCACTAGAGGGCGCTCTGTTCATGTGGGTTTGTATGGTGATGCTTGTGTTTGAGAGCAGAACCTGTTCGGACTGAACGCTGAGGATGAAGACGAGACATTTAAGCACCGAGATTAGAATGAAAGTCTAAATGAAAAGTGCAGTGAAGTCGTCTTTAATCTTTCCACCATCAGTTCATGTTGTTCATGAGGTTGTCATTGTTTAAAATTGTGTTTAACGCTTCCTCCTCTTTTGGTTTTCTCCTCAGACACGGAGAAGCGAGCGCAGTACATCGAGGAGGAGCGACAGATGCGGGAGGAGAACATGCGCCTGCAGAGGAAGCTGCAGCGGGAGATGGAGAGGAGAGAAGCTCTGTGCAGGCAGCTGAGTGAGAGCGAGAGCAGTTTGGAGATGGATGATGAGAGGTACGAGCAGACGAGTCTGAAACAATATAAACACTCAACCAACACTTTTAGAGTGTGTGTCTGATCACACTGTCTCTGTGTGTCTGGGTCTCTCTCTCTGGCTGTGTGTTTCTCTCTCTCTCTCTCTCTCTCTCTCTCTCTCTCTCTCTCTCTGGCTGTGTGTTTATCTCTCTCTCTCTCTGGCTGTGTGTTTATCTCTCTCTCTCTCTGGCTGTGTGTTTATCTCTCTCTCTCTCTGGCTGT
>JAQMYF010000023.1:50874183-50884921 GCA_030014195.1 Neosilurus mollespiculum
TCTCTCTCTGTGTGTCTGTGTGTCTCTCTCTCTCTCTCCATCTCTCTCTCTGTGGCTGTGTGTCTCTCTCTCTCTCTTCATCTCTCTCTCTGTGGCTGTGTTTCTCTCTCTCTCTCTCTGTGGCTGTGTGTTTCTCTCTCTCTCTGTCTGTCTGTCTGTGGTTGTGTGATTTTTCTCTCTTTCTGTGGTTGTGTTTCTCTCTCTCTCTCTCTGTGGCTGTGTGTTTGTGTGTCTGTCGCTCTCTGTGACTGTGTTTCTCTCTCTCTCTCTCTCTCTCTCTCTCTCTCTCTGACTTGTAGATATTTTAATGAGATGTCTGCTCAGGGACTGAGGGCTCGTACCGTCTCCAGTCCTACCCCCTACACCCCCTCCCCCTCCTCCAGCCGCCCCATCTCGCCAGGTATGTTTCCACGGCAACACTGCGTCCTCACACGTTGTGTTAGTGATGATACCAGACTTACTTTAAAGAGGATCATTTTTTTTCCGGAGGCGATTTACGTTTTTCTTGTCCGTGGCGTTGCAGGTCTGTCGTACGCCAGTCACACGGTGGGCTTCACACCTCCGGCCACGCTGAGCCGACCCCCGCACACACACTACACACCCCCAGGACTGCACATTCACCCTGGACCCTCCCACGGAGTTCAGGTAAACACACAAACACACACAACTCTTGGAGTGAGACACACTCTGCGTTTAGGTTTAATATTTCAGTGTTTTTTTTATTATTGTTGCTGTGGGGTCTCAGTCGGTGGCCTTTCCTTTCTCTTCCTCTCCCACGTTCAGCACCTGGATCAGAAGGTAGCTGCAGGCACTGACTGGTTGCTAAGTAACTGTTGCTTTGCTGGGGTTGTGTTTGAACCTTTTTTTTTCTTTTAATGTTGATAAAATTGTTCCTGCACAGATAAAAGACGACACACTGATTTTCTTTTCTTTTTTTTCCTCTTGGATGTTATGTTTTCACGTGACCGTGCCTCTCCACCCGTAAGGCTGGATGTGATGAAGCAGCCGGTAAGTGGTCCGTTCCCGTGTAGTCGAACGTTATCATCTTTCCTTCTCTTCACAGAGACCGTCCCCCAGGAGAAGCAGCAGTCCAGATAAGTTTAAGCGCCCGACGCCACCTCCTTCCCCGAACACGCACTCCGGAGCGCAACAGCCTCATCCTCCTCCTCCTCCACCCCCTCCAGCGCAGCCGGCGACCCTGTCCGGCTCCTCCCACCCTCCCACTCAGCCTTAACGCACGCAGCGTGACGCGCTAGGCTACAGTACACAGCGACTCAACAACCCGAGAAGAGAAGCAGTTTGGACCGGGGAGGCTTTAGCTTTGCGAACTGACAGAAGCGCGTGTCCAATCGTGTCGTGTGTTTTTGATTTCGAATAAACGAATGCGTGGGCTTTTTTTTTTTCGTTTTGTTTTTTAAGTTGCTTTATGGCACTGATTCTCGTTCGGTTGCTTAAATGTTAGCAGAGAGGCTAAAACCCAAAAACACAACAGAAAAATCCAAACTGAAACAATACGCTGTTGTAATAGAGGGGTTTTTATACCAGAGCAACTAAAGAATAAGAGCAGGGGAAGCGTGAACGTTAGATAGCACAGATGATTTGATGAAGACTCGTCGAGATGTTTGTGGGGGGGGGGGGTTTGTTTTTTTTAAACAGTGTTTGTGTATAAAAGTTGTGTGTAGAAAGTAAAGATGGCAGAAACAAGACGTAAACAGCACTTGTTGCCTATTTGCATGTGTACATAACGAGTTCTCTGTGTGTGTGTGTGTGTGTGTGTGTGTGTGTGTGTGTGTGTGTATATACTGTGTGTATTGGTTTCCTGCTTTTCCACTGATCTGAGGCCAGTTTTGTGCCGTTAGAGAAATGTGATGGTACAGAATCCGTTCCAGGTTTTGTCTGTTTTATCCTCTTAATGTTAGCGATGTGTCTTAAAGGCTAACGCTTAGCTTAGCATTGTTTATACCCGGAGAAAAAAACCGTTTGACCCAGTTATTCTGACGAACAATTAACAGCAACGCTAGTGCTGTTTTCATGAATCTTTAAATATGCACCGGTCGGCAGCCAATTGGATTTCATTCTTCATATTAAACACCGTCACTTCACGGGTGGACAAATCGTACATTTGTTATCAGAACCGTCAACCCAGTAAATTTCTCACGTTCTCATCCAGGCCGGTCATGTGGTCTCCCTGAATCCTACTCAGTGTCCAACCCGAGATGTAAATATTACCCATCATGTAGTGCCTGGAACTGAATTTGCTTCCGAGCTGTGATTTAAATCTCCATCATGTGGAAATAATGTAAAATAATTGACGTCGTCTTTGTTTTATCGAGTTACGAGACCCCTAATGATGCCACCCAGCACCCAGACTTTCAGACAGTACTTCCTCTCTGCCTGGTGCATCACAGCAGCAGAGACCCATAGCGTGGTATGTAGAAGAGGGTAGATAGCACCTGCATGTGCACCTTCATATGTCTCGTGTAAGTCGGATTGTGGGGTTTTTGTCTTTCTTTGGTCGTCTCCCAGGCAACTATAAATAAAAACATGCGCGGAGCTCGGGTTACGTTTTTATTCGTGCCTACTACACAATGTGCGATAGCGTCTAAGTACGTGTGATCACGTTTACGACGGTACTTCCCAGTTTCGTTTGATCTATGATCTTGTTTGTTTTTTTTAAAGAATGTCCACAGTGTCTCAGAGACACAGTTCTTGGATCTTAGTATCTTTTTGTGTTTCCTTCATCCTGGTCTCAGATCAATGAGCAGAAACCAGTAGAACAGAGAGCAGAGCGAAGACGAGTCCGCTGCCTTTAACCGAAATGTCACTGTCTTATAAAATGTACCAACAGACTCAGGAGAGAGGTGTGAGGTACTGTTGAACAAATGAACCTTAATGCAATTAAACCCTTGTACAAAAATGTCTCTTCTCCTTCTCTGTTTGTTAAACACAGAAGTGTCTGAACGCATCACCTTAAGTAAGCTGGAATGAGTTTTCCAAGGTGGTTACCTGCGATTTCAGTGAAAAATTATGAAAAATGCACTTTTTGGTCATCCCCATGTTACAGATTTTGGGTCCGGGGGGCAGCGGAAACGCATTTAAAAGGAGCGCATATTAATGAGATCCTGCTGTAGTAAGATTGTTTATGTGAGAAGTTCTTTAAAAGGAAACCCAGAATGATCTAATACTTTTAGCAGTGGCTTGTGAAAAGTACGCGGCGTTTACCCGTCAATCTACTGGCTGCTCCTGTAGGATACGAGATATGACAGGGCGACTGTGATGATCATCGAGGCTCTGAAACCGATTTTTAACTTTCCAGCTGTAAATAAAGATTTAATATTTATTCATATTTGACTCAGAATATCATTAAATATCAGATCAGCCTGAAACACTGAATCAAACAAGAAACCACTGCAGCAAACCTTCAAGTTTAAAAAATAAAGTACACAGCACCCCCTGCTGGTTAAGCCGTGGTTCAACACTTCCAAAAAATGGTGCCGCTCCGTTTCAGCCGGCTGTCTGGTGTCTCCTGGTGACCGACTTTCCTCCTGTCCGTCACCAGGGGGAGCCTCTCACACCAGCAACAATCATCTCCAGAATCTGTGAATACGACTGTGCTGTGGATGAGAATGTTCTTCCTTGAATGTGCTGGAGCTGTATATCATCTGGAAATGTTTCTGCAGCTTCATGTGACCATGGCAGGATTGAGCAGTTTGGCACAAGAGTGAGTGCATATAAACTTCTACAAGAAGACCAACTAAACCTGGTTTATTCATCCTTTTTACATTTTCAGCATTTGGCAGACGCTATTATTCATACGACTTACAATTATCTTTTTTTTTTTTTTTTTTAACAACTGAGCAGTTGAGGGTTAAGGGCCTTGCTTAAGGGCCCAAATGTGGGGATTGAACTGTTGAGCTTTGGATCAGTGACCCATCACCTTAACCACTAAGCCACCACTTCCTTCATTTTCTGAAGCGCTTAATCCTAATTGGGGTCGTGGGGAGGCTGACGCCCATCTCAGCTGACTCTGGGGGAGGGCGGGGTACACTCTGGACAGCTCACCAGACCATTGCAGGGCAACACACACAACCATTCACACACACACACCTAGGGGTGATTTGGAACAGCCAGTCAGCCTACTTGTGCATGTCTTTGGACTGTCGGAGGAAACCCACACAAGCACGGGGGGAATTTTTTATGTTTTTCTTTGTGCAGTGCTGTAAAAATGTTTTCTTTATAAAAATAAAAAAATTATCTGCCTACAAACAAGGCTGTACTTTAAATCATATCCAGTCTCCTGCACTCACCCCCCCACACAGTAATGTGTAACCCGGCGGTACTGGTTGCTAAACCACAGGAGGAAGTGCTGATTCCGACATTCTTAATCGGTGTTGCCGAAATCCTACTTGTACATTAGAGAATACTTACAGAGCAAGTTATATCGACATGACGAAGCATTTTGCATAAACAGTGGTGCAAGCACTTTATAATCTGATGACCTGACAGATTTACTGGCATAATTGATCACATTTGAGTCAGAAACTAAGCATTCTGGGAAGGTGACATGCTTTTGCAGGTGATCCACCATGTTTCACATGAATGCTTTTACTATTTCACAGACGGGTGGTGGTGCAGTGGTTAGCACGTCTGTCTCACAGCAAGAAGGTCCTAGGCTCCATGAGGGCATTTCTGTGTGGAGTTTGCATGTTCTCCTCGTGCTTGCGTGGGTTACCTCCGGGTACTCCGGTTTCCTTCCACAGTCCAAAGATATACACATTAGGCTGACTGGCTGTTCCAAATCGCCCCTAGGTGTGAGTGTGAGCGTGAATGGTTGTATGTGTGTTGGTCCTGTGATGGTCTGACGAGCTGTTCAGGATGTACCCCGCCCTCTCCCAGAGTGGGCTGAGATGGGCGCCAGCCTCCCCACGACCCCTAATTAGTATTAAATGGTTCAGCAAATGAGTGAGTGCGAATTTTCTTGTGCGCTCAAACAAGCCTCATTTTGGAACCCAATTCTTGTCTCATATCCATCCATGTGAATGACTGTCCTGCTTAGTAACACCAACAAAGTCATGATATTTAGGTTGTTTTCTTTAAACCACCCCTGTTGTCATGACACCTCCCCTGTAATGATGATCCTGTATCCTCTCGAAAGGATTTGTGCTGAGCTGCGTGTATAAAACTCAACACTCGCACTATCACGCCGTCATCCCATCACGTTCCTCACCCAGGTACCTCACCCCTCCTACGCTGCGCCCTTACACGAACTCTTCTACTTTTCTCACAAAGCTCAGTCGATTTCAGCGCAGGAGACAAACACACACACTCCCCCACACAGCTCGTGTATTAATCCTCTCCTGTGGTTTTGGACTTGAAACAGCTCTGAGAGCACTCAGCCTCACCTGGTTCTGGCCGGTTTGGACCCGTCCTGACCGGGATGAGGCTGTGAAAGGGTGACCTCAGAAATCCTGCTCTGGTTTCTTTTTTAGTGATTAATGTAATGGATTTCATGAGGGTGGAATATTTGGAGACGGGGTGGTACAGACCTGCTGAGAGAGATCACGCTGGGTATGAGTGTGTGTTTGTTATGATAAGGAGAAAGAGACTGTGTATGTAGTAACCCAGGAAATCCTCATGATGGGATGGGATTTGATTGATGTACACTGGGGGTGTGTGTGTGTGTGGGGGGGGGGGTACTTTATACATAGAATGCTTATAGCCTGCTGTCCCAATATCTGTCTAAGAAATAAATTATATAATGGTGTGTGTAAAGATCCAAAGGGTGTGGGGTTAGGGTTGGGGTTAGGGTTTGGTCTCCAGCTTCTCTCTCTCTCTGGAACAGGGTTAGGGTTAGGGTTCACAACACTGTCTCACACACACACATCGTTTTACCTGGTCTCCATGGTCGTGTGGAACTCGTATTTTCATTCAATCATTCATTTTCTAAGCCGCTTAACCCTAATTAGGGGTCGCGGGGAGGCTGGCGCCCATCGGGGTACACCCTGAACAGCTTGCCAGGCCATCACAGGACCAACACACATACATCCATTCACACTCACACCTAGGGGCGATTTGGAACAGCCAATCAGCCTACTGTGCATGTTTTTGGACTGTGGGAGGAAACCGGAGTACCCGGAGGAAACCCATGCAAGCACAAGGAGAACACACAAACACACAGAAACACCCCGTGCCTGGGAACCGAACCCAGGACCTTCTTGCTGTGAGGCGGACGTGCCAACCACTGCCCCCCAATGATCTCGTATTTTATTTTCCAACTTGGATGCTGATGTTGGAGGAGACTGTTGTAGTTATTCAGTAGGAACCCTGTGAAGGAGTGCAGGTGGTGTTTTTTGTGGTGGCTCAGTGGGTTAGTCTCTGGGTTAATGATCCAAAGGTCAAGGGTTCAATCTGCTGCCCCTGTTGGGCTTTTAACCCTCAAATGCTCATTTGTATTAAAAAAATATAAATGTAAGTTTCTGTTGATAAGAATGTCTGCCAACGATGGTATTTCTGAGAGGAGGACACAGAGGGGGTTGAGTTATATGAAGATAGCACTGAGAGGAGACGTGGTGATAAAGATGTCCCAGAGAGGAGTTGGACTCTATCCCACAGTGAAGGTGCTAATGCCACAGAGGGTGACTTTTTAATAGGAAAGGGGAAAAGTGATGGAAAAATTATTATTATTATTATTATTGTTATTATTATTATAGCGCCCCTTTTTGTGACATCATTGGTCATGTGACATCCTGGCAGGTCATCATGACAAAGAGACAGGGACCTGGAATCTGGCCCCCCCATGTGGAGCAGCGCCGCTGAGTGGACTGACTGACTGACTGCCCACGAGGGCATCTAACATTAATCAGCGATAATCCCGACATGAATGAGTTCCTTCCTGTTCGACCCCAGCGTTGGTTGTTTTCATATAACAGCCGCCCATCTAATACATTTCATTATGAATGAAAGAATAAAAATGGGTAGTTTTTATCTGTTTATATTTATGTTTATATTTACACCCCCTCATTAATCTGAACCACTTCGTCCTTCATGGGTCGCGGGGAGACTGGAGCCTTTCTCAGCCGACACTGGGCGAAGACGGGGTACACCCTGAACAGCTCGCCATCGCAGGGCAAACACATACAACCATTTAGTCTAACATGCATGTCTTTGGACAGTTGGAGGAAACCCATGCAAGCACAGGGAGTAAATGCAAACCACACAGAAACGCCCGAGCCAAGCCTGGGACTTGAACCCAGGACCTTCGTGCTGTGAGGCAGACGTTCTAACCACTACACCATCGTGCGCCCCGATTGTTCACAGCAGCTACAAAATATAAACGTTGTTCCCACGTCAGCCTGACTTTTCAAATGTTCTGTTCATTCCCTTTCTCAGTGTCGGAGAGGATTAAACCTGTGTGATGGTGGGAACTGTGTACACACACACACACACACACACAATCTTTCTAGCTTTGAGGGGACCTGATGCATTCCCTCGACCCTTACCCAAACAGTGAAGTGCCTCACCTAAACCTAATTGTATCCTGAACCCTAACACCGAGTCTTAGCCCTCAAACAGCTCTTGGAAGAAATGATGACCAACCAAAATGCCCTCACTCTGTTCCTGGAGAACTACCTTCCTGAGATTCTTTGGCTCTAATCCTAATCATGCACACCAGACCACCTGATTACCGTCTTAAGAAGTCGGAGAGAAGATAAAAACCTGCAGGAAGGTACGTCTCCACGAACAGGGTTCGAGATCCCTCATTAAAAAGATATTCTGGTCCTTAATATGCAGCAAGTACAAGTACAAACACACACACACACACACACACACACACACACATACACACCACCCACAGAGGTAGAGGTCTAAACCCTCAAAACCTCCTAACTCCAACATTCTTATCCAGGGTGGGTATTAACTCTCTACCTCAGAGAGAAGAACAGGAAAGAGGAAATGTGGCAATAACATGGGAGGAACTTTAATCACCTGCTCTTCTTTAGGAAGAAACCTGAAAGTGTGGTCTGGCCTCTCACGTTCGCTTCACATCTTTGTTCCAGGATGCAGAGAGGGATGAAGGTTCTTCACTGGCTTTTTATATCATGCATGGCTCTTGGCTTCTGTTAGAAACCCGTTATCACAGGGAACCTGCGCTGATGAAGGGTTAAATACACCTGGAAAAGTTCACTGACAAAGACAAAGACATCTCAACGGTTCTTGATGTCTCCGTGTGTACAACAGAGTCATGTAGCTGTAATAAACAGGTGTCCGAGCATCACTGTATTGATTCACAGATATGTCCGAGTGTCCACGCTGACCCCCCTGTACTGCTTTTCAAATCAGCTGCAGTCCTCCTCTGGATCTCCTCAAGGATGCCGACTCTCCCCTCTGTTATACATCCTGTACACAAATGACTGTCGCAGCAATTATGCAAATAGACACGTTATTAAATTTGCCGACGACTCTGTCATTGTTAGTCTTCTTCAGGTGTTGAATAGCAAGAAACTCATCTGTTCGGGTTCCTAGCACTTACACTTGTATTCCATGTCACTTATTTATTTACTCACTTATTATTTACCTAATTAGAATTCATTTTAAATCATATTTTATTCTTATTATTGGTTCTTTTAATCTGCCATGTGATATGTGTTATGTAACAATGGGACATTGTGTGTAAATATGTGTACTGTGTTGTATGTTTTGATGGATGCATGTATTGGGACAATAAATATACTTTGACTTTGACTTGACTTTGACCCCCCTGTACACTGCCAAAAGAGCACATGATGGGCATGAGGGGTTGAGAACTGGAGCGATGGAGCAATCATCTCATTTTCTGAACTGCTTTATGTGGGGGCAGGAGCCCATCCCAGCCAACACCAGGTGAAAACAGGACCGTAAGCAGCTGAAATGCTCTGTCGGAGCTGGAATCTTCAGGGAGGTGTAGCTCCAGGGACAGAAACCGCGATACCTGGAGAAAACCGTGTGTTTGCATGTGTGTCTGAGTTTACTGTGGAGAAGAGACCTGTTGGAAATCAGTGATTTAAATATTAAACTGTGTTCAGTAGTTCAGGTGATTGAAGGCTGTCCGTTCAGAGAGAATCGACTCAGTAAAATGATTCATCTGTTTGAAACTGAAAGTCTCTTTTATGTTAATCACGCGCTTTTTCACGCGCCCGAATGGAAGCTGCTCTGGAAGTTAGGGACACTGACCCCACCGGAGGGGGGGGGGGTGGGTTGTGAGAGTCCCTCCCGGGAGGTGTGGTCACATCGGAGCTCTACTTAAAACCGGATCCGCGTGCACAGCTGGTCTGCGCGAGACAACTTCTGCGGTGCGCGTTCAAGCACGTCGCCTCCTCGCGCGCACGGTGAGTGACACTATAGACGTTATAGATATTATTCTGTTACAGTTCAGAACATTTCTATTTCTACTACATACTATTCCGACTGTCCATCATTCTGCACACCTGTCTCTGTCCGTCTGTCCATCCTCCTCACATCTGTCTCTGTCCGTCTGTCCATCCTCCTCACACCTGTCTCTGTCCGTCTGTCCATCCTTCCGCACATCTGTCTCTGTCCGAGTGTCCATCCTTCCACACACCTGTCTCTGTCTGTCTGTCCATCCTCCTCACACCTGTCTCTGTCTCTCTGTCCATCCTTCCGCTCACCTGTCTGTTCATCTGTCCATCCTTCCGCACACCTGTCTCTGTCCATCTGTCCATCCTTCCGCACATCTGTCTCTGTCCGTCTGTCCATCCTCCTCACACCTGTCTCTGTTCGTCTGTCCATCCTTCTGCACACCTGTCTCTGTCCATCTGTCCATCCTCCGCACATCTGTCTCTGTCCGTCTGTCCATCCTTCCACACACCTGTCTCTGTAAGTCTGTCCATCCTTCCTCACACCTGTCTCTGTCCGTCTGTCCATCCTCCTCACACCTGTCTCTGTCCGTCTGTCCATCCTTCCGCACATCTGTCTCTGTCTCTCTGTCCATCCTCCTCACATCTGTCTCTGTCTCTCTGTCCATCCTTCCGCACACCTGTCTCTGTCCATCTGTCCATTCTTTCAAACATCTGTCTCTGTCCGTCTGTCCATCCTCCTCACACCTGTCTCTGTCCATCTGTCCATCCTTCCACACATCTGTCTCTGTCTGTCTGTCCATCCTCCTCACACCTGTCTCTGTCCGTCTGTCCATCCTCCTCACACCTGTCTCTGTCCATGTGTCCATCCTTCCGCACATCTGTCTCTGTCCGACTGTCCATCCTTCCACACACCTGTCTCTCTCTGTCTGTCCTTCCTTCCTCACACCTGTCTCTGTCTTTTCATTTTCTGCATAGACCTGTCTTTTTCTCTCTGTCCATTATTCTGCTCACCTGTCTCTGTATATCTGTTCATTCCTTTTCACACCTCTCTGTCTGTCCAGCTTTTCCCACTTCTGTCTATGCCTTCATCCCTTCCCACATTTTTCTGTCTGTCTCTGTCTGTCTGTCCATCTTTCCACATACGAGTCTCTGTCTCTCTGTCCATCCTTCCACACAACTGTCTCTGTCTCTCTGTCCATCCTTTCGCACACCTGTCCCTGTCTTTTCATTCTTCCGCATACACCTGTCTATTTCTCTTTGTCCATCCTTCCGTACACCTGTCACTCTGTTCATCCTTCCGTACACCTGTCTCTTTCTCTCTGAAAGAAATCTTTCTTTTAGATTTCAAAACATTACTTTTGCAGCACGAATGAAATGTTACA
>JAQMYF010000023.1:50888345-50899117 GCA_030014195.1 Neosilurus mollespiculum
CTCTCTCTGTCTCTCTCTCTCTCTCTGTCTGTCTCTCTCTCTCTCTCTCTCTCTCTTTCTTTCTCTCTTTCTCTCTGTCTCTCTCTCTCTGTCTCTTTCACTGTCTCTCTCTCTCTTTGTCTTTTTCTCTCTCTCTCTGTCTCTTTCTGTCTCTCTATCTCTATCTGTCTTTCTCTGTGTGTGTGGGTCTTTCTCTCTTTGTCTCTCTCTGTCTCTCTCTCTCTCTCTCTCTCTCTCTCTCTCTCTGTCCCTGGTTACAGTTCTCTCTTTGCAAACACACATATAATTTTGCAGTAATTACCCACAGATGAAACCCATTAACTGGTTATTGTTCCTACCTCCCAAGGAGGTGATGTTTTTAGGGTGGTGTTTTATGACTTACCAGCCTGATTTTGAATAAACCTTTGAAGGTGGAATGGTGTATCATGGGCCAAGGAAGAACATGTAAAATTCTGGAACGAATCTGTCACAGGGTGAATTTCATTCAGGTTCAAAAAACATTCAGGTTCACTTTCACTAATCCTGCAAGATATGGGGTTTGGTCTTAGTGGAAGTCTGTGCTCTCCGAGTTCCCCTTTAGTTAAATACTGAGGGCTATGAAAGGAAATCGGTCACCTTGCCTGAGCAGCACATCAAGCCATGGCTTATTCGACTGCAGAACCACTTACCAGAGTGAAATACCTACGTGGACTTCCCTGTGGCCTTCCCAAATCACGCATTGCACATGTGCGGCGCTCCACGTAACAACCCAAGGTCAGACCCCACTTTATCAATTATCAGGGTCATGGGGAGGTTGGAACCCATCCCAGCCAAATGAGAAGGTCAAGGAGAAGGTGGGGAACACCCTGAACAGCTCGCCAGACCATCGCAGGGTCAACTGAAAAAATGTTTCACTTAAGCTAATAAAATAGATATTTCCCAGATACTCTTGTCTCTCTCTCTCCATTCCTCTCTGTGCAGGACCGCTGTGCAGTGCATGTGTCGATCATTTTGGTGCCCGACCCATGACCATTTTCAGTGGTGTAATGGTCTCAGGCGGTTTACTGCTTAGTGCCTTCGCGCCCAACATCATCTTCCTCATCTTCAGCTACGGAATCGTTGTTGGTGAGACTCATCCTGAACTGACACACCCTCAGTGACATCAACAGTTTTCATTTCAGGCTCCAAATTGAAAATTCATTAACATTTCAAAGGCAGTGATTATTTTCTGGGCAGCATGGTGACGTGGCGGTTAGTGCGTCCGCCTCACATCAAGAAGGGCATAGGTTTGAGTCACGGCCTCTGTGTGGGGTTTGCATGAGTTTTCTCCCACAGTCCAAACACATAGACATTAAGAGCCAATTTTTCTAAGAATCACACAGTAAAGCATGGGTGGGGGGGGGGGGTGTGTGTGTGTGTGATATATCCTCTCTTTAGATTCCAACAAAATATTGGGTGGAGGTAGATATTTTGTAAAAACTGTCAAAAATCACTTTCTTTATCTCTGGAACCCTTTGGAAAAAATTTACAGCCCTCTTAAGGGGAGGGGTCCCAAGGGCCAAAATTCCAAAAAACTAAAAATTAGATTTTTGCCCTTGATGATCTCCGTGCGCCCTCATTCAGACTCCGTGATTTTATGGTATATAAATGTATCAGGTAGAAACTCTCAAAAAATGTTGGTATTTTCGAGGTTGAATGAGGGCGCCACCTACAGGTGGGGCCTCAAATCATGACTTAATTTTTTGGGCTGCATTCAGGGACTTCCGACGGCTTGTGCCCTGATTAAGCCTGGCTCTTTCATGCATATTTGGACACGTGGGGACTTTTACCTTCTAAATATGCATGAATAGCGGTGGCTTAGTTTGGTGCTTTTGTATCGGGGGTGTTTGTATCGAAGTGCCTTCCGTGGAATTAAATAAAATTGCTTTTATTATGTTCCACTGTATCTCTACTTTCTATGATAATATAAGGAAGGTTTTTTGCATTATTAACCCTTTATGAGCCAGAGATCCAGGTGAAGGCCTTCTTGATATTATTATCATAGAAAGTAGAGATGTAGAGTCCATGATGAGTGTATGTACAGTCTGATTTTTCTATCTAACTGTGTGTGTGTGTGTGTGTGTGTGTGTGTGTGTGTGTTCACAGGTCTGGGTTGTGGGCTTGTCTATGCAGCCACATTGACTATCACCTGTCAGTATTTTGATAAGAGGCGGGGACTTGCCTTGGGCGTTGTTACCACAGGTAATAGCCTTGTTGTATTTTCGATAGGGTTATAGAGTTTTGGATTAACAGGTTACCAGGTTTGGGAGAATGGACACACCTCGACAAGAGTCAAACCTTCACATCCCCATTTCCTCTTTATGATCCAGAAACTTTCATAAAGGGTCTTTAGTGGCAGGTCTTGATTTTTTCAACACAGTATAGAGCAGAGTGCAGTGAAGATTCTACACCACTTCTGTGTAAAAGCTCCTAATAAAAAGAGGTAAAAATTACTTCTCTGTAATTTTTTGGTGAAAATGTATTGAACAATGCTATTGTAGGCAACAGAACCAAAAAAATCATTCCGACAAGAATATTATATACAAAACCACTGAAAACACCAATTTTTCCAGAAAATTGAAAGGTGTCACAAATTTTTATTTTTATTTTTTTTACTTTTGTATGAATGAACTTCAGACCGTATGGAATGGTTTATCGAGTGAAGAAATGAAAAATACAGTGATGATTATACAATTAACAAAATGAAGATAAATCAGAAACCAAGTTCTATTCAAGTGTTTATTTCATGTAATATTGGACCATATTGATGAGAATAAGTAAACAAACAACAATATATAGTAATTTATAAAAAACAAAAAAAAATACTGAAAATACCAAATTAAACTTTAAAAATATTTTAATAAAAAAAAGTTTTTGGAGAAAAAAAGTCAATATTTATTGTGGCCACCCTTTAATTTAATTACAGCATTTAACCTTTCAGGCGTAGTTCACATATTTTTAATTTCTTCACTCAATAAACCGTTCCATATGGTGTATCATGCTCTGTAAAAGTCAAAAAAAATAAAAATTCATATTTTTTAAAAAATTGGTATTTTTTGTGTTTTTGTTTATTAGCAATAATATTTTGTATAATTTTCACTGCACTCTACTGTACATCCAAAGATCCAGGGGTATCAGCCTCGTCCTCTGGGCAAAGACGGGATACACCCTGAACAGCTCCCCAGTCCATCGCAGGGACAACACACACACACACACACACACACAAAACCAAATGACTGAATGAATGAATGAACAATTAACCTATTGTGCATGTCTTTGGACTGCGCAGAACATGCAAATTTCACACATGAACTCCCTCACCAAGCCTGGGACTCGAATCTAGCACCTTCTTGCTGTGAGTCACTCACTCACTTACTCAATCATTCATTTGCAAAATCGCTTACTCCTACTAGGGTCACAGGGAGGCTGGAGCCTATCTCAGCCGACACCGGGGTACACCCTGAACTGTCTGTCAGACCTTTGCAAGGCAACACACAATCATTCACACTCACACTCACACCCAGGGTCAATTTGGAACAGCAAGTTAGCCTAATGTGCATGTCTTTGGACTGTGGGAGGAAACTGGAGCATCCGGAGGAAACCTAGGCAAGCACAGGAAGAACATGCAACTCTACACAGAAACACCCTCGGTGAGCCCGGGACTCGAACCCAGGTGTATGAGCTAACCACTACAACACCGTGCCGCCCTGTAACTTTTTTTTTTCCATCGGTAAACCCCAGATGCTTCTGAGCACGGCGACGTTGATGGAGCTTCAGGATGCGGTTAAGATAAGACTCCCTTTCGCACAGCCGGGTTCCACTATACCTTATCTTCATGCCTTCTGATATTTATCTCTCCTACATCCTGTTGCTTGTTTTCCGTCAGTGTATTTTCTTTCTCTGAGCCATTTTTCTTGATCCTCTATCGTATTTTATGTGTTTGAATTTGGCAGGGTGTCATTGTGTTCTCACTCAGATAACAGATTTCTGTACATTAATCTTGGCTGCCTGTTCTGAGACTATCACACATTTTTGGAAATGTTTCAAGGTGTGGTGCATTCATCCGACTGGCTCAGGCTTCTGCGTGACCTTCTTACATAAATACACTAGTTGTTATTAACATGAAAAGTTTTAACAGGCATGTCATTAATGTGTGTGTGTGTGTGTGTGTGTGTGTGTGTGTTTCCAGGAGTCAGTGTGGGTGGTTTTTTGTACGCCTCAATGCAGAATAAGCTGATCGACCAGTACGGATTAGAAGGGTGTCTACTGATTGTTGGTGCTCTCGCACTAAACGTGCTTGCATGTGCTGGACCCATGCGACCTTTAAATCTTCCTGGCTACGATATCAAACAGCAGGCTACACTCAAGTTCGTAGACGAAACTTTCCACGACAAAGAACCTGAGACAGACCAATCAGTGGGACCTCAGACGCTGCTATCCGTCATCAATTCGAGCCTCCAGCCTCAAGCCCATTACATGCATGGCATGCGCGAGTGCTTGCGAGAACCGTTGTTTGTGGCACTCTGTGTCTCCTTCTTCCTATACACCTTGGGTGTAGTCCCACCCATGCTCTTCATGGAGGACCTGGCTCAGACCGAGGGCCTCCTCGATCACGTGACACCCATCCCTCTGGTCTCAATCACAGCTGCTGCAACAGGAGTGGGAAAGTTGGCACTGGGCATCTTGGTAGATGTGCACTGGGTGAACAGCTTGCATCTCTACGCCGTGACAGTGGCTGCATTGGGCACCACTCTGCTAGCGGTGCCCGTGTGGAAGAGTTATGTGGGACTTCACGTACTCTCAGCTGCCATTGGATTCTTCACAGGCAACTGGGCAATTACATCCTACATCACCACGCGCCTTGTGGGCATCGAGCGCCTCGGCCAGGCGCACGGGCTTCTCATGTGCTTCGGCGGATTCGGGGTCATTCTGGGACCTCCTGTCGTAGGTCTGGAAACGGACAGCACAACACGCACATACTAACACGCAACCACTCACCTGCTGTCTTACGATATTTGGGATATTTGATAATCTGAATTTGAATACTCATATATATTGACGACTGTTAAGTAGGTCTTATTGGGCCTCCCCTTTAGGGGAGAATGTTCTAGGAGAATGTGTGGAATCGGAAGCACACAACTCAGATGTAAGCGACCGCCTTTTAGCAGGATGTTTGTTGCGTTAGCTTAGCACTAGCTAACGTGTAAATTTAGACGGGCATCCTATGTACTATTCTTCTGCCTACTAATTCATTCATTCATCTGCTGAACCACTTAATCCTTACAGGGTCACCGGGAGGCTGGAGCCTATCTCAGCCAACACTGGGCAAAAGTGGGGTACACCTCGATCACCTCATCAGTCCATTGCATTGCCAAAAGACACACATCCGTTCGCAGTTACGCCTACACCTAGCGGCAATATTGAACAGTCAGTCAGCCTAATGTGAATGTCTTTGGACTGTGGGAGGAAACCAGAGTACCCAAAGGAAACCCACAGGAGAACATGCAAATTCCACACAGAAACACCCTCGCCGAGCCTGGGTCTCGAACCAATAACCTTGTTTTGAGATGGACATGTGAACCAGTACACCACTGTGCCACCCTGCGTACTAATAGTATGGAAGAAATACTGAACCCATTTAGGAGAGAAGGCAAGGCCTCACTTCTCAGGATACACTGACCTTATTCATTTATTTATTCATTTGTTCGTTAATTTATTCATTTATTCATTCATTTATTCATTTGTTCAATCATTTATTCATTTATTCATTCATTCAGGCATACGAGCAGGTTTAGCACAGCAAGTCTAACTATGGGGTGTTTTATGAGGTTGAAGAAAATTAGAAAATCTTGGAGGAAATTCGTATTGACATGGGAGACCCTGAATGTGAGGCAGCAACACCGTAAATTTTCCTCTACTGTATCCCTCACATCTAGTGCTTCTCCAACACGAATTACTCTAAAATACAACGTAAAATTCATATCAGATACAAAATTATTCATAAAAATCAGGAAGATATTCACTCATTTGCCAAACCACTTAATCCTAGTAGGGTCATGGGGAAGCCGGAGCCTATCTCAGCCGACAGTGGGAGAAGGCGGGGTAAACCCTGAACAGCAACACACAACAAATCACACTCACCCCCACACCTAGGGGCAAGCTGGAACAGCCAGTTAGCATAATGTGCATGTCTTTGGATCATGGGAGGAAACCGGAGTACCTAGGGGAAACCCATCAGAGCATGGAGAGAACATCCAAATTCCACATGGAAACGACCTCGCTGAGCCCGGGACTCGAACCCAGGACCCTCTTGTTCAAGATATTAAGTATATATATATATATATATATTGCCGTGTTTTTATCACTGTTGGTTATCAGACTAGCTGGAATGTAAGCTGTGGCTAAACACTGAATAAGCAAGCTAGCACAAATGAGCTGACTTGGTTTAGCTGTGATTCATGAGTTTCCTCCGGTCTAACTTTATGAAACGAGGTTATTGTTAATCACGAAAATGTGAACTGGAAAAGAACAGGGGTATTTGGAATAACTTATAAAGTTTAAATGTACTAATATTTAAATGAGATGGCAGGTAGAGTAATGTTTATCACATCTGCCTCACAGGAAGAGGGTCCTGGGTTCGATTCCCAGGCTCGGGTGAGTCTTCTGTATGGAGTTCGTACATGTTCTCTCTGTCCTTGCGTGGGTTTCCTTCAGGTACTCCAGTTTCCTCCCCCAGTCCAAAGACATGCACATTATGATAATTGGCAGTTCCAAATTTCCCCTAAATGTGAGTATGTGGCTCTGCGATGGGCTGACAAGCTGTCCTGGGTATGCCCCGCCCCCGTACCTCTGTGTCGGCTGAGTTAGGCTCCAGTCGGATTAAGCTGTTTGGCAAACGAGTGAGTGATATTTAAACGTCTCTTTTCAAATTAAATCTTGGGTTTATTTTCAGTAACTCCTCCTGAGTTTTACATCAACAAGTTGCGCGACTATCATTCTGGAGATCACAAGTTCGAATCCAAATTGATGCAATCGTGGGTGTCCGTGAGCTGACATGCACAAGGGGTTGTTCCCTCTGAGGGTGTTAGGCTGCCCCTGAATGTGCATGCGGCACGGCACATAATGATGGAGGTATCAGCAACTCGTGTCACGGAAGGGGGAACGTGCTTGCTTGTTGGTGGTCACGTGATAGGGAGGCAATACATGATGGGCGGGAACTGACTAGGAATAATTGGGGGACATGTAATATTGTAATATTGTAATTTTACTGTACGTGCTGCTGTTATTGGGTCTTCGGAACTTATCTAGTTCTGTTTTCTGTTGTAGGATCGTTCTTTGATTGGACGCAGTCATATGACCTGGCGTTCTACTTCATCGGGTGCTGTCTGGTAGTGGGCGGTGCTATTCCCTTTCTAACAGCCTTACTCTGTAGGAATCCTGTCAACAAAGAGAAGAATGTCTTGGATGACCTTAATGGTGCCCTTGATCCTGAACTCTAAAACCCCTCTGAATGTAACAGACTGACCTCTCTGGCCTAAGGGCTGTGATAAACCAATTCGGTGATGAAGAACGGGGGCCAGTAGCCTCCCGCTGCCTTATGTCTTTAGCGATGACTGCAGGTACACCAGCTGATGGCCGACACACGCACATTCGCATCTCTGATTATAAAGTAAATCATGTATCATGGAAAGATGAAGTTCATGTCCCATATCCACTACAGTGCTTCTATAGACATGTACTCTTTATTTTACTAATGTAGCTGTGGGACGTAGACAAATAAACTAGCCCAGCTGCTGTGGATTATGACTTGCGTATGTCTCATCTGCTAATTTGCTCCTACAAAGAGAAATTTCTGGCTCTTACAAATCATGTTTCCTTTTTTGAATATTTTTCTCAGTGTTACATACTGTATACCAATTAATGTTTCAATTTTTTTTTAAACAACTATCTACACTGTATCATAATTATCGTTGGAAGTTGATCCGTGTCATCATTCTCTGAAAATGACAGCCTCCCATTCTTGTTGTTGGCTGACTGATGTAGCCCATCCAGATGAAGATTTGATGGTTTGTGAATTCCGAGACGCTTTCCTAATAACCATGGTTGTAATGAGTGATTATTTCAGGTACTGTAGCTTTCCTGGCAGCTCAGACCAGTCTGGTGGGATTCCTGCCGCCTGGAGACCATCTATACACAGGATGGCTTAGTTTGTTTTGCACGATTGCATTATATTCTAAAGAATGTTGTGGGAGAATTTATCCAAGAGATCAGCAGTTTCTGAAATACTTAAAGCAGAACATATGGTACCAAAAACTGAGCCCTGGATGAAGTCACAGAGATCACAAAGCGTGACGTAAATATTAACTGAATCTACTGACCGGTGTGATTTTTTTGCATTGTGCTCCTGCATGAATGTACAATATACAGGAGTTTCTCATAAAGTTCACTGGGATTATGTGCTGCTGTGTCACAGCCCCAGGGCTCTCGGAGTGATCCTGAACTTGGTTTATTGTCTTTGTGCAGTTTTATGTTTTGCCCATGAGTGCCTTTCAGGGTCTTCGGGTACCGGTCACCTCCCCAGGTGGATCGGCAACTCTGATTTGTCCTTTTAGGTATAAAGGAGTATGTGAATGAGTATGCATGATGCCTTTATACTCATAGACCAGATGGGAAAGACTGAAGGAAAGCCTCCAAAATCCCACTGGCACTAGTATATCTGATCAACTAAATATTTCTAACCACAACCTCTGATGCCCTGATTCTGCACGTTGGGGGGTTAACAAGTCTCAGTGTGTATTCTCATCTCAGTTCCTGGGATATCGGCGATGGATTGGCGAGCTGTAGAGGTTGTACCACGCATTCACCCGGAGTCAGCAGGGATGGACGAGCGGTTTTTAAAGAATCTGTGAACTTTTTTTAAAATTGGGTGAACCACTTAATTCTACCGAAGGGTCACGGGGAGGCTGGACTGAGCAAGTTTCATGATTTCGTTTTTAATCTCATCTGGAGCTGGATCTCAGACTCCGGACGATGGTGGGTTCCAACCTCAGCTCTCCGGTCCACCGCAGGACCAAAGCACATAAAAACATCCTCCCTGAGACCGGGACGCAGTCTGGAACAGCCAGCTGGAGGGACGGGGACGGGTTTGTTCTGTGGGAGGAAACATGCAGCACCCTCACCGAGCCCGGGATTCAAACCCAGGATGTCAAGGCAGGCGTGCAAACCACCATGAAACCACAGAAAACCACCATGAAACCACAGAAAACCACCATGAAACCACAGAAAACCACAGAAAACCACCATGAAACCACAGAAAACCACAGAAAACCACCATGAAACCACAGAAAACCACCATGAAACCACAGAAAACCTCACCGAAACATTTACTCAGAAAAAACACCCGTTTAAACCATCTTCAAATGTAAATCACATCTGTACACTTGTTTATTTAGGTTTTCTGCAAAGTTTAACGGATTAAAAAAAAGGAAGGAAAAAACACTTCTGAGAAGAAACAGACGGATAAAACCGTCTCTATCATTATTTATTTATGTTTATTCGATAAATAAGATTGACCGCCATTTTAACTCAACCGGAAGTGAAACCGTCCTCTTCACGTATCCATCCGGGTCACCTGTAACCATGACAACCACCGTTCTGGTCACGTGAGTAGCAGAAGACGTGAAACAGCAACAGTGCAGAGACGAGTTTCTCCCTAAACCAGAAGATACGCAGGAAAACACCAGGAGACGCGATTTCAAGGCGGTTTGATGAATAAAAAGACGTGTTTAAAGTCACAGCACTGCGGGTGGTGTTAGCTTTAGCTACCAGCTGATTAGCCGAGAGGGCTGATGGGAAAGTGGCGTTCAGTGGAATGGAACTGAGATTAAAATGGGAACCAGTGCCTCCATATCACTGTGTGTGAGTAACCAGTAACACCCCCCCCCCCACTCATCCCCCCTGTGTGTTTATACTACTGTTCATTACATCAGAGCATAAACAAACAAACAAACAAACAAGTACAAACTAAAACATTAGAAAGTTTTAAAGATATTTAATATAGTCAGAGAGAGAGAGAGAGAAAGAGCAAGAGCGAGAGAGAAAGAGCAAGAGCGAGAGAGAGAGAGCAAGCGAGAGAAAGAGAGCAAGTGAGAGAGAGAGAAAGAGAGCGAGAGAGAGAAAGAGCAAGAGAGAGAGAGAGAAAGAGAGCAAGAGAGAGAGAGAGCAAGCGAGAGAAAGAGAGCAAGTGAGAGAGAGAGAGAGAGAGAGAGAGAAAGAGAGAAAGAGAGAGAGAGAGAAAGCAAGAGAGAGCAAGCGAGAGAGAGAGAGAGAGAGAGAAAGAGAGCGAAAGAGAGAGAAAGACAGAGAGAGAGAAAGAGAGATCATCTGACTTGAGATTATTTAAGATAAACTAGATGGATTTAATGAGTTCATAAGATAAAAAAGGTGAACAAACAAGGAATTCATTATTACATGAGATAAAACACTGAGGTGGGAGAGAGAAGTGAGAGATGGAGAAGATATATGAAGATGAAAAGATAGAATAACAATGAGGTGAGAGAGAGAGAGACAACGATGGTTTTATTTCATTTGCCGAATCGATTTATCTTTTATTATAGTCATGAGAGACTAAAGTCCATCCCAGCCGACTCTGCGTGAAAGTGGAGTACATCCTGAATAGCTTGCCAGACCATTGCAGGGCAACACACACACACACACACACACACACACACACACACACACACACACACACACAC
>JAQMYF010000023.1:50909051-50917643 GCA_030014195.1 Neosilurus mollespiculum
ATCGTCAATGGGCGAAAAACCGACAACAATTTAGTGACATTTTAATCCATAGATCTTAAATTGTATCATAAAATTGAAGATATTTATTTATTTATTTTCTAAGCCACTTAATCCTAATTCGGGTCGCGGGGAGGCTGGTGCCCATCTCAGCCACTCTGGGCGAGGGCGGGGTACATCCTGAACAACTCGCCAGGCCATCGCAGGGCCAACACACACACAACCATTCACACTCACTCACACCTAGGGTATGATTAGCCAATTATCCTACTGTGCATGTTTTTGGACTGTGGGAGGAAACCGGAGCAAACTCCACACAGAAATGCCCCGAGCCCGGGAAACGAACCCAGGGCCTTCTTGCCATGAGGCGGACGTGCTAACCACTGCGCCACCGTGCCGCCACTGAAGATAATTAGTTCAAGTATATTTGTAGATCTTTTCATATTGAACCCAGACCTGGTTACACCCATCAGGGATTTCACCCAAAGGAACAAGAGGATATTTTGTTCAAAGCTCCTACTGGAGACACGTAGATGAAGAGGTGCGATGGGTTCAAGGCTACTAACGGAGGATTTACGGAGTTTGTGTTTTGCTAGCAGGTAGCGATGACAATGGGGAAGTCTGAGCCGGCTCGCTGAAGGAGAGATAAGGTTTTGTTTTTTTCTTTGTTTGTTTGTTTTTCTCACTGTATGACCTTTGGCATACACAAGCACAGTTTCGAGGGTGTTCAAACGTAAACAAACACATTTCACTATAACATGCGCAATAATCACAGCCGGTCAGTACAATGCCGCTCTCTTTCTCTCTCTCTCTCTCTCACACACACACACACACACACACACACGCTAATGCACAAATACACATGCTGCTCTTTCAGGGAATCAAATAATTGAAGTGAGACGGGGTTAAAGGAGACCTGCGATGTGATTCGTGTGTAAACAATTAACTAGTCTCTAAAAAGAGTCAGAATGAACTGACAGGTGAAATAACGTCGACTCTTCAGGGGTGTTTTCTTTTCAGATGTTAGAACGATAGTGTGTATTTTCACATGGAAATCACCGGAGTGAGAGGGAAGGGGAGGGAGATCTCCTGTACGAGGGTTGCGCGGGTCCATCGTGTAGAAGTTCAGCCCTGGAGTAACAGTCAGAGTCTCTGTTTTGTTGTTTTTGTTTTTCCATGTCTTTATCAGGTGGCCTTATGTATGAATGGGAACAGAATGAACTTCCTGGTGGTTGTTTTTAAGGAACACTCCAGTGTTTTGAAGCTGATGCTTGTGTAGCGTATGTGAGATTACACAGGAAACGTTTGACCGTACTGGAGGGGAGAAAATAACGTACTCGGTTCAATCTGGCAACATAAGATCAGGTTAGGACAGAGACGGAGACACTAAGAGCACCCAGGACGGTCACAAGTGCTTTCGGATGTAAGGATCAATTAGCTGAGTGCATATCTTCGCATTAGCTAGTGTTATCATTAAATGCTATGCTGTGTGATCTAAGCGCACACACACACACACACACAGTTTTAATGGGGAGGAGTGGACATGGTAGAGGAGCGATCCTAACATTAGCAGTCTTCTCATGTGTACCATCTACACATCATCGTCCACACTCTGTCTACGTATCCACACTCCTCACTCATCTTCTGTAGTAAAGTATTCTGCTATTGGAGATCTTTTGTTTGTGCGACTGTTAGTTAGCGGTCTGTATACAAGCGTTAGCATGCCAGGCGGGTATTGAGGTGTGATCTGAGGGTTGGGTGGTTAGCACACATGCTAATATTGGAGTTCTTCGGCCATGTAATATGTGGACGGGACACGGCTGGTCAGTGAGTCCCGGGCCGAGCATTAGCGTCCAACGCTAATGTTGCATGTCTTGCAGCTCGGGTCCTTCTTGGCGTTGACAGTGGACAGACTCATGAGCTGATGGCCGCTGATCTGGGCCACAGTGCCATGGGTCAGCTCTACAGGCTCCGTGTAGATGATCTCCAGGATGACATCCTGCGCGTGGCGGAACACCACACGCCCGTCTTCACTGCTGACACGTGTCAGGAAGCGGTTGTCAGTGGCGTCTAGCTCGGGCAGCCTCTCGCTGCAGTAGGCATCGCCGGGCGAGCCGCGCGGCGCCAGCACCAGGATCACATAATGGTACGCCGTGTACATGCAGTAAAAGTCGCCGAAGTAGAGGCGCGTGTCCGGGCCAAACAGCTCGTTAGCACTGATCTGGAAGCGGTATCGGCCGTACGGAGAGTCCTGCGGGGGCTCACCTGTGTTAAACTCAGTGTTACAGCTGAAGAAGATGCCCTCAAGCTTGCCACTAAGTGGAGAGCCGTGACTTCCGCTGTTGTCTTTCACTGAAGGGAGCATTCGACCTCCTTGTACATTTCTGAAACATAGCAAGAAGGATGTATAAATTAATGTGTATATAGTGTGTATTATATGGCAAATACAGTACGCAGATTTGATTGGCTGATGCGATAAATCGTGTATGGACCTGTGCATATCGCAGTACAAGTTAGCTGCTGGACAGCGCACTGCGCTATAATCTTTACTGAAGGGAAAAAGTATACAGAAAATATCCTGAAGGATAAACAGTTTTTTATGAAGTCCCATGAGGTACTTCCCACTCGTCTTAAAGCCGTTTCATCATGGGAAGGCAAAGCTGAACACCACCCGTCACAAACGTACGTGGCGACAGAATGCGTATGCTAGGTGAGAAGTTCATTGTGGACTGGCAACCCGAAAGATACCGGAAGTAGAACATTAACTTAAACAAGCGTAGCATGTAGCCGGCGAACAAAATACAAACTAACCGAGGCATAGAACCCACCAAGAACACGGAACAGAACAACAACAAAAAAAAACCAAGGCTGATGCCACGACGTCCACTGAAAGGCATAACGGTCCACAAGTGGGTGAGAGGGCTTAAATACACTTCCTGGATCAGAAGCGGGCGATTAACAACGCCTGAAGTGCGCTCGGGTAATAAGCCCTTATCCAGAGCGACTTACATTTCTATGTCATTCATACACTGAGCAGTTGAGGATTTAAGGACCCAACAGTGGTGGTACTGGGGCTTGAACTGCCAACCTTCTGATCAGTACCTCAGAGCATTAACCACTGAGCCACCACTAACCCAAAAGCAGCTTCTATTACATTATATTATTTTATCCTCAGAGTGTTTCCTATTAAATAAAAATGTATCTTAAATCCTCAAGTAGTTTTTTCTCTGTATCTTTTGTCGCACACACACACACACACACACACACGGCTTCAGAAGCATCACCAAACACAGACCGGGATTTTTAACTCATCAATCAAAATGTATGGGGAAAAAATAATGATTTTTATGTATTATATACATATACGAGACAAACGAAAGCATCCGGTAGACGCCCTTATCCAGAGCGACTTACATTTCTATCCTGATTATACACCTGAGCAGCTGAGGGTTTAAGGGCCTTGCACAAGCCGTGGCGTCTTGGTGGTACTGGGGCTTGAACTACCAGCCTTCAGATTAGTAACCCAGAGCCTAAACCAACCAACATGGTGTCTTGGAAAGATGTTGGGTCACATGACTCCTTCTGATCACCTGAGTCACCTGAAAAACAACTGCATTCTTTTTTCCTTCAAATCCCAAATAATGCACAAGCATCCTGTGTAGGGGGGTGTCTTCTCCTGGCCTGTCCCGACAGGTCCCGTCCCGTCTCACCGCTCTTCAATCACCGATTCATATGAACTCTCACAGAAATCTACAGAACCCTGTCATTATTGTTAAATTAATTCTGAAAGAATCTACTCAGCCTGATGCCGAAATGATCTGCTTTAAAACGTCACCACTTTATTTATTAATTAAGAATTTTTATAATCACATGACAATCGTCTTCTTGCAACCTCATTACTTTTATCCTTCCTTTCAGGTTAAAACATACGGACAGGTTCACGTTTTCATCACGTGTCTAATCGTATTATTAAGAGAACTGTGCGTGTGAAGGTTTTTCAGCCTCCGGTTACACGACGTGGTGACCAGTATCAGTGTATCGGGGGTTAAATTTGAGTGTGTGATGAACAGTACCAGTCCCTCACCGGCAGTGGTCAAAGTACTCTTGGTTCTGATTACGGTAGAAGACGGAGAAGGGGAGCATCCTGCCGGCGATGACCTCGGCCTTCTGGAGCAGCTGAGTCAGGTGCACAGGGGAGTAATCTAGAAGTAAATAAATAAACAAACAAACATTTGGTCAGTTATTTTAAAATATTATAAAGAATATCCTTATTTTAATCTGTTTCCTGCCATCATCACTCCTGGTTTACACTTTAGGGATCATTTTATACATTTAAATTTCGTCTTGTTTTTGATTTGTTCACTTTGATGCCGTGATGTTCGTGTCTGTAGGGTTACGAGCCGTGTTGTGGTTGCCACTTACAGCGTTTTCACTCAATACTAGATCAAATTCAATCGTTCATTTATGAAACCGGAATGAAGCAGATGGAAAACAGGCCCAGGTGAGAAATCCCTGTGATGAAGGTGAGAAAAATGCAGATCACCTGCAGTGCAGAACTCCACAATATCACTCCATTCAGACACGGCGTAGTCTCCATCGCTCTGCTTCGCCGCGGTTTGCACAGCGACTGTGTACTCAGTTCTCGGACTCAGGAACCAGTGGCCTCGTACGGTCATCGGTAATGGAACAGCCTTGGCGACCAGTTTAGTAGGAACATCCTGAGTAGAGGAGAGGAGAAAGAAATGAAGGAGAACCGAGGAACCAGAGTTCTCCGCTCACTTGGAGTTCTGTTAGTGTTGAGACGTATGGTAGAAATCAGTCAAGAGAGTTAAAGCAGTAACAAAAAAGAAAATACAGAAATCTGTCCATAAATTACAAAAATCTTAAAGTATATGATCATTTATCACATAAAAATAAATATATATATAAAATAAATGTTAACAATAAATTCATTCATTTTCAAGCGGAGTACCCAGAAGAAACCCACGCAAGCACGGAGAGAACATGCAAACTCCACACACAAACACCCCGAGCCCGGGACTCGAACCCCGATCTTCCTGCTGTGCGGCGGACGTGCTAACCACTGCGCCACCGTGCTGCCCCTATATACAATAAATAATAAAATCATGAAAATTTAATTTCAAAAATAAAATATTTTTCAAATTCTTTTTCCAATTTATAAGAGTATCACATTAAAAATAATTCGTTATGTTTGTGTGCTTGTTAGCAGGACTTAGATTCTGATGAAACTTCTGTCAGAGGCGGGGCTTCGGACAAGAAAGACCCCATTCGATTTTGGAGATGATTCGGATCAGATTCAGAATCCGAAATTTTGCTTCTTCAAAGATTCTTCAACATTGTGAGATCAGACGATTCTTGGCATTTTGATTCACAGGGGGAGCGCTGGGCTTGGCTGAGGTTTGCGCTCTTAGAGTGCTCTTGTTATTTCTGGTATCTGCCCGATACACATCCTGAGGATCAGATCAGATCAGATTGTTGCCGTCTCTAATTACAGCCGCACTCTGACTCTACCCCCCATCCTGATCATTACGGGCATAATGTACTCGAGTGATTATTTGAATATCTGTATACAGTAAACTGTGTTTTTTGTTTGTTTTCTGTTCACAGAACTGTCCGTCCGTCTTTTTTATCCTCTGATATCTCTCATCTTCTGAATGTGTGTGTGTGTGTGTGTGTGTGTGTGTGTGTGTGTAATAAAGGTGGGAATCGAGCTCAGAAAATCTAATGAAGCGCATGTGCGTAAGTCGAGTCTGAACACACAGAAATTTCCGGGTGTAGTTCAGAAGAGCACTCGAAGGGGGATTCAATCAGAATTATGAGAGCTGTAAGGAGTCTGGATGAGTGTAAGCAGAGTGTGTGTGTGTGTGTGTGTGTCTGATGTGTTTCAGTGGTGTGTGTTGTGCTCTCTCGTCACTCGTCAGTGAATTCACGGTGGCGCCTCTCACCTTGTGTTTGAACTTGTTGGAGTTTTTGTTCTCCTTCTTGTTCAGATCGATGAAGTAGTGGGTGATCTTCTCTTTGGTGCGAGGGTCCATGTCCCAGCAGATCTTGAAGGAATCGCAGGTGATGTTGTTGATCCGAATGTTCACGGGCACAGGGAGCTCCATCTCCACCACACCGCTCTCCTCCGCCTTACCTACAACACACACACACACACACACACACATACCAGAATTACTTACAAGTTTAACATTGCGGAAGTTCTCACAATTCTCTTTATTCTTCATGACGTACAGTATCCGCCCTTCCTTCCTCTTTAAATAATCATCCATATTATACACAACGTGATAATCATAAATCCACAGATATTAACATCAAGAGAACCCCAGCATGAAGGCTCCACGTTAGCAGTGAATATTCAGAGCGTAATTTTTAGAGAAGTTCGTATCACTCACAATATTAAATAAAAACTCATCCTCCACATCGAGAGCAGCCTGTCGCCTCAAAACGGCGGGTGTGTCCAAAAGATAACACGCAAGAAGCTTATCAGGAGGAATCCCTCCTCCCACTACGCCGAGCTCACACACACACACACACACACACACACACACACACACACACACACACTCCAAAACAAAACCACCACAGTGTACAAATACTTCAGCTTAAAGGGGCAGAGTCACGGCGGTTTGAGGGGAAAGTAATATCAGTGGGGTTATCCAACAAGGCCCAATCATTTATATAGACAGGAATTGGCGACCCGACCCAGGAACAAGCAGATGAAGATGAAGGAAATTTCATTCGCTAAAGATAGCAGACATGAGTTAGGTTCGAACAACACATCTGCTGGGAGTGTGAAAACTGTTCAGCCCAACAAGATATCAGAAAGTCCTTGTAGAGATCCAGTCCCATCCATGTCAGGTTCGAAAACTCCTTTCCATTTGAAGGTTGAGCGCAGTTGTGTGTTTTGGACACTTGTTGCATATAAACACAACTTTTTGGGCAAGAAAATGTAAGTAAAAATCGTGACACGGCTCCTTTAACGTCACTTCTGATGTGTTCAAGGTTTCTAGCTTCTTTCAGAGACCTGAACATCTCAAAGTCCGCCTCACAGCAAGAAGGTCCTGGGTTCGATTCCCAGGCTCGGCGAAGGTGTTTTTGTGTGGAGTTTGCATGTTCTCCCCGTGCTTGTATGGGTTTCCTCCGGGCACTCCGGTTTCCTCCCACTGTCCAAAAACATGCATAGTAGGCTGATGGGCTGTTCCAAATCGCCCCTAGGTGTTAGAGTGAGTGTGAGTGTGAAGGGTTGTGTGCGTGTTACCCCTGTGATGGTCTGGCGAGCTGTTCAGGGTGTACCCCGCCCTCACCCAGAGTCGGCTGAGATGGGCGCCAGCCTCCCCGCTACCTAATTAGAATTAGGTGGCTCAGAAAAGGAATGAATGAAATAGTGTACGGATGAAGACATTTTAGGGAAGATGTTATTGTAAAATGTTCACGGATGAGGTGCAGCATGACATGAAGCAGAGTTACTGGCTGCATATGTCAGATTTATGACGCGTGTGGTTAGTCAGAGGAAAGCTGTCACTGTGACTCTCACACATCGCCCACCTTATAAAAATTTTTATAAAAATACGGTTGTTTATTTTGATATTTTGGAACACGAAAAATAAGGATATCATCTTTTAAAATATATTTCAACGCATCTTTACTCATCCCTGGTTAACAGCATCGAATTCTTGCCATCAGGATGATTTATTTATTTATTTTTGTATTTATTTTTACCTTTTTATTCTGTAACACGTTTTAAAGGTCACGGAATTAAACTGTTCTTTATGTACGGGTTACATTAGGAACTCAGAGCGCTGCCGTCTCAAACAAAAGAAACATCTCTCTCTCCCAACCTGCTGCTATCTCGCTCTCTCTCTCCCACACACACACACACACACACACACACACACACACACACACACTAGTTTCTATGGCAACAGGCCAAGCTGATTAAATTCATAGTTCTCAAGGTGAATGGTGACACAGTGCCTGGAATCAGTGAGGAAGCAACTAAGATCACAGAAAATTCTGGAAAACACTTTTTCAAAAAAAGTTCAATCCTATCGAACAGATTTTTTTAAACACTGTTTAATGAACGGGTACTTTATTAAAGGGTTAGGGTAAATCGTGTAAAAGAGTCTCGGCACGGTGTTCACAACCATTAAAACGTGCGCTTGAACATGTGAAAATAAGAAAATAATCATAAAATGATCTGAGTGTGGAGTCGGGTGCAAACGCAATATATGGGAGAGAATGATTTTTTGAATTTGCTCATTTTCACCCCTAAAACTGATTCACTAAATAAAATAAACAGCTGGTTAAAGTATTAGCAAAATAGGTGGGATTTAAGAGGAAGCTCAGTGTTTGGTAATACATGCTGTGGCAGACAAAAACGGTCCAAACTGGTCATTACACATTCGGAAAATTACTCTCCATCTCTTCTTTAAAACTACGTCATCTGTGAAGAATTTTCGATATTTAATTGATATTTCATGCTTTTACATTCCTTCTTAGGGCAGTGGTGGCCTGGTGGTAAGGTGCTGGATTACTGATCCCAAGGTCGGGGGTTCAAGCCCCACTATCGAC
>JAQMYF010000023.1:50962746-50978415 GCA_030014195.1 Neosilurus mollespiculum
AGAGAGAGAGAGAGAGAGAGAGAGAGAGAGAGAGAGAGAGAGAGAGAGCGAGAGTGAGAGAGCGAGAGAGAGAGAGACAGCGAGAGAGAGAGAGCGAGAGAGAGAGAGAGCATGAGAGCGAGAGAGAATGAGAGAGCGAGAGTGAGAGAGCGAGAGTGAGAGAGCGAGAGTGAGAGAGCGAGAGTGAGAGAGAGAGATCTGGGTTTCAGTAGTGTAAAATTATTAAAAAGTGGGAAAAAACCCCACAACTAAAATTTTACTGAAATTACTGGAATCAGTTCGAGAAACGTCCTGTGTGTGTGACTGAGTTCAGATTATATATATTTATAAATGTGTGTGTGTGTGTGTGTGTGTGTGTGTGTGCCTGGTTGCTCTTCTCCCCCTGGCTGTTCCTGTTCGAGTCGGGGAAGTGGATGTGGCAGCCCGTCTCCTCCATCACACGTTTGATGTTGTTCCCTCCTTTCCCGATCACGTGCGAATGCTCCGTGTGCGACACGTCCATCTTCAGCGTCACACGTTTACTCTGCAGGGGTCAAAAGGTCACAAACTTCAGCAAATCCCTTCAACTTCTCACAATAATTTCATTCTTTAACACAGAAACCTGTGGAACCAGTCTGCAGGTAACTGGTATCTCATACAGGCTCCCAGTACTCCCAGTTCCACCATTACCCTCCAACACGTGCTGCATGAGGAATCGTACTGCGCCTCACCTTTGTGTCTAGAACAGCCAGGATCCTTTCTTTCGCCTCCCTCACATCATCTCTCCTTCCACTGACCTTAATGTGAGGGTCTGAGGACAGTTCACACACACACACACACACACACACACACGTAAAAGTCAAAGATTTGTGTTTGTGTACTGGCGTATAAGTTCATAATGAGACTCCCCCAGATCTTATTCTATGTGTGTGTGTGTGTGTGTGTTATAAACTCTAAGCATAAGAGGATGAAGAGAAAAGAAAGTGAAAGTAACTTACTGTCTTTTGTTTCCACTCTCTCTCTCTCTCTCACACACACACTTAAATCCCCATGACTCTATAACTCTGTACATGTGTGCAGTGTTTTAACTCTCAGACTGAAAAAAATGCACAAAACTTCATGCATAACAGTCATAAACTGTGTGTGTGTGTGTCTGTGTGTTTTATAATGCTGAGTTTTTCAGTTTCAAGTGTGTACGTATAACCACACACACACACACACATACCGACAGCTGATGATTTCCATATGGCAGGAAAAGCAATTGTACATACACCATTTTGTGTGTGTGTGAGTGAGTGAGAGAGAGAGAGAACTAGAAGAAAGATATATAGAGGAGAGAGAGAGGGAGAAATAGAGAGATAAATAGAAAAAGATCGGAGAGATAGAGAGATATAGATAAAGAGTGAGAGAGAGAGAGAGAAAATAAAATTCAAGAATAGTTTTTTTTTTTACAATGAGAATGAGACGGCTATTTATAGAACTGCACTGTAAACCTGTGATGTACACAGCATATGCTGTGTGTGTGTGTGTGTGTGTGTGTGTGTGTGTATAAAAAAAAAAAAAAAAAAAAGAAATGAGTGATCCCTGCAGTGTGGATGCTTCAGTTATAAAAGTACCTTTTTTGGATTTGGCTCCAATCTTTAATTTTGAAGGCCAGGCAATCTGCGTGCTCGTTTCATCCATGATCTGCAACAGGCACGCGCACGCACGCACACATATATACACACACACACACGCACACACGCACACACACAGGATATGGTTTTCTTTAAAGAGCACCACCTGGTGGTCAGTTCCTACCAATAATTAAAAACGCTAGCTTTAGGAAACACGACTTCACGAATCAACAGTAAAGTCTCGGAAGTTGCCTGATTGTGGGTCTGATGCCCTCAGAAACTTAAGAACATTCTGAATGAAGCCGAACCTTCAAACTGTGTGAAATTCCTCTGCATTAAAGACGCGACTCATAAATCACACATTACTATGTTAGAATTAATTCCTCGGATGAAATGATATTGCAATATTTTATTGCGACGTTTCATTGGAGGCTTTACACAAGGACTGCGTATCAGACAGGATTATGCGACCGCGTGCAGTACAGCACCGCCCTGTCCCGAACAATACCCTTCTACTGACTGACAGCGTCCGTCTTGATTTTGGGTCATGTGGCCTGCAGTGGTGCTTAGTCTGGAGAAGGACGATGGGGAGATGCAGCCAGAAAAAAAAATGGCTGCAGTTCTTAGTTGGTGGCGAAAGCACCTGTTCCTGTTAGCAAGACAACGGTCCTGTCCTGCATCCAAATTCTTAGTCAGGATTCCCAGTAAAATCTGAGTCAAGATTCCCCAACCAAACTCCCAGCCTGAATTCCCAACAGCATTCCCACTGAAAACCCCAAACAAATTTCCACGTCAGAATTCCAAAGACGTCCCTGACCTCAACTCCACTGAACTCATGTGGGATGAACTGAGAGACTGCAATCAGAGGAAGGTGCCATCTCCCCACTCCACATGCATGAGCTCACAGACGCACTGTTTCTCTCTGCTTGACAGGAAGAAGGGGGGGGGGGGGGTAGAGAGAGAGAGAGAGAGAGAGAGAGAGAGAGAGAGAGAGAGAGAATGAGAGAGCAGGAGAGAGAGAGAGCAAGAGAGAGAGAAATAAAGAGCAAGAAGGAGAGAGAGAGGAAGAGAAAAGAGAAAGTGTAAGATAGAGAGGGAGAAATGTATGTAAACTGATGTGGAACGTCTCTGATGTTCTCAGGTCTCTGAATACGCTGCACAAAACTTATTCAGGAAAAAAATGAAAAAGACTTAATTTCCAGAAACTCCACCGTCATAAAGAAGTGCAAAAAGATAAGACGCATCATGGTGTCTGTCATTTCACGCCTCACACAGAACACTCACAGTTTGTCACCGTCAGCCATGACCTTGTTCTGGTTTGGTGTTGTGCTGGACACAAAAAACCCCCGGGAAATTTCAACCGGGAAATTCCGACCTTGGACTTCAGAATACTTTATTGGTCCCGGAGGAAACTGTGTTCTGACTTCAGATGGAGTGTAGCGCTACTTCAATAAAAAGTGTGCGGTTTTCATGAGCCAGTTCACCAGAGCATCTCAAGACTGATTTATACGTCTGTCCTGAGTCTATGCTGTAGGTCCACTGGTGACCCTGATGCAGGGTGAAGTTCTCACAGAGGTGGAGGGCTGGGAGGGGCAGTTAAAAGTCTATACAGTCCGGCTGTACGCGTGTTGTTTATCTCTCCAGGCCCGTTTATTCCGGCATGGAAGGTGGTGGCGATGACTGCAAGAGCTCTAAAAACTGTCACGCATGTGCTACCACATAAATCGAGTCGCCCATGGAATTCTGGGAGGGCCACCGAGCCCAACCAAAGTAAGCTCAACCTTCCCATATCCTGCCGCGCATGCACTACCATATAAGTCGAGTCAGGCAGGAAAGCACCATTAGTGTTACTGTTCCGATCGCAGCGCTCGCTTCACAGCCTCTAGCGTGTAAACGCACCATACATAAGCCAGCAATGTGAGTTACAAATAATTACACTGAAAACCTCTGAGTAAAAATGAGAAAAAGAGTGAAAACCTCCGCCCAGCACAGTGATTCACTAGATGTACTAAAATGTTAAAAACCGTCTTATTTGAAAATGTTAAAGAATCCTTAAAAAAAAATAAACTCCTGGATCCAGAACTCCATCCGGATCATCTCCAAAACCCAATGGAGTCTTCCCTGTCTAAAACCCCGCCTCCGGCAGAAATATACTGAAAATCCTGCTCCCGAGTGGCGCATCGACTGTGTGTGACCATCAACCTCGAATCCAGGTTGATGTCGCAGCCATCAGCAACCCAGAGTCCAGGGGAGCGAGTGAACTACAGCTGCTATAGAACCTTAAGCTTGAAATATCTATGAATGTCAGTGCCAGTGATGCACAGGACGAAAAGTGATTCTTGCAAACCGACCAATCACAGTAGTCACGGTATGTGATGTGTGTACAGCGTGTGGTATGAGGCTACGCTGCACCCTACAGTGTAGATTCGACTGGCCTTCAATCAGCAGAAAGCAAATAACCAAATTAAATATTAGATATAATATTGTAGCCTGATATATTTTTTTTCTTTTTTAAAAAAATGCTGCTATTTAACAATAATCCATTTTTACTTGCTGAAATGGTGCCATTTTCCTGTAAGGAGGTGTTTATTTAACATTAATGAAAGGAGTCTGGCTTTGCTTCTCGGACCCTCTGAGAGCCGAGGCTCCGCACCGTTGGCTGAATTCCCCCCCCCAGACCATGAGCGGGCCACATCTGTGATGGAGTGGAAAATCCTCAGAGAGGCAGAAGTTCTTCTCACCAGCTCGTTCCGCTGATGTTCTGGTACCTTGGAAAAACTGTCACATTTGGACCGCTGGCCCATAAGACATCATCCCTCAAGGTCTTAAGTGCACTACAATCTTCTGCTACACACCCTAGACCATCATTCCTCATCAGACTTCATCCATCTCACGGTTCGAGCGGCGGCTCGGTTGCCAGATATCCCTGCCAAATCCTGAGCAAGCATATTGCTGGATTTCGCTCAATCCTTTAAGCCTTGGTTACATTATATAGCTTTCAAAACTAAAAATCACTTCATGAAACACATGCCTCGTGGGAATTTAATGTGGAATGAAAAACCAGAGATCACATATTACACACGGTTTAGTTTCTTGTAAAACATATGTATGTAGTAGCTGAAATCCAGAGCAAAGTAAATGCTGTTTATCATAAAACTTACAGAAATCCTAGAATAGGGTGCAATACACAGTCAATACGGTTAATGATCGACAAGATGCGCGACTATCAACCCAGAGATCGCAAGTTCCAATCCGGGTTGATGCTGCAGCCATCCGTGACCGGGAATCCATGGGAGCTAATTGGCCGAGCTCTCACGGAAGGGAGGGATGGCATACGCCCACTTCTCTGTCACTCACAGCGATCACCAGCCAACCATGGGCGTCTCTGAGCTCATTCGTACAAGGGTGCGGATAGCACTTTCCCTGTGAGCGTGTTAGGTCGCCGCCTCTGAATGTGCATGCGCAGCAGTTCGTAAAGAGGCGGGTAGCAGCATCGGCATGTCACAGAGGAGAAATGTGCATGCTTACGCCCCTCCCTGGTGGGTGGTGCTCATGTGATAGAGAGCGAACATTTGAAGGGTGGGAACTGGATACGACTAAAATTAGGGGAGAAAATGGGGGAAAATAAAAAAAATTATAATAATAAATTGGTAATGAAACAGGCTAAAATTATAACCAGAAGTAAAAGAAAAAAAAATGTAAAAAAATAAAATGACAAAACACTAAAAACAAAATAACTACAATAAACAATGCAAAATTAACTAAAACAAAACAGAACTGCACATTTAAAAAAAATTAACTTTTTAATTTATAGAAGATAGATAAGTTGTTAAATAAATAAATAAATAAATAATTTTACTAATTGGCAAATCAATACACTATAAACACACAAAGTTTGGCTTAAACATCTTTTAGGATTTCTTTAACTGTGATTGTTGTAACAACAACAACAATATAATAATAATAATAATATTAAATGTATTATAATAATAATTATTATATAATAATAAATATTATTATTATTTATTCATTTTCTGAACCGCTTAATCCTAATTAGGGTCGGGGGCTGATTGTGGGCCAGGGTGGAGTACACCCTGAACAGCTTGCCAGGCAGGGCAATTATTATTATTATTAATTTTTTTTTTTTTATAATTTGTTAAAGCATCTTTGCTTATTTAAGTGAACCAGTGACTTTTTTAAGGTTGCTGAGTAAAAGCTCTAGAAGGGTTTCATTGTTCTAATGTTACTTGGGTTTTGGGGTTTTTTGGTTGTTATTTTTGACAGATATCTGGATGGCACCGTCCTCCAGTGTTCACTGGTGTATTTTAACACAGTGCTGTATTTTAAAACACCACATCAATTGTTTTCATTTACAAACTTACGAAGCAATGACTAAATTAATAAACACAGCATTCATTCGACTTTAAACAGCTTCCATCTGACACTCCTGGGGATCTCGGCGGGCTCGGAGTGCCGTATGCGAGTCGGAGAACCAAGGGGTTTTATAGTGCGGCTTTCAATACATACACACCTGCACATTTCAGAGCTTTCAGTGACAAAAAACAGATCTGTTATTCTTCTTTCCTCTCATTACACAATCCAGTTTATACTAAAAATACATGCAGTCGGAGCAGAAAAGACGGAACCTGATCGAAATCTAGAAAACACACGCACAAAAAAAACACCGTCACATGATTAGGATTGTCTTTTTCTCTCAATGAGTGGTCTTCACTAAAAAATAATTACGAATGCAGCTAATTCATGACACACCTGGACTCTAAACCGAAGGAAAGAATTACATTTTTCTTTTAAATCAAAAACTTTTTTTTTTTCCCTTTCCTCACAACAACCAATCAAATCTCCTCACAAGATTAAATCTGTAAGTGGGCTCCATGGCTGAAATGCCCTTGAGTAAGGCACCTAAACCCCCAGCTGCTCTCCGAGTGCTGCAATGTGTGGCAGCCCTCTGCTCCGAGAGTGGGTGTGTGTGCTCACGTTGGATGGGTTAAATACAGAGATAAAACTTCCCTTGTGAGATTAATACAGTAGTACAGTATAATACAGTACAAAAATCAAACCAAAAGATGATTTAAAAAACCTCAAAGCTAATTAAAGTTGTGTATTTTTGTCATGTGACCTTCACAGTACACAGAGGGTTGTACATGGGCTCTATACTACACATGCAGCAATACAGCCAACATCACACCGCTCAACGCTCAACACCATAGCAGTGTGAGAAATTAACCCTCGTTATCCTCTCAATGAGACTGGAATGAGTTGAAACCCTGGAGCTGATTCTTAATTACCAGAGAAAGCCGTTTGGAATTATAAAACGCTGTTATATAATAAAATTAATCTCATGAACCATTTCTATTTGGAAACTAGCAATCAAATTGGCATTAGCGAGACTTGACACACGTTGCGAAGATAATTTTAATAAACATTTCAAATTTATTTCCTTTTTTTTGTATAATTCATTTGGTATTTTTATTACTTTTATTTTTCTTTTTGGATTCAATTATTTTGGGGTTGTTTTTTTTAACCCTCTAAATTATCTACACAAACCACCCAAATGCTGTTTTCTTGGTTTACAGTTAAACTTTTTGATCTTGTTAAAATTTTATTTAAATATATTTACACAACAGTCACAGATAGAGATGAAACTCACTTTGGAGATCTCCATAACGTCTCTGAGCGCTGTGTGATGAACGCAGCAGACTGCCTGCGGTGTGTTTAACAGCAACTTTAGTCGTGTTTAAAGTCTGACTGTAGACAGGTGATGGTTGAGTGCATCGCAGTTCAGGCTGATTTGATGGAAACAGTTTGGTCTTGTTTTGGACATTACCCACTACACAACCAGAAAAAAATGGAGTCGTGTACCGGAAAACCTATCAAATATTTTTATTAATGAAAGTAGTTTAGACAGACAGACACCTGGCTGGCATAGACCTCCACCAGACATGGCCTAATGGTTAGCCAAAAGGGGACCAATTGCCCTGGGATCATTTGCTTGATGGGTGCAGAAATGTGGCTGCCCTCTGCAGAGCCTAAATGCAGAGCCTGATTTCCCTTGTGGGATTAATACAGTATATTAAAAGGACAATAGTCAACTCTTCTGCAAATGCACCAGTAGAATTATGTAAAGATGCGTTCACGTCTAGCCGAAGCCTCCAATCTTGATCCACACTCGCATGTTGCAGTACTCCTGGTACAACTGAATGTGGGGTGTGATATGGAGTCACTCTATTTCTCCTACTACGTTCAGTCACTTTTCACCTTCACTGCCATCTACAGGATCCTAAAATGTATGGCACTGTCGAATGCCACATCTCGCACTATTAGCAATAGAGAAACTGTCTTGTCAGATTTGCCCCATGACTCGGATCCATTCCAATATGTAGTGGGTTATTCCTGGGTCAATGCTGCACCTTTACACCAAGTTTCATTAAAATCAGGTTGGTAGGTTTTGTGTAATCCAGTTTATGGACAGACAAACAAACCACACAGAACACTCAATATAACCTCTTTGACGAAAACAATAAAGATGTGGATACGTAACTCGATACTCTTGCCATTTGTTAAATTTCTTTCCCAAGGGGTTTTACAGCACAAAGAGTAATTACCTGCTGTTTTAACATGATTTCTCATCGTACCTCACCCTCCCTCTCCCTCTTTCTCTATCCTAACCACTTTTTGACCCATCAAGAGCCTCTAATAGCCAAGTTTATTTGCCAAACTGTGGTTCTGATTGGAAAAAAAAAGTTTTGGCTCTCAAATCCATTAAGAGTCCAAGTGGAAGGAATTCAAACCCACAACAGCCCATCTTTCTTGCTAAATGACCCGCAAGTGTCTACATGCGATAAAAAAACACAAAAGGTTTTTGCATCAGTCATTAAGTAAAATCATCAAATCGGCCACTGGTGACTCAGTGGTCATCCATTCACCATTCGCTGTCGGGGTTGGTTACGATGTATGATTGCATGGCTTCATCACTTTTTCAAAATAATATCATACAGATGAAGCACCTGGTGCCTGGAGGTAACCCACAAGTACTCAGTCACATACGACCACCACCAACCAGGGAGGGGGGTAAGCATGCACATGCCCCCTCTGTGACATGCGATGCTGCCACCGACTCTTTATGAACTGCTGCGCATGCGTATTTGAAGGCGACCCAACACACTCGGAGGGAAAGCGCCATCTGCCCCCTTTAGTATGAATGGGCTCAGACACCCATGGATTGGCTGATGATCACTGTGACTGACACAACCCTCCCTCCCATGAGAGCTCAGTCAGTCAGATCCCATGGACTCCTTCGGACTTGCGATCTCCAGGTTGACAGTCACATACCTTGTCAGGTTGCTACTCAGGAACCTATAAGTCGCAAGTTTGAATACCAACAGGCAACAGGCAGGAGCTGTCTGTGGAGCCAAGGACACAAAAATTGGCTGTGCTCATTGGGCAGGAAGGGTGGTACGCCTTCACTCCGCACTGTTAAACAAAGACAAAGTGGCCAATCACTAGCCTTGGTGGGCTTGTACATGCAAATGCGTATTTCATGATGCTTATGGAACCCAAAGGTTTGGACACGTTTACCCATTCATTCTCAATTACAAGGCAACTTTAACTGGTACCGTAAACGAGGCCTCAGGATGGAGCTTTTCGCTCTGAAAACCTTCTCTAAAGTTAACGTAGAACCTAATGTCACTGGTGACCAGAAGCTTGTAGACTCATATCCCAGGATTTTGTGCTTCACCTTCTGGAAAACGACCATTCTGGAGATGGTCACCCTGTGTACTCTGCCTGTACTTCCATAACAGACTAGAAACCAGGGACACGCTGTTCCACACCCCATTGATAAACTCCTCCTCCTCTTCTTATTATTCCTCCTCGTTGTCTTGGAAATATCACGTAACAAGGTTTCTGCTCCATCCTCAGACCCTTCAGTTCACTCAAAATAACAAAACTAAATGTTCTCATCTGTGAAGGAAAACTTTATAGCAACGTACAAACAGAGCCGCTGTCTTAAATCATGGCAGCGCTTGTGCAGCTGGGGCCGAGGCTGTAATCTGCATTTCAAGTACACCCTTAGATTAACTGCAGGCTTTCGTCACATCGCTGAAGGGAAACAGAGGCATTTCCAGAAGTTACACCAAACGCAATAGCAGATGGCGTGAAGTCTGCTGACGAGTCACTTAATCGCGGCGGTGTATCCAAAAATCTCCACGAGCCAAATTGGGAACTGCACAATTCCTTTCCACTTGACCACAAAGTGAAAAATAAAGCAATCATCATGTAATATTATATAAATGATTATGTATCTATCCCATGTAGCTAATAAGCATGTCTAATAAACAGCCAATAGTAGTTTTCCTATTAGATATACACACTGTAGTACCTTGTTTTATTTGAGTTTTGCCAACATCGACATCTGACTCATTCACCCACTCAAAACCTGGTGCATTGTTGGAATACTTATGTCCTTGCTATTGTCCAGCTTTGCGTTATTCATAAGCTATATTGCAAGGATGCAGGAATAATGACTCCCCCTTATAGCGGATTTCATGGTATTTACGCTTCAAACACTTGAGCTTCATTTATTTTTCTACTCGGGTTATGTTCTTGGAGTCTAGTGGCTTGTAAATGACGCAAAGCTTTCAAAACTTCCTTGACGGAAACAGCATGAGACCATTAAAACTCTTGCTAGTCCGCGCTGACCTGCAGAGTTTGGTGTATAGATCACATTTATTACCGAGAGCAATGAAAGAGTGGTGCAACTCTGGTAATGAGTAAGGAGGTTGTACGGCAATGGCAATTCAGAAAGTACTGATCCATCCATCCATCCCAACACCAATCCCAGCTCACTTAGTCCGAGAGGCGGGGTTACACCCTGAACAGGTCACCAGTCTACTCCAGATCTGGGTGGGTGATTTAGAGTAGCCAGTTGACCGACTGTGCGTGTACTCGAACTGCAGGAGGAAACCGGAGAACCCAGAGTAATCAGTCCCCATACAGAAAGGACTGTGGGTAAGATTCAAGCCCAGATCCTACTCACTGTGAGGCAAATTTTTCACTACCACTCTGACCACCATTTTGGTTTTCTCACTTGCCCGCCACTTCCTAAACCAACATACGGAGTTGCACCAATGAGACAAAATTTAGAAGGAATTGTGTATGAATGCAAAACTGTCATCAATTGCCCCATCCACAAGGATTGTGGGGCAGCCGTAGCCTACTGGTTAGAGATGCGGCTTTGGGACTGAAAGGTCGCTAGTTCGATTCCCGAACCAGCAGGAAAAATGTGTGGTGGTGGGGGAGTGAGCTGCACCTTCCCTTCCTCCACCTTCATGGCTGAAGTGCCCTTGAGCAAGGCACCGAACCCCCACCTGCTCTCCGGGCGCCCCAGTGTGTGTGGCAGCCCACTGCTCCGAGTGTGTGTGTGTGAAAGAAAAGAAAACAGACAATCCCAGAAACAGTCCTGAGTGCTGCCTGAATATTTGGTTCAAGTATGATAATGACCCTAGAGCCAGCGATCTGATTGGCTGTCCTTGCTCCTCACAAAAACCACCGATGGTGTAGTGGTCAGGGTGCTGGGCTCATGGTCGAGATGTTCGAACCCCCATTAGACTCCCACCAAGCGAAGACCGTGGGAAAGGTCTTAAATACAAGTGTGTTCACACCTCTGTCCACCCAGCAGTATAAATGGGTACCAGTAAGAAATACTGGGAAGGTAACCACAGTCCCATCCAGGAGGAGTTGAACAGTAACCGGGGATAAGCTCCAACCTGGTGAGCCAGTAGGCTCCGGTGTAAAAGTCCCACAGACCTTACCTTATATTGCTCTACCATACCATTCACCCCAACTGAGGTGATCTGATTCGTGTGAAACAATTCAATACAAAGAATGTCACTGTGCTTCGATTTTTATTTTAATGATGTTCAGGATGACCCATGAAGCAGTAAACTGTAACTGCTGCCTGCAAAACCAGGAGCTTTATTTTAGTGCTGATTCTATATGAACACGAATTTAATTTTATTCACATGCGTCAAGTATTGCCAACCGACCAAGTGATCACCACCATCCAGGGAGGGGCGTAAGCTTGCACATGCCCCCGCCGAGACATGCAATGCTGCCACCCGCCTCTTTTCGAATGCATGTGTATTTGGGGGCTGGCTTAACACTCTCACAGGGAAAGCGCTATCCGCCCCCTTGTATGAATGAGCACAGAGTCACCCATGATTGGCTGGTGATCGCTGTGAGTGACAGGAAAGTGAGCATATGCCATCCCTCCCTCCCGTTAGAGCTCGGGTAATTAACTCGCGTGGACTCCCGGTCACAGATGACTGCGGCATCAAACCGGATTCGAACTTGCGATCTCCAGGTCGATAGTCACACACCTTGTTGATGCGCTACTCGGGAGCACGTTTCTAAACAAGAGCATTCAGGGAGCGCAAACCTCTACCAAGCAAATAAATAAATTAATACATAAAGTACACGCCACCCCCTGCTGGACCTGCTGTAACACTACACTTGAAAAAAAAAAATTAATAATAATAATTTTTTTTAAAAAGGCATCCTGTCTTACAATGTTAAAGAATTCTTTAAAAAAAAAAACAGATCCAGAATTTGATCTGAATGATCTCCAGTAGACGTAATAATAAAATAACAAACTTGATGAAAAGATGCTAAAAATGACGCATTTCAAATTATACCCAATGCACACTTTTATATTCAGTGGAGGCTCAGTGGTGAAGGCAATGGGTTACTGATCCGAAGGGCGGGGTTTCAATCCCCAGTACCACCACTGTTGGGCCCTTGAGCAAAGCCCTGAACTGTGATGCTCTGTCGTATAAAAATGGTCACTGTAAGTGACTCTGGATAAGTACGGGAGGTATCCCACTTTTGGTAACAGTTAACAGTGTATTGTAAAATGTAACAGTAGTATTGTATTGCACTGTAAAATAAATAAATTTACTGAATAAAAGTGTTAAAGAGCACCAGAGTAAAAGATGGCTACGCTGCACGACTGCGGTGAGAGAAATGCTAACGAGAGCGGAGAGTCGCATGTCTCGGTGTTTATAAGGTCTGTAAAGAGAAAACACTGTGTGGTTTGGGACACAACCATAACCACATCGGAGTGGTGAGAAGTTTGCAACAGGATTAGCGATAATTAGTGAGGCAAATAAATAAATAAATAAGAGTGTGCACCGTGGTACTTGTGGGTGGAGCAGATACTTCATGGGAAAGGGTGGGAAAAATACCGGCCTCCACGTCTCCTCTTCAGGAAGCAGCTCATTATGGAAGTATTCAGTGGAAACATGTCGGAGGGATATTAAAATGCAGTGACTGAGGGTGAGGCTGAAGGAGCTGTGCTGCTGTAAACCCCCCCCTACTCTCCCCCTTCCTCCCTCCCTCTCTCTCTCTCTCTCTCTCTCTCTCTCCCCATGCACTCGCTAAAGCTGCTGTTATCTATACCTCTATTGCTTTGCCTCGGTTCTGTTGTCTTTGGCCAACTGCTGCAGATGGAGCAGATCAGTGCGAGACCACACACACACACACACACACACACACACACACACAGCTCAGCATTTAAACACTCCTTATTCTTTTCCTCTGCGCTCAAGTGGCTTTCCTCAGAGAAAAGTAAACAGTCAGAAATGTAAAAAAAAAAAAAAAAAAAAAAAAAAAAACCAACCACCAGTTTTGTACCAACTTCCATCTCGAACACCTCCCCTCTGAGCACCTATGATCCTAAACTTATCCTAAACCCCTAAAAAAACTTAGTCTTCTAATCGAGCCGAGTTCATTTTTTTAACGTTTGTGTTTTAGTCGTTATTTAAACTGTAGAACATCAGCACCCCTGTATAGTAATGAAATATGTCGTGTTTCTACTACAGCATGTCCAGACTGGAGTTTTAAGTGTGAGTGTGTGTGTGTGTGTGTGTGTGTGTGTGCATGCAAGTGAGTAGACCTCTTGTGAGTGATAGAAATAGCGTTCACTTATGCTGCGCTTAAATCTGTGGAAAAACAAGCTACTCCGCGTAAAAAGATAATCTGGCAACCCTGGTTACAAGGTCGTCTATCAAGTTGTGAGATCTTTTCATGATCGGTGTGAATCCTCTATTCCACACTCATTCAGACCTTGTTTGGGGGCGGAGCTTATAATCATCGGCTTTTGCGTTCACACAGGAGGGGTCGTGTTTTCTGAACCGGAGACGCGTGTATACTTCCGTACATCACTCTTGTTGTGTTTGCGGGTTTGCGAAATAACGGGCCTTAGATTTATCCATGTGCTGCTCAAGAGGAGGAAAATGCACTTCAGGTGCATGAGCCCTCATCCCAGACGAATCGGTACGTTACGGTGAAAAGGGAACTGTGCCGAATGCCAAAGCTTTTGGTTTACCAGTCCACCTACATTCCAACCCTCAACCACGGTCCTGAGATTTAGGAGACCAAAAGAATGAGATCACAGATACAGGCAGCTGAAATGACTTCCCTTCGGAGGGTGTCAGAGACCGGCTGAGGAGCTCAGACTTCCGGGGGGGCTGGGGTAACTCGGGACAGAGCCGCTGATCTTCCACATCGAGGTGGTTCGGGCATCTGATAAGGATGCCTCCCGGTCGCCTCCCTTTTAGAAGTGCATTCCGAGAACATCCAACTAGGAGGAGGCTCTGGGGTAGACCCAGAACTCACTGGAGGGATGAAATATGATCCCGTCTGGCCTGTGAACGCATCAGGATCCCCAGGAGGAGACAGAGAGTGTCGCTGAGGAGAGAGATGTCTGGGTTTATCTTTTAACTTGAGACCTTTTAACTCCGCAACTTGACCTTGGATAAGCGGAAGAAAACGGATGGACGGATGGGTGGGTCATTATCCTGCAGGAATAAGTGCAAACAGGAAGTTGGGCCCATGGGCTGATATTGGGTGGGTTTTTTTTTTACCATAAAACTAAAGGTTACAGCAATCCGGTCTCTCCAATAGTCTTATACTATTTTTATACCTCAGTGATAATTTTAACCCTTTCAATAACATCACAGAAGGAGAAACAGGAAGTGACTGAGAGATGAACCAATCATGTTACTCGGTGTGCCCCAATACACAGACACATGCGTCTTTGTGCACATTTGTATTCAATTTGAGGTTTTTTTTTTCACTTTGTGATTTAAAGACACTCTCAGACCATCAGAAAATAAATAAACGAGGGAATGAAAATCACATAAAGAAACCAACACCAGGCAAAAAAACCGAAAAGAAAGCGAGAGCAGACGTTTAAACGAAATCTTTTGTTCATCTCGAGCATTTCATAATGATGTAAAATTCCCAGATTCCTGACCACGACTCCGCCGCGTGAAACCAACAACGCGGCGCTCATCGGAGCCAAAACAGCCGAGCTCGTCCGCGCTTTTGTTTCTGAACAATAGAAAGAAACGAGGACGGGGACAGCCAGAGTTCTGCGGTTTTCCCAACACTCACCAGGAGCAGGGAACAGATCCTGTTATTCCGACGGGAATGAGGATGAAAAAGTGAATAAAGCCAGCAGTGAACGAGAGGAGAGACGGTTAAAGATAAAGAGAAGGATATGGATGGATTCAGCACTTCCAAAAGAGAAAGAAGAAGAGGAGATGATTAATTCCACTCAGTCGTTTTTCCCTCTTTATGCTTCCCTTTTTCTTTCCTCTCACTTTCGTTCCTTCTTACCCGGAGTCTCTCCATCTTCTCATTTCTCTTCTGACGTTCTCACTTTTTTCTCTCCCTCCTTTGCTTTCTTGTTTTCTTTCCCTCTCTTGTATTCTTTCGCTCAACCTTTTTCCTTCGCGCTGCATATACAGTACATGGACAACGTTTTGATATTTTCACTCACTGTGCATTTCTGAAGTCTTTTTGGGGTTAAAAAATGGAAAAAGCTCAAGCAGCTCTTAACGCTAGTATTACAGTGTATGGCGGGGTGTCAAACTCCTATTCACTGAGGGCCACATCCCTACATTTCAAGGTCATCAAGGGCCGAATAATCACTCAACATTTATTCAAAAAGGGCAACCATGAAATCTGCATAGCAACATTATCTGTTTATGCA
>JAQMYF010000023.1:51050087-51060258 GCA_030014195.1 Neosilurus mollespiculum
TAAGGAAGCCAAGTCCCCATAATGTGACTGTGTAAACAGATTTATGTCCCCACACTGTGATGACTAGCTAGACCACACACACACACACACACACACACACACACACAGAGAGAGAGAGAGAGAGAGAGAAACAGAGAGAGTGAGAGAGAGAGAGAGAGAGAGAGCAGTCTAGACACACTGTACAGTAGATTATGACATGGTGCTGTTCATAAATATATAAAATTAAATAGGTCACACTTACTGGATAAGCAAAGCCTTCTAGCATGTTTTTGGAGGAAACCCCCAAAGTCAGAGGAAGAATGTGCACAGTAAGATGACTGATAACTACTGCACCAAAGTGATGCCTGATGAAATACATGATTAGTGAAATTAATTCCTTCTTAGATGTAGATCTGGTTGTCGCCGCACTGCAAAAGTTTGAGTCTGCTGGTCAACGGGGACCTACAGTATCTGTTTGGATCTTATCTATTCTCCCATGTCCATGTGGGTTTCCTCAAGGTACTCCGGTTTCCTCCCTTGATCCAATGAAATGTGAATTAAGCCAACTGGTGCCTCTAAATTGACCACAGGTGTGATTGTGAGTGTGAATGGCTATATGTCTCTCTGTGTTAGCCCTGCAGTAGACTTGTAACCTGTCCAGCATGTACCCCGTCTCTCACCCCAAGTTAGCTAGCAAAGCTCACCTCACAACTCTTTCCTTTCCAAAACAGACATTTGCTTTACTCTATAAACTGGTTAAAGGCCTCCAGAACGGTGGAAGCTTCCATCAGCATATCTTTCATATCTATTCATATCTATCTTTCTTTCCACTGTTGGAATTTTTTGCCACGCCCTCAGCCATCAGCTGTACGCTAAGGCTCAATTCTAACAAATAGAGACAATAAATTTATGCGCATGCCTAATCAGAGTGTTTAAGGAGCCGCTTTGCATGTTTAATTGTAATCTTTAAGGCCTAAGGCGGCCTGGAGGCACGAATATGCGCCGTTACATTATTCATATTATATTAACAGATCTGGAGTGTGTCTTGATGAGAAATGGAAGTGAGATTACAGAGACTTGTAGATCATTAGTGTGTCTCGGTTCATTTGGAAAAAAATACTTTAATCCCAGGCCTAAGAGTTGTTTACTGCTCTGAATTAGGTTAATCTTTGAGAAGCCTGTTTTTGCATAATTAGTGGAGCAGAGGCGGGGTCTGAGCCTGATTGATAATTGTGTGTGTGTATAGGGTGGAACAGGATGCATGGTTAGACCATTGTTTTCTTGAGTAAACAATAGACCAGCGTAACTATCAGCAGCACATGATGTTGGACCTGGTGTACTGTGTGCTTTGTGGGATGTAACTCAGGACGTGATCACCGTCCCTCTGTACTTTTACAGTCTTTTATTAATTTACCTGCGAGGAAAATATTCTCAGTACTGACAGGTTACACAGCATCAAAACACCTTGATGTATAGCACTGATAGCTCTGCTGTGGTGATGGAGTAATAATAATCAATCACAAAGCCTCATAAAGGTTCATGTAAAACCAAAAGTGAAATACTTTGTTTAGCTTTTTAAGAAAAATCAAAATAATAAAGATTTCAATAATTTGTTTAGCTTTTTCATCTCAAATATATAATGTAGAAGTGAACATGCAAAACAATGTACAGTAGTTTGGAGGTAACGCAGGCCTAAATGAATATGTAGTCAGTTTTTATGAATCATGGCTGATATTTATTTCTGATTTATGATATTTAATAAATAACACACATAACTTAAGTTCTTTTTATTCAACCACACACTGAATCGGGTGATGTTCATTTTATCAGATTCATTTATTTGGGCAGGAGGCCCGGTGGGTAGCATATCCAACTCACAGCAAGAAGGTCCTGGGTTTCGAGTCCCGGGCTTTGTGAGGCCGTTTCTGTGTGGTTCTGTATGTTCTCCCCATGATTGTGTGGGTTTCCTCTGGATGCTCTGGTTTCGTCCTACAAATATTCAGAGATTTGCACATTAGGCTAATTGGCTAAATCGCTGCTAGGTGTGAATGTGAATGCGTGTCTGTGTTGGCCCTGTGGTGGCCTGGTGAGCTTTTCAGGGTGTACACTGTCTTCACCTGGACTTGGGCTCCCTGCAACCCTAATAAAAGATAAAGTGGTTCAGAAAGTGAAATGGTATTAAATTTTTTAGGTAATTTTCAATTTGATTTAAGATCTATAGGTGGCAACAAAAGCTAAAACAGCAGCATAACTCTACAATTCATATTATTTTCTACTTTTCCCCCACTATTGCTTCCATCTTTATAGTTCATCTCTCTGTCTGTCCATCCATCCCTCCATCTGTCTATCCATCCATCCATCCATCCGTTTTTTCCGTCTCTCCATAAGTCCATTCATCCATCCATCCATCCATCCATCTATCTGTCCATCCGTTCATCCATCCATCCATCCATTCGTCCATACATACATCCATCTGTCTGTCTGTCCATCCAATCATTCACTCATCCATCCATCCATCCATCCATCTATCCCGTGTGTGTGTATTACTTATCTATCAGGTTTCAGAACAAATCCAGTTAAACTCAGGTGAAACGTTTTAAAGTAGCCCGCTGACCTAACCACAGTCAGGCATCATCGTTATGGAAAATTAGCACCATCAGTTCTTGCTTGGTTGACTGAAAACAAGTTTGACCCTGACCAATCATCGGTCACGTCCTTACGTGTCGGCAGGGAGGAAGTTCAAGAGAATTGACCTTCTGAGACTAAGAAGAAAAAAAATTACTAAAAATTCCAACATGCTACAAGTTTCATCAGGATGTTGTGATGCGTTCCAGAAACCTCGTGGATTACGTTGCACTTCAAAAACCGCTTATCGTTCCTGATACACGACAAAGCCGAACGCTGAAAATTTCAACTTACAATCCACCTGAATTTGTGTCGTTTGATCCTGTTATTACTGTTAACGATCAGCGTGAATAATTTACATTAAACTGTTTATAAATTCATCAATAAACACTGAATAAATTTCCAACAACAAAACAATTTTTTTAACTCAAACATCTAAAATTTGATATTATTTATACAGTCGCATTGTTTACATTCCATTATGTTTAATACAGGACAGGTAATAAGGAACAACAACGACAACAACAACAGAGAAACAATATAAATATAAAATCAATATAAATACCAGCAGCTCTGATTATAATGATTCTGATGGACACATGACTTCATTTTACTGCTTATCTCACAAAGGGCCTCAAAACCAAGATAACCCGGATTAAGTTAAGTCATCTCCATGGGTTAATCTACTCGCTGCTGTAATGAGTCTTCTACTGGATTGCTTAAATTAAAAGCAAACAGCAAGAGTCATTTGAGTGCGAGGGAGATTGAGCGGCCTCATTCCCTAATGCATTAAGTAATTTGATTTCCTTAATCGTTAATGTAATCGTCGCAGCGTTAGTGAAGAAGAGACAATGAATCAGACAGGTTACATCGGGATATTAAATGTTTAAAGACCAATCAGGGACAGTGACCACAGGGTGATGCAAGAAAATGGAACAGGAAGTAATAATGATACACTGGGAGAGAAAGAAAAGTGTTGTTCTAAATATGAATGTGTGATTGTTTTGATAGATTCTTTTACAGGGCGTCTTAATTTTTCATTCAGAAATGAATACAGAGTAGCCAAGTGCATTTTTTTTACTTAGTTTGGAAAAGAATTTGCTGATATTTCTCTTTTTGCTCCTACTTTAGAGCACAATAGGTTAAATTTAAACTCTACTTTAAAACAGAAATATAGTTCTGGTACTTATAAAAAAGGTACTGCACGCTTACGTGCGATTAAAATGTTATTTTATTCTATTTTATTTTAAATCAGCATTTTACAGAGTGAAAAAGGCTCAGATTCCCACCTGCTGGTTAAAATCATCTCGAGCCCTGCAGAGCAGATGCTGATGTAGAGCCGAGTGTTTGCTTCTTTATGCCATGAAATTTTTATTTAAAAAAAAATGCATGGCCCACATCCCCCAACCGTCCCCAGTGAGTGCCCCCCCCCCCCCCCTCGACCCCTCAGCCCTTGTCCCCTTTTTAGCATTTTTCAAAATCATGCAGTGGGTGGGAGTCAGGCTCAGAGTTGGGGGAGGAGTCTAAACAGAGAGTTTGTTTGAAGGTAAAGATGAAACAAGTATGTTGGTATTCGAGGTGTGTGTGAGTGCAAAGTCCTCACACACTTCCTGGAATCATTTACATTCACGGCATTTGGCAGACGCTATTATCCAGAGTGACTTACAAGTAACTTTTTTATACAACTGAGCAATTTATGGTTAAGGGCCTTGCTCAAGGGCCCAACTGTAGTGGTACTGGGGATTGAACCCCCGACCTTCAGATCAGTAACCCACTGCCTTCACCACTGAGCCGCCACCACAAACAGAAATCGGAATCAAAAACAATGGAATGTTTGTGGAGAGGGTGGTGTAAACTGCTAATACACACACACACACACACACACACACAAAAGGAAGAGGTAGAGTAGTAAATACAATCACAAGGAAAAATATATGCTACAACACAGTGTAAAGAAATACAGCATATACAGTACAACCACTTAATACCTTGTTTGCTCGGAATGTACAGAGAAATCTCAGCCCGAGGTCCTCAGTACAGAATGAACCGACGTGAGGTCTGAACAAAAAGACTGAAATGAGGTTAATAAGTAGTTTATTATATGGCATTTCAAATTTTTTGTTAAATCCCTTCTGTTAAGTTTCTGCTTCTGAACAAGGCGTCTTCATCCACTTCTTTTGAAGCTTTTTGCTTGTTTCCCTTCCCCTGAAGAATAAAAGCTTTCCGATGAACAGTGAGTACTTCACAGGGCCTTGCCTGAACTCTTTATTCATTAGGATATTTCCTGTATCCCTTTTCTCTTCTGTAAAATGCTGAAAGCTTTTCTGGAAGCTACTAAAGTTCATAGTGCACACTGCAGCTAGCTAACAGCTAAGTTGCCGGTCGGATACACACTGGGCCTTGCACAAGTTATTGCCTGTGTATCTACAGTCATACACATCTAATCAGATGTGAAGCTGTCGTTGCCATATAATAAATATTATTATAATTTATTCTAAATTCTTTTGTTTCTGATTGGTGGAAAGTCATCAAATAATTTTTGCTATTCTTCTAGAAGCCAAATTATTGCATCAATGACATCAGATAAGTTGAATGATTATTGCATGATTGGCACTTGCCAATGTTCCTCCACATCGATATCATATAAAATAGATGGGCTACACCCCACAACACATCTTGGTTAGTTAGTACAATTTACCCCGAATCACTGCGGCCCTGAACTGCGAAGTTTATTATACTTTCTTACTATTTATGCAGTTGTAAGCACAGAGATAGAGGACTATTGCAGCATTATTATTGCACTTATATGAATCCAGATGTAATCTCCACCCAACAATCTCTCTCTCTCTCTCTCTCTCTCCCCCCCCCCTCTCTCTCTCTCTCTCTCTCTTTCTCTCCCACTCTTTCTCGCTCTCTCCTCCTACAATCATGTAGATTTAGTAGAAATTGATTTGAGATTAGCCTCCCTTTAACAGTGCACACTAAGTAAATTGTAATTTCTTCTTCTACCTCTTCTTGTTCTTTTTCTTCTTCTTATTATTATTATCGTTCCTATGATGTGACATTTAAATATAATTACATAACAAATCTAAAGAGCATTAGGTTTTATCCTTTTATTATCCATCTATAAAAGGTAGGATGCTAGTGATGGAAAATTGGATTGGACCAGGCTAATGCCATAAACATTGGCTGATTGGAGTCGGCTCCTACTGCTGGAACGAGGGAAAATAAGAGAATTTATTATTATTATTATTATTATTATTATTATAAAGAAAAAACTAATCTCTTTGGATTGTTTGCCATGCCGGCTACATGATTAAATCTCCAGCAGAGGAATTATAACGGGTGTTCAATGGGACTTTAAAGGAATTTGTTTTCATGTTACATGCTAAACATTGTGGTAAAAAGAGACAAAAGCCATTTCTCATAAAATTGCCTTCCTAGACAAGTGTATCAATGCAAAAAAAAAGAAAAATAAAATAAAATAATAAAATAGATGAAAATGGACTCAAATGGAACCTCTTACATTTGCTTTTATTTAGTGCTCGGATAATTCTTTGTGGTGCTCATTTGCCAGGCTTGATGAATAAACCTTTCCTAAGCTAAAACCACCAGGGAATTCTTTCGCCAAACCTCTTCACCCTACTAGGATCAAAGGTAATCTGAAGTCTATCAGCCAACTCTGGGCAAACGTTGGGTACATCCTGAACAGCTTGCCAGTCCATCGTAGGCCCAACACATGCATCCCTTTATACTCACACCTAGGGGCAATCTGTAACGACAAATTAGCCTAATGTGCATGTCTTTGGACTGTAGGAGGAACTGCAGGAACCCCACGCAAGCATGGAGGGAATATGCAAACTCCAAACTGAAACACCCTCGTCAAGCCTGGGACTCAAACTCAGGACCTTCATGGTGTGAGGTAGACACGCTAACCACTATGCCACTGTACCACCACTATAACCAAGTAATATTAGCATGATACCAGTTAGCATGATGTTAATTATTTACCAAGAACAGGTGGTGTTTCCCTCACTCACTCACTCACTCACTCACTCACTTACTCACTCACTCACTCGCCAAACAGTTTACTCCTATTAGGGTCGTGAGGGGGCAGGAGCCGACACTGGGGCTAAAGTGGGGTTCACTCTGTACAAATCTCCAGACCATCGCTGGGCCAGGTGGTATTTCATTCATCTTATACTACAGCATTCTACAATTAAATACATCTTTTTAATTAAATAAACATTTGTCTGTAGACATTAAAGTTAGCTATTCACATAGCAGGCATGAATAAAAGAGACATGACGTACAGTGGTATCTCTTGAAAATAAAAAGAAATCAACTACAACATCTTTCTGAAACCATTTGTTCACTCCTGTACGCGAGTGTCAATGACCCCTGCAGTGACCCCTGCAGTGACCCCTGCATCGGGTGCCATGATATTAATAACATCACCACCTTGAGGCAAGCACAAGTGCAGAACATTTGATCTCTGACTTTTCCACTTAATATGAATCTATGTTGCGCTGACAAGTTATCATGCATGCACAAGATCATTCCTTGAGTCATGCGGTCTTTTTATTGTTATTGTAAACAGACGCAGAACCAAAATAAAGATCAGGTGTAGATTTTTAGATTCAGGTTTTGTAGATCAGGCGAATAAGAGATAGTAAGCCGGTGAGTCGGGTGGGGAAACTTTATATTTGTCCAATGTTCTGATAAGGGAAGATAAAACACATCGGCTCTTCACTAGAGAATGGAGAACTTTAATAACTGTATTCACATTATACCAGCTAAATAGTCATTCTATCATTCATTCTAGTCATTCTATTTTTTTTTTACTGTAAGTAATTTCTGTTTACTCTTGCTTCCCTCTTTGTGTTCATATCTCATCTTTTACTCATTTTTCTCTTCTGAAAATTAACAGCATATGATTAATAGTGCAAAACAATGCTGACTGTTACTCATTTTGGGGTATAGGGAGCTGGGAATGGGGGAGGTGGTCTCTCTCTCTCTCTCTCTCTCTCTCTCTCTCCCTCTCTCTGTTCATCTGCTCACTCAGCTCAGCTAATGACTGTTACGTATGCAGTGAGTAATTCAGGAGAGCGGGGAGCAAAGGAGCAACAGTTTGTAAAGAGCACAAGACCTCAACCCTCCCTCTGGCCCACCTACACCGATCTTTGATTAGACAGAAAAGTTTCACACGAGGCATATATCTCCCTTTGGGCCCTGTGCCCTAGATAGGGACCTTTACACCCGTCAAATGTGTCCATATGGCCCTCGGAGGCGTCGCTCCATGCATTCAATTGAAAATCAGTAAAAAAGATCTCATCACTCCTCCTCCTGCTGCTGTGCCGCCCAGTCAGGCCTCTCAATATGGGTCATATATATTCATGCACTTGAGAGGAGGGGTAAAAAGAGAAGGTGGGGGCTTCATACACACACACACACACACACACACACACACACACACACACACACACACAGAGCAATGAACGCAGATTGGCCCGTTTATCAGGACTGATGGAGGTTAATTAAGACAATGAATAAGGAAACTGCCGAGGGTCAAGCGTGCCGCCTCTGAGCCAGGGCAATTTTAACAAAACATGCTACATATATATGAGACCAGCTGGTGCCATATTGTCAGTGACACAAATGGGACAGTAATTGGCTCTGCTGTGTCTCAGAGGAGAGAGAAAGGAAAAGAGATGGAACAAGTTATGCAAAACAAACAGCCACAGAAACAACCAACTTGATGTGTGATAAGTAATGTACAACCCTGACACTGTGTAAAATGTAAAAAAACAGAATTCAATGATTTCCAAATCGTAGAAACCCAAATTATAATTCAGACAGAAAACATATAAAACGTCACAAAAAAGTTGGAACGTGCAAGAAAAGGCTGAAAAAGTAAGTGGTACTAAAAAGAAACATCTGGGGGAACATTTTGGAACTAATTTGGTTAATTGGTAACGGGTCACTAACATGACTGGGTGTAAAAAAAGAACATCTGTGCAGAGGTTCACCAGCCTGCAAAAAACTCCAAATAATGTTCCTCAATGCAAAACTGTAAAGACTTTGTATGTCTCATCAGCTACAGAACATCATACCATCAAAAGATTCTGAGAATCTGGAGAGATCTCTGTGCACAAGGGACAATGTTTAAAATCGGTATCGGATAACCAGGATCTTCCAGCCCTCGGGCGACCCTGCATTAAAAACAGGCATGATTCTCTCATGGTGATCACTGCGTAGACTCAGGAACACTTCCAGAATTCATCATCTGTGAACACAGTTCTCTGTGTCATTCGCAAACGCAGGTAAAAGCTCTATCATATAAAGAAGCCATATGTATTTTATAATGTGTTAAAGAGGTTGATACAGACTTAAATATAGATTAAGATATAGATATAAATAGATGTGTGTGTGTGTGTGTTTGTGTGTGTCATTGCCCTTTATTAATTTTTTTCTTACATAAGTACACACTCAATGTAGCTGAATACAAATTCAGCATCAATTCAGCAACCTTAAAAGGTTCTTGGGTGGACCTGAATCCTGAAGTTTGTTTGCCGTTTCATTGCTTTATCCCATATCCATGTGGGTTTCCTCCAGGTTGCTGGTTTTCTCCTATCTTCCAACTCCCAAAAATAATGTTGGTAAGTGATCACCAGCAGGTGACTTGATTCGATATCTCATCTGCCAAACCTGCTAGTCAAGCATGGCTGTCATAAGTTGGTCCCCCAATGGGCCATAATCCCTTGCAAGGACTTTGTTTGTTTTGCTTTATAATCCCATAATAGAACTTGATTAGCAGGTTCATTGTGATTTATATAGTGAGGTTATAGAGTTGATCATGATTTAGAAATTGTTAACTTAATGACACTCAATTACCTTTTGTTGATAAGGTGTGTGTGCATGCTGGCATTCTGTTCAGGGTGTATTCGTGACTCACAGCTATTGGCTAATCACAGGGTGAGGCTCTAGATACACTGTGATCCTAAATAGGAAAGTGTTTAGTAAAGATGAATAAATAATCCATGTTTAATATGCAGTTTATCCAACAGAGAATTTTAATTGGCAGTAGAACAAAACAGTGTTTATTAAAACCTGTGCATACTAATAATTCTATGTTGATTTTTTAAAGGAAGGTGTAACTGTGTAACGGTTGTTAGTTTTGGTACTGAATGAGCCCTGTGAGTCATATTACCTAACCACACCATAAATAGGTGTATCTTATCCTCTCAAATAATTTACTGTTCTGTTTTTTTACACATAGCATCAATGAACTCACAGAACGCATAGACATGTTCAGAAGCCACTGTAGTGGCTCCCTGCATTCCTCAGTATGGTAGCACAGAGTGGATTATACTGGTTTCCTGCAGTTCTTGTATAGGCAGGTGAGGCACTATAGTGGATTGCAGCAGATCAATCTTCATTCACTCATTCATTTTCTGAACCACTTAATCATAATTAGGGTGGCAGGAAGGGTGGTGCCCATCTCAGCCGACTCTGGGCGAGGGCAGAGTACACCCTGGACAGCTCGCCAGGCCATCGCAGGGCAGAA
>JAQMYF010000023.1:51092924-51110291 GCA_030014195.1 Neosilurus mollespiculum
CACTTCCTCACTCCTCTACTGCACTTCCTCACTCCACTACTGCACTTCCTCACTCCTCTACTGCACTTCCTCACTCCTCCACTGCACTTCCTCACTCCACTACCGCACTTCCTCACTTCTCTACTTGTTCTGAATTATATTTTGGGTTTCTGTTGGAAGGATTCACCCTGATTTAATTACATTTGCATTTTTTTAATTGTATTTTTTGGGGGTGGGGGTGGGGGGTACACTTGCACATTTGTACTCAGGTGTACATTGACAGCAAAGCACTACACTTGACTGGTCATGTGACTTGTAAATTCAAATCTCTGTAATGGGAGGAAAAAGAGGTGGGTTTGAGACGCAGTCAGCTGGAGCTGTGGATTGAGTTTCAGCAAGCGTGAAGTCAATGAGAGATCAGTTACCGGAGATCAGTTTACTCTTTCTCACTGCGCGTGTGTGTGTGTGTGTGTGTGTGTTGGTTTGGGCGGGTTAGTCAATAATTGCCCTCAAATCAATCAAACTAAAACTATTGAAATGTTACTGTGAGTGGAAATCTGTGAACATTCCTTTATTTATATCAGAACTAGACCCTGTGAACTTTCCCAAACAGATCAGTGCTGTTTGTATGTTTTCTCTCATCATTGTGTATCATTTAAACAAATTATATATTATAGCGATGTCCTCAGGTCCTCTGCTCTCTATGACACCTGATGACGCGCTTCTCTTCGCTAGTGTCATATCGTAAGTTGGTCATTCCAGCAGGTTAAATAATAAATATACCTAAACCTTCTCTGCCTTCTCATCCAGCTCTCCTCGTTATACAGCAGCTAGCAGCCAGGCTAACAACAACTCTATCCGCCTACTTCTGCATACATAAACACGCATACAATCAGCTGTACTTAATCTCAGTCAGGCTGAAAACACCTAACTTCCTCTTAATCTCGATTCTGGAGAGATGTTTCCTAATCACACTCACTTCCAGAACCAACACGCTAACAGCTACGTTTACTAGCTTTGATATGTTACACCAAGCAAAAGCTGGAAGATTCCTCCAAATATTAACGTCTGGTTTTGGGATTGGTTTTAACACTGAAACTAAACCATTACAGTGGACCAAAACCGCATACTGGTGCTACATACTGGTGACACAACAAATATACTGAAAGCACACAGCAGGCTCTCTGGTGCATGTAATTAGCGCAGGATTCGATAATTTATCTAAGTATCAGAATTTATTTGATGCTCATGTGTGCGCGAGTTGCAGTAACAGCGAAACTTCTGGGTGGCTGTGTGCTTAGGTACAGGGTATGTGATGTCAGCATCATTGTTTACTAGGCTGAAGTTATCCACATGGCAAGGAAGAGGTGATAGAGTTGGTTAGAAATTGTCGTCCTTTCTCGCACTGCCACCTGGTGGAGTCCTCCAGAATTACGTTATGCAGTACACTGCTCGCCAACCAGCAGCATCGGCCAGCATCCGGGTCACATAGTGTCACTTATTTTAGAGGTATAATATCGAATCTATAACGGGCCTCGGAGTGATAATCCCCTAGAAGGACACCGGTGTGTAAAAGAATTATTTAGATTATCCAGTAAGGATTATATGGAGAGTCCTCGATGCTGTACTTTATCTCTCTACAGTGATCCTGGTCCTTTGAATCCATGTGTATACAGACAGTGGGTTGAATAGATAGATTGTAACACAAGCTGTTTGTTCTGACCTCATTACTTACCGTGTGATTTCACTGTACTCAAACTTCATGACTGTAAGGTCCTTTCCGTTCTTAATGCATATCATGGTGAGCGAGGTTACTGGTTACTGTAGGTTACTGGTTACTGGTTACTGGTTGTGTGCCACACGTTGCTAGCTCAGTTACAGTGGTATTGATTAGGAATAAATAATTTGTAAGTCTTAAACACAATGTATAATGGTCAAATGCACACCCCACCCACCCACCCACCCCAAAAGCCTCTTTTTTTCACTATTTTTCCAGCAAAGACGTATTAATGAAAAATCTACTGTAGAAATAATGGACAGGTTGATGCAAACATTGGACCCCTTAGACAGGTGGTGGTGAAGATCTGGAGCTTTTGGGTGTCTGAGTCTGTGGTCCACCATGTGTAGAGTTGGACTATTGATTTCAAAGAAAAACTGGATCATGCATCAGCATTTCAGATTTGAAGCCACATCATCTTGGTGAGACCAACTTGCTGTAAGTTCTGTATGGAGCAGAACGGCTGGAAGCCAACACACCCTGAAAATGTCGCTGCAGGTTAGAATGTCTTAAAGCATCAATGAAATTTGGCAAGTGTGTTTCTGGGGGTTGGAATGAAATGTAAATCTCAGATGTAAGTGTTTCCGTTTGTTTCCCATCTTTTGATGCCATTCGAGTATAAATTTTAACAGGAAAGTGGTCTCATCAGTTCAGGCTCAGAATCGGTTTGTTTGGCTTTCCTTTATTTATTTCTTTTAATTTTTTTTAGGTATATGTGTCCTCTAGGTGGCACTAGAGGATCATGGAGCCTGACGTCGTCCGCATGTACTCCTCCTCCCCCCCTCCACTGAATGAGGACGGAGAGGAGGAAGACGAAGACGACTTTGGTGAGTTCGGAGGTTACTGCTGTGGGGTGTCATCCAGTTTCAGCTTCTCAGAATACGACGCGCCCACCGCGTTCGATCAGTCAATCGAGACGCATGTCTCGCGTCCCGACCTGTACAGCACGTCCACACGGAGTGTCAGTCTGCCAGAGAAAGAGTTGGCATTTGAAGAGACGGAAAAAATAACAAAAGACCATGAAGTGCTGGAGTCATTGGTTGGTGAGACTGATGTCGCTCTGGACCAAAAGAATGATAAATTGGAGGTGCTGAAAGTTCTCCATAATGGCCCTTTATTGCCCGACTCCCAAGAGGAGCTCGCTGTGGTCTCTATTACTGGGAAGGAAAGGACCTCAGAGGGTCAGGATTCCAAACCGGGTATCAAAGATGAGCACAGTGATGGCCCAAAAACAGATCAAGTGGGACACTGCCTTACTAATGGACCCACCACAATTTGCACTCATGAAGAGCCAGAGAGGCCCACAGTGACTAGCGCGAGAAGCACAGAGTGCGTGCTAGCTTCTCGAGCGGAGGATTCCAGCACAGAGACTGACAGAGCGTCTAATCCAGAGGGAATTGATTCTTGTCAGTTATTGGAGGATGACATCACCCTGAAAGGGGTGTCTGAGGTTATGGACGCTCTGGCAGGTCATCGGGTGACTAAATCACAGGAAGGTGTTTCTAGTCTGGACGGTGAAGAGCAAAGCAACAAGAAAAAAATGGAAAAGGAGGCCATAGCAGACGATGATGTCTCACGTGTTTGTCTGCCTTCTGGTGCTTCCTCTTATGAAATGCAGGTTGTGTGTGGCTCTGAAGATATCAGAGATGCTGCTGAGTCATCATTGGTGCCAGTGATGGAGATTATAGCAACGTCTGGTGAACAGGTTGAGGACCGTGAAGAGACTCCAGTAAACCCTGTGGATAAAGGTTCTCATCTGGTTCCTGGTAGAGAAGAACTGGAAGAAGGTTTGGAGGAAGAGCGTTTGCCTGTTGGCGACCCAACAGCGGAGGCAGTCCAGGATGTGGAGGCAGATCTGGTTATTAGGGAGGTTAAGAGAATTGCAGGTGGATCTTCAACAGAATCAGATGAGGACTTCGGAGATTTCAGAGATGCCACTCAGGGTTTCCCAGACGTCAGCCAGACTGAATCCGTGAGTCAGGAGGGGTTTGCCGACTTTGTGACTGCGCTGTCAGATTGCTCCTCAACCGATGAGTTCACAGATATGGACACCCTGAAGGACTTGAAGGAGGAAGAGGAGATGGCTGAAAAAGATAAGAATGACGAGGATGATGACGATGACGACGACGACAGTAAGAATCAAGTAATGACGTGTTCAGAACTGCCTCCAAGTGACAGCTTCGCGGATTTTAGTTCAGCTCCGTTCGGAGGCCTCGCAAACACTCCAGGTGAAAGTTGGGCGGAGTTTGGGCAGCATGAGGCCTGTGAGATGCAGCAGGAATCCTGGGCAGCGTTTGATGAGGAACAGAAAAATAGTACGGCAACAGCGCCCTCTAGTGAGAGCCTCCAGACTGACATGTCGGTATGTTGGGGGAAATCGTTGGGGATTTTTTAAGCTTTTGAATCTTTAAGATGAAGGTTATTATAAAACTGATAACCCTATAAAACTAATTTTATTGACTCATGAAGGTAAGTAATGTTGCAGACAAATCATAATGCAAAAAAATTATTATTGTATTTTCACTACAAACGTATTTATTACATGAAAACAAGTTTTGGGTGAGATTTTTTTATTATTAATATTATTATTAATTATTAGGTCCCCACCAGAAACTCAAACCTGGCAGCAATTAAAGACCTTGTGTAATTCCCAGGCCTGATAAACACTAAAATTGAAAGAAACCCATTTTAGATCAAATAAATTTAACAACATTCTTATGCAACTATCTTTTTTTCTGATTTTCTTTCTTCCTCTCTTGCCAATTTCGGTGCTTCTCGTCCTCGTCAGTTTGGGTTGAGTCAGAAACTGCAGCACCTTTTTGAAAGCACTTTCCCTTCAGAGATGGCTGCTGAAGACACTGATGTGCCGACCCTCCAGACCCTGCTGGAGCCCCGGGACAGTGCGGAGATCAGGTGACATACAAAAAAAAAAAGACTTTTATGCGTTCTGATAGATTGTAAAAGTCCTAATTCCAAATATATTTAGTGAAATGGATGGAAATGTTGGCAATCAGTCTAATTTCTTTATGAGAAATATTTATATGATAATCGATAATTTTTTCCTACACGTGTTTACAGTGTATATAGTATATATCCCATTTCATGGCTGCATGTTCAGAACTAGATTGGTTCTGATATTATAATATTGGTAATAATTCCTTTTTCTTAACCCGTTTCTCCCAGGGAATCTGTAGGCATGTGGCGCCGCCTGCTGGATATCCACAGCGCCCACGGCCTAAAGGTGCAATGGGTCGGGTCGCACAGCAACAGGATTCTGCTGGACTGCCTGGGAATCTATAACATTGTACGTAGAACAAGCTTTCAAATCTCAAATATCGAAGATTCTTTATGAATATGTAGTTTGAGGGGTCTCGTACGTCGAACAAAACTGATATAAATTCTAAATATTCAAATGGAATGTGAACGAAAAGTTGATCTCTTTACTGATCACAAATGTTTTTGATTTGTTTCATTTATTAACAAATATTTTGATAATATCGATTGAGAGAAATTTGCTCTAATTATTTCTTTACATCGTCTTCATCTTATTCCAGTCTCTCCGTCTTATATATTCATCAACAGTGTTAGTTGTTTATGTTGAAACTGACGTCCCAACAATTTAGAACCAATAAGAAGAGATTATTTTTCACTTTTTAATGAAAGATCAAGTCTTTATTATTATTATTATTATTATTATTTGAATTGTGATGTGTCTTGTTCAGTAATTTTGCAGTTTAAGTATTTTTTTACAGTTTATTTATGTATATCGATGTATTTTACAGTTGTTTACTGATCAGAGTAAGAAGCCCGTTATCGTACCGATGTTCGCTGCTGGACTGGTGAGTCAAATCCAAAACTCATTCTTAAATAATTCTGCCAAAATGGAGCTCTTTACTCCTTCATTTCTTTATTATCACCATTTGATCCTGTTGTGGATTCAGAGTTTACTGCGATGATCCGAATGCACCAATCAATGAATAATCTAATTACAAGTGTTAAAAATTCTACAGTACTTCCGCTAAGCTTAACTGCCGGTTTATTAGTAGTCAACACAACGTGGATGGTGTGTTTTAGACTCAGGTTTAATAACGTCTTTGTTGTGAAATGTTTTCTGATCTTCAGTGAGTGAGCGGTAAGATCATCCACGTGTACGAGAGTATAGCACTAATTTAAGAGGATTACGTGAATAATTACTCACTAACATCATAACAGGAATTACAATATGTACGTTGTGGGATACTGTATGGATTATTATAGTTATTAAATGGTTCAAACACACACCTGTCATTTTGCTTTTGCTTTTTTAGGGAATGCTTGAACCAACCAAAGAGCCTGTGAAACCTTCCTCCATCCTTCCGGCATCTTCACCTGGTCAGGGACGACTCGCTCTCTGTTCTCAGGTATGAAGGGAGGAGTCATACCACAGTATCGTTTAATCAGAGGTGGACTTCAGCTAGAGATTGCAGGTTCGAATCCCAGGTGATTCCACGGCGATCCTTGGACCGGAGGACTGCTAACTGGTCATGCTTTCAGGGAAGGAGGGATGTTTTATTGGTTCGGAACCATTCAAGGACATCTGTGTGCTCATGCATACAAACCCGGGCGGATAGCCCGTCCCTCCGAGCGTCTTACGCCACTCTGAAATTGTATGAGCTGCAGTTTGAAAATTCCGTCATCTAGCATCACATGACTCGGAAACATGTTTGTTCTTCGCCTGCTGATTGTTAGATATGGGATGAGTGGGTGGGAAAACTTCAGTGGGTGGGAAATGGATGGAACGAAATCAGGGAGAAGATTATGTACCTTGTTTACCTCATGTGTGGCTCTGAGACCCTTTTCTGCTCAGCACGGCTGTAAAGAGGGAATATTCACATTACTATAGCGGTGTCACTACCAGACACCTGGAGCACGCGAGATATAATGTTCAGCTTCTATATTTTTCTTTACTTAATTAACATTGATGATTAAACTATAAATCACATAAAATGATAAAGTGTGTGTGTGTGTGTGTGTGTGTGTGTGTCTCCAGCAGGTGGTGTCCTCGCTTAGATTCGAAGACGACGGTACGTCTCAGCGCCGAGCTTCTTTCTCTGTAATGCAACGCAAAACCACCCGTCACTCTCGCCAGAAATCTTACTCCTGATACACCTTACTCCTTCCTGCTGTTTCTTCTTCCTCTTTCGTTATCATCGCCTGTATTCTTTCTTCTCCGTCCTGCCGCACCATTTCTTGGTGACGGGATGCAGATAGTCGTCTTCTCACGCAACTGACTTTCAGACTCCTGCCGGTTTCTATCCTTTCATCTCTTCCAGTTGTTTCCTCTTGGCTCTAGTAAATAAACTGGACTGCCTTAAATCAAGGTGCCATATTCCTCCGTTCTGCACAGAGGACACGTAACAGGCCTTCTGTCTTCTGCCTTTATGTCTTTGCTGTACTCACTCTTGTTGTTATGCTGCACCCTGATATTGCACTACCTCATTTGGTCAACATGCAATATTTTTGACCAAAGAATTAAAGTCGTACACTACCGAGCCTCAGGCGGTACCGAACGTCCATCAGGTTTGGTGCAAGCAAAAAACATTTCGCTGAGCAGGTGCTAAATGTAAAATGTACCAAACTATCAGTCAGCATTGGGATAACAGTAATAATTATAATAATAATAATAATAATAATAATAATAATAATAATAATAATAATGAAGCTAAAATGTCAGAATAAAATGTGTATAATACAGTAAAGTCTGACTTTGGGACGAGTCATCCATGTGCACATCAGAAACTCAGTTAGTAGAAAGAGTTCTAGGCATTTCCACCAATAGTTCATCATCTTCATCAGTGCTGGGAAATAAAAGCTGAGTTGGTCCCATTCTTGGTTTCTTCTCCCTAAAGTCAGTGTTCACTTGTGGTCCAGGTGCCATTTGCAGCACACGGAGGGCAGTCAGATTTTTTTTTTTTAAGCAAACGTGCCCTTGATATCGAGTGTCCTTAGAAATTTATGTTCAGTTTTCTTAAAAACGCAAACAATTCCATTGGCTCGGTATCTACCTGAGATTAATGAAGTCGGGGTGGACAAATCTCACATCTATTCCGCTAGCCCAGCAGGCAGCTGAAAGCACTGATGTCCTGGTTGCTTGGAAAGCAGTTATATAATATGAGGTGGTAATGTTTGATCAGCGACTCGGCTTGCTAAGTGTATTAATACAGATTAAGGGTATGGACTGGGTATAGGATTGTTATTCCATATTTTAAAAGTTTCTGCAAAATGTCAGCCGATGTTTCTGCTGTTCTGTCCTCATATGATACATAAAACATTAATATATACTACGCAGGGACGACACAATCCGATTGGTTCGCTATTTCAGGATAATCAGCATTATTCATTTCTCAAACTCGGGATAATTTTGGAATAAAAAGGCAGGAAAAAAAACTCACACTTTTGCTGACCAGAGCAAGTTACTGCTGTTCTAGAGCTAACAAACAACGTGAAATGTCTCTGTAAAGGTGTCCACGTTTATTTAAATTCATGTTTTGAGTTTCAGTATATACTACAGGGAAACGTGGGAGAACTGCTCGCTAACAGCGTGTTTTTAAACTCAAGGTTTTAGTAGCGATAACGTGGAAACACAAGAAAGCTACAATTAGATTTCTATTGTTTATTTTTCCATTTTTATTGCCTGGCAGTAATCACGCCGGCTCTAAGTGACCTTGATAAGCAGGGAGTTTTTGTCCTTTATTTTGACTCTGGCATTATCCACTCAGGTTAATAAGCAATTATTGAATGAGGTGAAATAGGATATGAAGAATTATTCAGATCAAGGGCAGGTGAGGTGGATATCACCCTCTGAAATGTCAGACAAAAGCCAAATTCTATAATTGTTTTATCATTTATTCATTTTCTAAGCTGCTTAATCCTAATTAGGGTCGACTCTGGGCGAGGACGGGGTACACCCTGGATAGCTCACCAGGTCATCACACGTACAAGCGTTCACACTTACGCTCACACCTAGGGGTGATTTGGAACCGCCAGTTAGCCTACTGTGCATGTTTTTGGACTGTTGGAGGAAACCGGAGTACCCGGAGGAAACCCACACAAGCACGGGGACAACATGCAAACGCCACACCCCAGAAACGCCCCCACCGAGCCCAGGAATCGAACCCGGGACCAGCTTGCTGTGAGGCGGACGTGCTGATCGATGTCACTGTTTTGTCATTCACTCAATATATATTGACTTTATGCAGCTTATCTGATGTCAGTGGCGAATAAATCAGCTCGAAGAAAAATACCCAGAGATATTTGATGGCTTTCCACCAATCAGGAATGAGAATCTATTAACCTCCAGATAGTGAACCAGTTATACTGTGCCGTTCTCATGTGGTCTATATTAAGTATATCCTTGTTTTATCATTTAACACCATTAGGATTTAAATAGATAGATGTCTGTTTATGTCTTAATTTTTTTTCAGTACTTTATGTCTCTGTTCTCTTCTGCCTTCCGGCTTCATTTCCTTTTTCTCCTCCTCATCAATCAATCTTCCTGTTAAAAGATGATAAACTGTGATTTTATTTCTGGTGCATTTTTGATTTTGGACTCTTCATTTCTCAGGTTTGAAATAGAATTATTCATGAAAAACTCTGTGCTTAAGAAAACCCTTGTAAAAAAAAAAATAAGTTAAATAAAAAGGTTTATAATGCGCATTATATTTCCTCACTTTCTTCTGTTCTCTCCTGTTTTCATTGTCTTTCCTGTTCTGTTAAAACCTTTTTTTTTTTCGAGATAACACACTTCTGTCTGCTCTTCTTTATTCATCTTGATGAAGATTCAAGATTGTGCAGTTAAACAATGAACAAAAAGCTGAAACCGTAATTATTTAATTAGTGATAGGTTGAAAAGTTCATTTGTTTTTGCAGTGATAAACATCCATCCATTCATCCATCCATTCATTCATTCATTCATTCATTCTCTAAGCCACTTAATCCTAATTAGGGTCTCGGGGAGGCTGGCGCCCATCTCAGCCGATTCTGGGTGAGGGTGGGGTACACCCTGAGCAGGTCACCAGGCCATCGCAGGGCCAACACACATACAACCATTGACACTCACTCTCACACCTAGGGGCAATTTGAAACAGCCAATCAGCCTACTGTGCATGGTTTTTGGACTATTGGAGGAAACCGGAGTACCCGGAGGAAACCCATGCAAGCACGGGGAGAACATGCAAACTTCACACAGAAACACTCTGAGTGCAGGAATCGAACCCAGAACCTGCCGCCCTCAGTAATAAATAAATAAATTATTGGATGTGTTGCACACTGATGAATACTTTCCTCTACCTCCATGTGTAGGTGGAAGTTTAAAGCAGGGGTTGGTAAATTTTTAGTTGTTTACGCAAACTCTTGTACTGGTTGAAAAGGTCTTTAGCTATAATTATTTAATCAGTAAATTATAAGATCTGAAAAATCTCTCATCTGTGGCTGCTGTAATCCTGTAAAACCAATCACTGCCTCACAGAATGCTGGGAAATATCCAATCAAATGCTCCCGCGTCTTCCTGCTTGTGTGTCACCTTAGCATGCATGAACTGGCAAGCAGGGCGGAGCTCATGCATGTGGAGGGGGCGTGGCTTTGGGAGGACCTCCAAGGGCAGGGCAGGGTTTAGCTAGCCACGAAGAGAGGTGCTAGTTTCAAATTTTTACTAGCTTTCCAGATTACCAGCCCCTGCTTTAATCTGAAGACTTTTTTCAAACCTACAGCAGGGACAAATTTCACATTTCATCCCTGACGTGACTCAGGTGTTATCACCACAAGTTTACTGCGTTTATGTCAAATCAAACCTGAAATCAAATCTGGGCTTTTTTTTTTTTTGTCTTTTGGGTCTATGAGAAGTGTGTGTGTGTGTGTGTGTGTGTGTGTGTGTGTGTGTGTGTGTGTGTGTTTGAAAGAATTAAACTCTTTTTAACCCTCAATGCCTCCATGTGTGCTGCCATTACGCACTGCACACCAGGGAGCGCTGCCACACATCTCAACCTCGATTTCTTTGGGCCGGTGGAGGACTGTAGCTCAGACAGTGACACTGACACACCGATACCAGGTTAGAGGACGCAAACAGTCCTGAGATTACCGTATATAGTGAGGGTGTGATGATGTACCCGTGTGGCTGTATAACATGATCAGAAACAGATCCGGTCAGAAACAGAGGACTGAAGAAATGAGCCTGAAAACCTAAAAAAAAAAAGATTCATTTATTTTTTCCACCTCTAGCATATAAATTTTTATTCATTTATTTTCTAAACCGCTTAATGCTAAATAAGGTCGCGGGGAGCCTGGTGCCCATCTCAGCCCACTTTGGGCAAAGGCAGGGTACACCCTGAACAAGGCCAACACACATACCACCATTTACACACCTAGGGGTGGTTTTAAACAGCCAATCAGTCTACTGTGCATTTCTTTGGACTGTGGGAGGAAACCGGTGTACCTGGGGGAAACCCACGCAAGCACGAGGAGAACATGCAAACTCCACACAGAAACGCCCCGAGCCCGGGAATCGAACCCAGGACCTTCTTTCTGTGATGCGGACGTGCTGACCACTGCGCCACCGTGCCGCCATACACACAAGCTGCTATAAATAAGAAGAAAACACGACATTGGGGCTGTTACAGGGAAAAATAATCAATGGGTGGAGCTGCCTGTCACAAATACACGATACAACCCCGAAGTTAATTATTCTCTTATAACCACAAGTCCCAAAGTGTTTTACTTCCCTTATACCACAGCAGTTTACCAGCTATTACTATTTCATATGACTTTATTATGTCTTCCATCATACTAGTTCCTGAGTACGTTGTTACTATAGAAACAATTAACAATAAAAATACCATGTTAAAAATGAGTACTTCGATCGAAACCTGTCATTTAAAGCTACAAAATGAATTAACATCGATTGCCCAATCACATTTGAGAATTCAACAGCGCTGTGGTACAGCATACACTCACACACGTGTGCACGTGTCCTCACGTCCTTAGGGAAGTGGTGTGACTGGTTTGCTGTGTGTCCTTCATTCGTTTCTTCCTGCTCTTTCTGGTGGGGGGCTTGTGAAGGTGTGCTGAAGGGAGGTGTGTGTTTGGTTTACTCTCATTGAGTTACAGAGACGGGAGATGAGATTTCTTTTTCCTGTCGAAGACATCAAGTGCCAGTGGCCTCGCCCACTTTCTGTGGTTTTAAATAATGGAGTGAAATGTTTTGCCCTGATAGCTGATAGACAGGGCAGTGGCGGCTTAGTGGTTAAGGCGATGGGTTACTGATCCGAAGGTCAGCGGTTCAGTCCCTGCTATCACCATGTTGGGCCCTTGAGCAGGGCCCTTAACCCTCAATTGCTCAGTTGTATAAAAAAAGTGATAAAAGTTTCTCTGGATAAGAGCGTCTCCCAAATGCTGTAAATGTAGATATGAAAGCTGGTATTGGGCATGCTCACATCTTTATGTTAATGAAGAACCGCCAGACCCTCGTGCGGACACCCAACTGGTGACACATTCCCTTTAAGAGAAGTGAGAAATGTAGCTGTGCACAGAATCATGGGAAAATGCACTTTAGGCAATTAAAAGGATATTAAAATGACAAACGGGGACTTTTTATTTTTAATTAACTATAATTAGAGTCATTTCCCCACAACGTTTTTATACACATTGCATTATTTTAGTTTGTCATTATTTTTATAATAAGTAACGAGCCCTGTTTTCAGTTTTGGGTTTTAAAAAATGGATATATTTACATTGATTCATCAGCGGACTCTGGGCTGGGGGCGGGGTACACACACACACACACACACACCCATTCACACCTAGGGGTGATTTGGAACAGCCAATTAGCTTACTGTGCATAGACTGTGGAGGGAAACCGGAGTACCCGGAGGAAACCCACGCAAGCACAGGGAGAACATGCAAACTCCACACAGAAACACCCCGAGCCGAGAGCGGGACTCGAACCCAGGACCATCTTGCAGTGAGGCGGACGTGCTAACCACCACACCACCGCGCCACCCGGTACGTTTTGCAGATTTTGGTAATTAGATTGATTTTTTTTCTTTTTTACTTAAAAATACATACAGAGACGTGAAGAGCTGTTGTTTTTGGTGCGTGAATGAATCCAGTCTCATCAACTTTATCCAACTTAACTTGTGAAACGGCTTTAGCGCTTTTACCTTCTCCTGCTGCTTGTGTTTCATTGCGTTCCTTGTTTTCAGTGTTTGTGCTTTGGTTAGGGTGTGTTAGACTGCAGGTGTCTGTTCTAATCTCAGTGTTGCATTGTGTGTGTGTGTGAATGTAAGAGAATAAAAACAAGAGCCGACATGAAAAAATAAAAGAGTGTGTGTGTGTGTGTGTGTGTGGACTGTTTTTACAGCCACTGATATTCACTGTGTTTGTGTGTTTGTGTGTGTACAGTGCAATTGTGTGTAAACAATACCCTGAAGTGTAAATGTGTGTGTGTGTGTGTGTGTGTGTGTGTGTAGGAGTAGATCCAGAGCTGTATGAACTGACCACTGTGAAACTAGAGGGCGGTAACAGACCAGACACCTTCGCCAGACTGATGGAGATGGTTGAAAAGACGAGCACTGTAACCAGGTGTGTCCTCATTCTCTCTCTCTCTCTCTCTCTCTCTCTGTCTCTCTCTCACACACACACACACACGCACACACATCTCTGACCCACCACACACCTCACACTGTATTTAAGTCCACATTTCTACATCACCCTGTAAGTTTCTTCCCAAGCCACAGGCTATTAAAAACAATCTCTCAGCAGAATCAGATTATCTCCTGTTTATCAGCAGGTTACAGAAGAACACTAACAGCACACACATCACCATGACAACGCTATCCACTCTACAGCACAGTAATGTTAGCGCTTATATACGACAGTTAGCCTGAGTTATGGGTCCTAAAGAAGAAGCACGTGCATTTCACATCTATAGGATGTGGGTGTGATGCGCCACAGTGCCGGTTTGGTTCATGCGGATGCCTGTGTGTGTGTGTGTGTGTGTGTGTGTGTGTTATGTGAGATGTTTAAAGGTGTTCAGGGATATAAAATGGTATTTTTTTGTCTGATGAAGTATAACTGAGAGAATTAGTGTGTCTGTCTACATACTATATACAAGCCCATTACTCGAGGACAGGACGGACGAGTCTGGGGTCTGACAGTGTGTTGAAAATTGCGGGAGGAGCAGAGTGGTGTTGTGATGTGTAACAATGGCTCCCTCATTACGAAAGCGCCATCATTAAAGAGGAGAGATGTTTCACAATATACAGCAGCTCTTTACTAAATCAGGTTTACAGTAAACTCTCCTGTCACCGTAGAGACGGAGTCATTCAGTTTCCGCTCACCTCAAAACATCCTCTTCCTCTCCACTCGACTTGGGAAATAATATTCTAATATTACTTTAGGTTTGATCTTAGATATCACTAAAACTCACTGTACGTTTCAACAAGACAAAAGACCTCCACGTGATCATGCACAAAATCCAGACGCCGAGGGCCGAATTTAAGAAAGAAAACAGTATATTAGTGGGTAACATTTTAGCATAAAACAAAAGAAATGTGTTTAGATTTTATAATTAATTGTGTGGGATTTTTTTTTTTCATTAATTCCCAAAGTGCATCATGTTGGTGTAGTGCTTAGCACGTCCACCACGCATCCAGAAGGTCCTGAGTTCGAGTCCTGTGTTTGCATGGGTTTCCTCCAGGTATTTTGGTTTCCTCCCACAGTCCAAAGGTATGCGCATTAGGCTAATTGGCTGTTCCAAGTCACCCCCAGGTGTGAATGATTGTGTGTTGCCTTCAGTGGACTGACGATTTGGTCAGGGTGTACCCCGCCCTCTCTCAGGGTCGGCTGAAATAGGCTTCCCGCAACTCTAGGAATTTATCCATACATCCATCCATCCATTTACAGAACCACTTGATCCTGCTGAAGTATATGCATCAATACCTGTATTTAACGAGGGAATGCTACCTGTTGTTGTGGAAGGTTTCCAAAAAATACCACAAGATCATCAGTTAACATCACATGACGCTCGGGGACTCCATCGCCATGTCCGCTACCAATAGTTAGCTTGCAGTTCTGATCCTACTATCAAATCATTTGATGTAAAAATGAACAATTCTACAATATGCACAATAAGTTTTATTAATAAATTGTTTGTTCTCCAGAAGTGCGCTGTAAGGCTCCTGTATTTTTCAAACAGATATCAGCATGCTATAGCACTTTTCTTACCTTCAGATTTTCTTCCTGTCCATATGATCTATTTTGAGAAAACAGCAACCTTATGCATGATGTCTCACATAATATGGCTCCTGTATTAATAACAAATTTGTTGACAGAAATGAGGGAAGTTCATACAGAGCCACAACAGAGGGTCAGCCTTTTATTGAGATTCCTCAAGATTAGAATTGATGAAATTATCCTTCTGGACCAGCCATCTGGAATTGTCTTCCAATTGATATGCGTAATCAAGGGCGTAACCATAGATTAGAAATTGGGGGAGTCCAAATGAGAACCCTCCCCTAGAAAAGAGAAGTACATTTCCCTCAGTTCTATTATATTAATATATGAAAATTATATCGTGATTGGAATCACAAGAATGTGCAGCGAACTTTTACAATTAATTCCAAGTTTATTTGTATTTTGTTGATTTGTCTCAAAATGAATGTGATATTTAACAATGAAATGTTTAATATGAATTTAATTACAGATTTGTACAAAGAATTAAATGTAAAATCTTGATTTTAACTGAATGTAAACAAATTTATTCCTGCATTGTGCCCAGATATCATTACTGTACCAGATGAACTGACCCTGATGACTGTTTTAATTTGATGCTAATGTTATTAGCTTTAACCCACCCAAGGCTATATGTTCAAATATTGAATTTTAACTATTTAACTGTCAATCACACAGCACACACATGGCACACACGGGGGAGAGAGATTATCTCTCATATTATTTTATTAGAAACACAATAACAGCCAAACTCTCCATCCAAACCCTCCTCCTCTCATCCTCCTCCCGTTCTCATTAGCTCTGTGATTGTGTGCGTGCGTGAGGGAGGGAGGGGCTCCTTGATTTACACAAACCTAGTTCGCCTCGGAGGCGGAAGCAGAAAGCCCACCTTATAGTTTTATTTGTCTATATCTTAACTTTAGCTTTGCTGAGTGAACTGAGTCACTTCAACACAATACATATTTTCACATTAATTTAAAACATTTCGCTCTCACGTTGGTAACAACACGATTATTAAGGTGCTTACTGTAAAAAAAAAACACTAATGTCTGCCAGCTGGTTCTGCTTTTTCCACTTTTTAGCTGCTAACGGTCCTCCCTCCATGATCTGTATCAGACCTCCCTCTAGCCTGGCTGTGACAGTGTCGGTCAGAGCCGGTCGGACCAGTATTTCGAAGATAGCCGCCGGGGCCCCGGGCGCAACCAAGCGTGCATTTGAGAGAGGGGTGGTCACACACGTTTCTTTTCCTTAATAAACGGGAAATAAATCCTAGGAGACGATCCGTTAACAGTCAAGGCTCATAAAAGTGGTTCATATGTCACATATTAATGTTTATTATTGAGGGGGGATTTGTATTTTCCCAATATTGGGGAGGACGTGTCCCTTTTTCTTTCCTTCTCTTCCATATATACGTTTGGTTGGTTTATATCTGTTTTCATTGTTTTCATTTCTTCTTTTTTAACTTTTCTTTTTTCTTTTCTTCTTTTATTTTCATTTATTTCTTTATTTTTCCTTAATTGAATAGTCCATGCTGCTGCCTCGAATAGCTGTGTGCTAACTGCGGTAGCTGGAAGATAAGAAATGATGTGTAATGTGTGTATCACAGGAAACATAACCATGTCTGAGCCACATCTGCACTTTCGGATGACTGTGGCTTCCATTCATGAAAGTTTTGTTTCCTCCTGTAAATGATTTACTGATCTATATTTCTTCCCATCATTCAATAAAAACTAAAAGTAAGTAAAAATTACCATATTAGACCAAGAAAACTGTATTTTGCTTAATCCATAGCAACGACATGAAAGCTTGCTTTTGATTGGTTTGTTCACCTCTGCATATTCCACACTGCCTTTAAAATCTAAAAATACATCTCCCCCGACGGGTTTGGTGCTGGAGGTTCACATAGAGGGGACGGTTTGTGAAGTTCTGGGTTTATAGATCCGGTATGTCAGTAGGTGGCTTCACTAAACATAACACAGTATGATTTTACTTCATATTAAGTGCTTTGTTTGAAATACATGTATGACTCTGGTTCTGGTTCTGTACATGTATGACTCTGGTTCTGGTTCTGTACATGTATGACTCTAGTTCTGGTTCTGTACATGTATGACTCTGGTTCTGGTTCTGTACATGTATGACTCTGGTTCTGTACATGTATCACTCTAGTTCTGGTTCTGTACATGTATGACTCTAGTTCTGGTTCTGTACATGTATGACTCTGGTTCTGGTTCTGTACATGTATGACTCTGGTTCTGTACATGTATCACTCTAGTTCTGGTTCTGTACATGTATGACTCTAGTTCTGGTTCTGTACATGTATGACTCTGGTTCTGGTTCTGTACATGTAT
>JAQMYF010000023.1:51110391-51121506 GCA_030014195.1 Neosilurus mollespiculum
TGGTTCTGTACATGTATGACTCTGGTTCTGGTTCTGTACATGTATCACTCTAGTTCTGGTTCTGTACATGTATGACTCTGGTTCTGGTTCTGTACATGTATGACTCTGGTTCTGGTTCTGTACATGTATCACTCTAGTTCTGGTTCTGTACATGTATGACTCTGGTTCTGGTTCTGTACATGTATGACTCTGGTTCTGGTTCTGTACATGTATCACTCTAGTTCTGGTTCTGTACATGTATGACTGGTTCTGGTTCTGTACATGTATGACTCTAGTTCTGGTTCTGTACATGTATGACTCTAGTTCTGGTTCTGTACATGTATGACTCAGGTTCTGGTTCTGTCTATGTATGACTCTGGTTCTGGTTCTATACATGTATGACTCTGGTTCTGGTTCTATACATGTATGACTCTAGTTCTGGTTCTGTACATGTAAGACTTTGGTTCTGGTCCTGTACATGTATCACTCTGGTTCTGGTTCTATACATGTATCACTCTGGTTCTGGTTCTATACATGTATGACTCTGGTTCTGGTTCTATACATGTATGACTCTGGTTCTGTACGACTTTCTGTGTTTTTGTACGCAATTTAAAAAAAAAAGTTCACGTAAAGTTCTTTCACCAAGCTGGCCATGGCCCCGCCCACTACGGTCTCCATATTTGGCTTTGTTACAAAGATAAAATTGAAAAAGCTCTATTTTTAAATCAGTAATAATTTTAAGCAAAGTTGTAACATCGACCAAAATCTCAATATTCACCCTTCTTACTCAAGTACTTATTTATTCATCATGAAATGTGAGCTTCAATCAGAAACACCCTCCTGTCAGACCCTCTTCTGTCTCCGGGGCTCCTTAATCAAAATGTCCATCGTTTTTCTCAGTACACAGATTTACACAAAGGGAATGATGTCGGGGCGCGGTGGTGTAGCGGGTAGCACTCACAAAAAGAAGATTCTGAGTTTGAGCCCCAGGCTCAACGGGAAGGTTTCTGCGTAGAGCTCGCATGGGTTTCCTCCGGGGGCTCCAGTTTCCTCCTACAGGCTGAAGACATGCACATTAGGCTAATTGGTTATTTCAAATCGCCCCTAGGTATGAATGTGAGTGTAAATACATGCTTATCCTAGAGAACAGGTTCTTCAGGCGGCTTACGTACATTGCAACAGAAATCACGAAAGTGGACCGATGCATCATGGGTATGGAATGGGAAGTGAGTGAGAGAGAATGATGTCAGAAGTGTGTAAAAATAACATAACGATGAAAATTATCAAATTGTTTTAATAATTAACTTATTCCATTTCTATGATGTTTAATCCTAATAAGGGTCACGGGAAGGCTGGAGCACATCTCAGCCGACTCTGGGCGAGGGCGGGGTACACCCTGAACAGCTCACCAGACCATTGCAGGGCAACACACACACACACACAACCATTCACACTCACTCACACCTAGGGGTGATTTGGAACTGCCAATTAGCCTACCGTGCATGTTTTTGGACTGTGGGAGGAAACCGGAGTACCCAGGAAACGCTCTGAGCCTGAGATTCGAACCCAGGACCTTCTTGCTGTGAGGCAGATGCGCCACTGTGCCGCCCGAGTTTTAATAATTATAAATAAAAGTTAATTTTCAGTGCAGACTTTATGAACGCAGCCTATAACATTAATGTGGAGAGAACTGGTTTTTTTTCTTTGTTTGTATTTGCATATTTGACCCATCAACACAAAATGAGTCTGACTGCACTAAACTGTCTTTATGCCCAAATATAAATAGAGGGCACTTTCGCTTTAAATGATCCAAAACTTTTACAATTGATCTGAATTTGACAAAAAAAAATTCATGAATTTATTCTGGTGCATTACGGCACATTTTATGGTGATGGGTCACAATTTCTTTCAGGCTGTTCCTTTGTCTTGTATACAAGTGTGTGTGTGTGTGTGTGTGTGTGTGTGTGTGTGTGTGTGTGTGTGTGTGTGTGTGTGTGTGTTGGTTCACAGGAAGCCCGAGCAAGACGGAGAGATTAGCCAGGAAGCAGCCCATGTGATCTCTCTCCTCCCTGATCTGTCCTTCATGCACGCCCGAGTCCTCATGTTCCCCTCCACCCTGACTCCAGCATCCAGTCATCCATGACCTTCGACTTCCGTTCAGCTCTCATTCTCCGGCGACCTCTGACCTTACCCCGGCCTGTCCGGCAGGTTCACTGCAGGTGACAATAAAAGACAGCAGTGTCCCTTCTGAAGCGCCTTCATCTCTTTGTGCCGAGTGTCTGTGGTGTCAGTTTCTGATGTTCTGATAAACACTGAATATTCACACTTTATTTTCATGCTCTGATTTCAGACGTGGGAAAAAATAAGGAAAAAATATTGCACATTTTATTACTTGAAAACTTGTAACTTATTAACAAATATTGAAGACTTTTTGAACTTTGATTTATGTTGTGTGACTTCGGTGTTTTACTTCTCGACGTCTCCCTGCGTCCCCCGTATGAGACTTTTCCCTTCCTTTTATTTTAACTCAGCGAGGAACATCTCACCAGGAACCTTACTAAAGATGTGAGTTTTTATTTATAACCTTAAGTTTAGAAGTTGTGTATTTATTATATCGTATCCATCCTGCGGCGTCTCCATCTGTTTATATCGATTTATTTTCTTCAGATCTCCGTTAATCGTATGATGTTAAAATTTTGCACGTGGCCTGAATGACTGACTGACTAAATATTCCTATGGAAAATAAATAAATAAATAAATAAAGCACAGTATCCTTTAGAACTTCAGAGAAATTCTTTGTTTCAACAGTTTTTAGTGTTTAAAAGGCTAAAATCTTTTTCGATTATAAAATACCATAGAATAAATAAAATAAATCTCTCTGTTATATATAAACTGATATCTGCTGTGTGTTGAATTTTTTTAATATCTAAATATCAGTGAAGGAGTTTCTGTGTGGAGTTTGCATGTTCTCCCCGTGCTTGCGTGGTTTCCTCCAGGTACTCTGGTTTCCTCCCACAGTCCAAAAACATGCACAGTAGGCTAACTGTCTGTTCCAAATCGCCCCTCGGTGTGAGTGTGTGTGTGTGTGTGAGTGTGAGTGTGAATGGTTGTGTGTGTGTGAGTGTGAGTCTGAATGGTTGTGTGTGTGTTGGAAATCTCCAGTCAACAGCAGTGTTGTGGTCTCTCTCTCTCTCTCTCTCTCTCTCACACACACACACACACACACACACACACACACTGTCTGGATTAAAAAGTGAACTGTACACTTGGAAGATAGATTTTAAAAGCATGTAAGCAGTAAAGTGCAGAAAGTAAAGACTGTTTTTTGAAAGCAGAACTTTTCTGTACTGAAACCCTCGAACTTCAGTGTTGAGATGAAATCTTCGGATCACAGGAAGTTCTGGCTGGGATTTTATTGTTTATTTATTATAATTTTGAGACCTTTTTTGAAGAGGTGGTTTTATAAAATAATATGAGAGTTATTTATCTAAAGCAATGATGTGGGGGGGGGGGGGGGGTAATAACCTTTTAATAACAGGGTAATTATCCTGAAAGGTTTTTATTTTTTATCCTGTAATCAAAGGTTTATCTGATGGAACAAGTTGATATAATAAACAGAAACAACACAACCGGATAAAGAATCTCTAGAAAAAGGACCGCAGGAGAATCCTGTCTGCTTCCAGGTGAGGAGCTGCAGACGGGTTCAGGTGGGACCCTGTGCAGGACAGCGCGGTGTGCTGAGGTGCGCTTCGGGGTTTAAAGGGTTAACCCGCACATCTGCGCGCGGTGACGTTACTGCGACTCGGGGAGCTCGCGCGCCTCATCCGCCGTGTTCATGGCTCGCGCCGGCGATGACGTCTTCTTCCCTCCCGGGAGCGCAGAGATGGAGCGGCTGGTGAGGGTCTTTGTGTTCTGTGATATTTTCAGATGCATCTGTTTATCCGGTTGATTTGATTCGTGTGGAATAAACGGCCGGTATCAGAGCCCGGATCGAGGCTCGAGCGGTGCTGAGACCTGAGATTTCTCTGGTTCCGACCCAGAATCACATGTAACTCCCAGACCGGTCCGAGACGAGTATCGGGATCATTTCACATCATCTCAGATCCCAGAAAACGAGCAGAGGACGCGAGGGCTGCAGGGCGCAGGGGGAGGGGAGAGAGGGGGGGTCTGAGTGTGGAACGCCATCAGAGTGGGGGGGGGGGGGGGGATAGTGCGACATGACAGGCACGGCATCTGCTAAAGTCGGGGATTTTAAACTGATGAGCTTTAATCATCATAAACAATTTAAAAACAGTCCACACCAGTGTGCTTTAGAAAAGCTCCTAAATCCGTATCTTAGTGAAATAAAAACCCAGTAACTGCTGATCCGAACCGGATTCTAATGAGTGACAGAAGCAAAATAAAGTCACTATTGTGTTCTGTTCGTGCACAAAATTCCAAATTCTATCATTTAAACACGGGTTAGTTTTTGTTCCCCAGAGTGAACAAAGCGCTTTGTGTTTTTCACACGGTGTGTATTTATATATCTATCTATCTATCTATTTATTTATTTTTATTTCTGTGATGTTATCGAGGACTGGTGTACAGAGGACTTTTTTAAAAACAGCTTTTTCTATCCATAATAATCCATCCATCATCACACCTGGACACCTGTGGTAGTTTCTCCCAGAGATTCAAGCCTAGAGATTCATATATCCCATAAGGCGAGTGCGCTCAGTTTATTTCTATTTTCCAATTTAAATCCTTAAAGGGTCAAGAACAGCAGTCTGCATTAAACTCAGTTCAGATTTCCCCACCTCATAAGTACCCTGAGCACTTTAATCCAATTCTATTCAATTAAGTTTTGTTTTTATGGCACTTTTTATAACTGACATTATCACAAAGCAGCTTTACATAATAAAACGCATTTTTAAAAGAATTTCTACATTACAAACGCTGCACACAGAACAAACTTCACCAAACTTTAACATGAAGTCGAGTTGGTTATACCATATATCCTTCATGTATCCTATAGGTCTTTGTCCAAGCACAGCCATGGCTTGTGGGGTTTGTCTTTGCGTACACCTGGGATCCACGTTGGGTTGGTGTTTATCTTTCATTAAACAGGCTGAAGGTTCTTGTGAAATGTCCTGATATAAAAGCTCCTGAACACGACCGGAGAGCTAATAATTATATCCTTATATAAGATTTGTGCTTTCAGTAATCTGTGTGTAAACTTCTGAGTACTGCATCAGCTAGTTGTAAATTTCCAGAAGGTTCACATCATCAGCCACTCGTCAACTTTCAGAATCAGAATCAGAATCAGAATACTTTATTGCTCCCGGAGGAAATTGTGTGCAGGCAGTTGCTCCAAACCAAGTAAAGAAAAGAATAAAGATAAAAGTCTCAATAAAGAAACTTTACCAAAAAATATATATATAGAATATAAATGTAGTGCAGAATGTAAATGTATAACAGTGGATGTTGTTGCTACATGGAGGAGTTGTACAGTTTAATGTTCACAGGTGGGAATGATTTCCTGTGCGGTTCGGTGGTACATTTCGGTGGTATCAGTCTCTCACTGAACGTGCTCCTGTGACCGATCAGCAGGTTGTGAAGCGGGTGGGAGGTTTTGTTCAGTATCGTCTTTATTTTGTTCAACATTCACTATTCCGACACCACCGTCAGAGAGTCCAGCTCCGTCCCCACAACCTTACTGGCCTTGCGGATCAGTTTGTTTGCGTCTGCAACCCTCAGCCTGCTGCCCCAGCATGCAACAGCATACAGGATGGCGCTGGCCACAACAGACTCACAAAACATCCTGAGCGGTGTTCGGCAGTGTTAAACGACCTTAGACACCTCAGACGGACCGTCCTGTAAAGTGCGGTAGTGTTTTTAACCCGGTCCAGTTTATTTTCGGTCCAGTTTATTTTCAAGTGTGAACTCTGAGGTTTTTCTGATCCTGAATAAAAATTTCCCAGTTTTTATTCGCAGTGAGATCTATCCAATGCAACTTTATGCAAGTTTGAGGTTTTATTTAGTTTGTCGGACAGTTTTTGTGAGCTTCCTCTGTACTACTCCTCTTTGTCTATGCCTTCGTTTTTGCCAACCGGCGACTGCGCATGCGTGGAAAACGTGAATTAAAACCCAAACACGCAGTGGGTCGGTACTGCATTAATACCCAGAGTTCACTGGAGGCTCATCTTGGCCTCGATGGCCTTCCATAATGAAACTGCGAGGACTCTGACGTCATATAAGAGCCGCCCAATCAGTGTTCTAGTGTTTGAATATATTTGCATATCAATGAAGGAAAACGCTAAAAAAATCGTGTCCGGCTTCGGCGCGCACGAGCTGCCTGACGGAAAGTGCGGCGCGCGCTCGAGGGCAGGTGCAGGAGCGCCGGTGTGTTTTTAGGGAAGAGAAGCGAGAATAAGGTGAGAAGAGCTGCAGCAGCTGCAGAAGCGTCTTCACTGCACCGCCTTTATCCAGGACCAGGGTTCGGGAGGGAGACCCGGACCACCAGGCTGCTCAGCTCTGGGCTCTGATTGGTCGGAAAGTCTCGGTTACTTCTCTGTAACAGATTAAAGAGCAGCTCAGAGTCAACCACAGGTTTGTACCAATAAAACCTGAGAATAAACAAACCCTCTCAACATCTTAATAAGAAAAGGATGAAAGAAGGAAGCATTTAATTCCACAGAGGACCAGGTTCCGGTTACATCCTGAAGTTTATTATTGTTTATTGATATCAGATAAAACAGCAGACATGACAGACAGCTGTAGAGAAGAGTAATTATAGCTGCTGTGATTAAAGTGATAACAGGAAGTCACAGAGGTTCAGATGCAGGAAGGAATCGTTTGCTTTATTCATAAATTCAAAATGGTAATGATTGACACATTTCTGAGGTATAAGAGGAATAAAACACCTCCACATACGTCGTTATTGGCAACTAACAAAAGAAGTGATATTTGGCATCACATGGTGTTTTATATCTTTTATATTATTATTTTATATCTTTATTTCCGACCGATCTGTGACTTCTGAATGTGTTCTCGGGAACAGCTTTGTGAGGGTTGAACTTTTCATGTAAAGGGACGTTGTGTGGTTGTGTGTATGAGACAGTCAGGGCGGAGAAGATCCGCTGTTCTGTACTGTATGAGGGTAGCACGGTGGTGGTGTAGTGGTTAGCACAACCGCCTCACACAAAAAAGGTCCCGGGCTCGGCGAGGGCGTTTCTGTTTGAAGTTTGCATGTTCTCCCTATCCTTGTGTGGGTTTCCTCTGGGTAAATCAGGTTTCCTTCCACAGTCCAAAGACATGCACATTAGCTAATTACCTGTTCCAAATTCCCCCTAGGGGTGAGTGAGTATGATTGTGTGTGTGTTACCCTGTGATGGACTGGCGAGCTGTTCAGGGTGTACCGTGCCTTGTGTGTGTGTGTTACCCTGCGATGGTCTGGCGAGCTGTTCAGGGTGTACCCAGGGTGTACCCTGTTCAGGGTGTACCCTGCCTTCGCCCACAATCGTCTGAGACACAGCCGCAGACTCACACTGGTGCACGGATGATTTCTACACACACGTTTGCACTGCTTCTCTGATTTAAGGGGTAGATGGATGTGTTTATTTATTTCTAGCTTGCTGTTTTGGCTCTGTTTCATACTTGTGTGATGACTTTGATCTAAAAGTATTTTAGGAATTTGCTGAAAGTGATGCAGAGTAACGCTCTCCATGTCACGGTTCAGGCCGAGCTTGAGCTGAAGTGTAACCTTATCCGTCCTCTTCATGATTAAGATTCTGCTGCTCCAGTGCTCTGATTGTACGGATTTCTCTCTTTCTTACTCTGATTAATATCCAGCTGTTCATCATGTGACTCTTAGTTCTATCGATGATCGGCCGGGGAGGTGTGTTACAGTACAGACACTGCCGTGAGTTTAGTGCTTCACAGAGACAATTTTAAGAAATGTCACTTGCAGCCTGAATATCATTATATTCACTTTAGAAAAACTTTAGTTCATTCTCAAAATATAGATGGATAGATAGATAGATAGATAGATAGATAGATAGATAGATAGACAGACAAATGGATAGATAGATAGATAGATGGATGGATGGATGGATGGATAGATAGATAGATAGATAGATAGATAGACAAATGGATAGATAGATAGATAGATAGATAGATAGATAGATGGATGGATGGATGGATAGACAGACAGATAGATAGATAGATAGATAGATATTCAGACAGACAAATGGATAGATAGATAGATAGATAGATAGATAGATAGACAAATGGATAGATAGATGGATAGACAGATAGATAGATAGATAGATAGATAGATGGATGAATGGATAGATAGACAGATAGATAGACAGATAGATAGATAGATAGATAGATAGATAGATAGATAGATAGATAGAGAGATCTGTTTCATGTTTTTGTTTGTGTTTTCTGTGGTTGTGTGTAAGATGGCGGATACAAGCGTCTGAAATGAGTTTCCTTCGCAGGGTGGCGGGTTTCTCCCTCAGAGAGGGTGAGAAGCTCAGCCATCCGGGAGGAACTCGGAGTAGAACCGCTGCTCCTCCGCGTTGAGAGGAGCCAGTTGAGGTGGCTCGGGTGTCTAATTGAAATGCCTCCTGAACGCCTCCCTGGTGTGGTGTTTCGGGCGTGTCCGACCGGGAAGAGACCTCGGGGTCGAGCCAGAACACGCTGGAGGGACTACGTCTCTCGGCTGGTCTGGGAACGCCTCAGTGTCTCCCGGAAGAGATGGAGGAAGTGTCTGGGGAGAGGGACGTCTGGACCTCACTGCTTAGGCTGCTGCCCAGACGACCCGACCCGGGAACAAGCGGAAGAAGATGAAGATAAAGTGTCTGTGTTTAGTATATACTAGAACTAAAATGCCACCAGTACGCAGCACGGTTTTACTTGATATACCGTCTCAGGGACCATTTGGCAGAATCCACCTCGTCTTCGGGGTGTAATTTTTTATTATATTGTTGTAGAAAAACTCGAGTGCATTATTCAAAATAATATTAATTATAATTATATGAACATTGTGGTAGGTACACTGTACATACAACAGCAACAAGCGCGCGAGCTCCCCGAGTTGCGGTGACAGTATACCATCGGGCAAAACTCAGTGGGTAGGTGTCGCGTGAGCAAAACTGAGTGTGTTGCGTGAGCGTAAACATTGTCTACACATGCCATTTTGCCATGTCAACACTCTGAACCAGTCTGGTGACTAACAATTATACTGGGAGGAAATGCAGTCAGCTGATCGTTCACATGATAATCGGAGGCAGAATGGTTTAAAAAGAAGAAGAAAAGTCTGTTATTTAATTCAGAAATAAACTCATTACAAAAGAAATGTATCACTGTAGATCCTTGTACGTGAATGTACGGAATGTTCACCTGATTACTGATTGGCTGGAATAGTGTTGTGTGGCTTGCTTAAGCCTCTTTGTTTTCCCTGTACAGAGCTACAGCGGCAGGGCCGAGTACGAACACTAGACTTTACACATCAAATGACCTGCTAATAAACCACGAGGAGATATTCGCTGGATTTACATTGGACTGTTGGGTGTCCCATGTCACGGCCAACCAGACCCCTTAGCGATACTCCGACAGCAGGCAGGCTCCGTGTCCCGCTGTCTCTTTGTCATGATGTCCCGCCAGTGTGTCACATGACCTACATTCTCTGTAAGGATGTGACAGGGACGTTACCACCCTGTGCCGTTCCACCAATAGAGCTTTAACACAATGCTTCTAGTTATTATTATTTTACTGTTACTATGCCATTTTGTACCCATGATGCATCAGGCCGCTTTCATGGGATGTATATGTTTTTCTTTCTTTCTTTTGCGATGTATGTTTTTATCTGAAAGGCTAAAATCCCCTGCAGAACCTGTTCTCTAGGGTAAACATCCTTTCAGACTTAGATTCACACCTAGGGCCAAGTTAGAAAAGCCTCCTAGCCTAATGTGTATGTATGTCTTTGGAGTGTGAAAAGAAACCGGATCACCCAGAGGAAACCCATGAAAGTGCTGCACAGAAACACCTTCGCCACCAAAGGGTTTGATCCCCGGACCATCTTGCTGTGAGACGAGAGTGTTAAACACAACACCGTCATTTTCCTCATAAATCATTATAAACCGTCTAAATGCTGTTACCACAGCGATGATTTAATTCTCAAACGGTCAGCACTTCTGCTCACAGCAAGAAGGTCCTGGGCTCAAGTCCCGTGCTCGGTGAGGGCGCTCCTGTGTGGAGTTTGCATGTTCTCCCTGTGCTTGTGTGAGTTTCCTGCAGGTATCCCGGTTTCCTCCGACAGTCCAAAGACGTGCACATTAGGCTATTTGGATTTTCCCGATTGCCTTTAAGTGTGAGTGTGAGTGTGAATGGTTGTGTGGGTGTTGTCTTATGAAGGTTTGGCGAACTGTTTAGGGTGTACCCCCCCTCCCTTCATCCTGAGTTGGCTGAGATAGGCTCTGGCCTCCTCGTGACCCTAGTAGATTAAACGATTCAGGAAATAAAATCAAAACGTAACAATTCCAGCTATTTTTTTGAAAAAATAAATTACATGTTCTCTTTCTCGGATGTTGCACATAAAGAGGTTAAAAAGTGAAGGGTGTGTAAGTGTTGATACTGTGCAGTTTCCTCTTTATGTTTCATGTTTATGTAATATTTTTGGAAGGAGTCTCCGGTGTCAGCGCTTTGTAACAGCTGCAACTTTACGTTCACTGACATGGAAGAAAGCAGTTAGTTTAGACCGTGTTTAAAAGCAGAAGGGGATTTTACTCCGTTTTCAGTTCCCTCGTTTCATAAACACTTCAGGACGACACCGAGCATGAGCAGTGAGCGTCTTCATTAACATTACTACGGTTTCTATTGTGTGTGTGTGTGTGTGTGTGTGTGTGTGTGTAGAGCGGAGGTGAGTGTGAGATGAAGGCAGATCTGGAAGCTTCTCACTCAGTGAACTGCAGTTCAGCTATTGAGTGTCGGGATGTGTGTCGCTCCTACGGCAAACTGCGAGTCCTCAGCAGCCTCAACCTCACTGTACCTCAGGGCCACATGTGAGTACGGAAAGTGCTCTCTCTCTCTCTCTCTCTCTCTCTCTCTCTCTCTCTCTCTCTCTCTCTCTCTCTCTCTCTCTCTCTCTCT
>JAQMYF010000023.1:51143602-51153602 GCA_030014195.1 Neosilurus mollespiculum
CCCCCCCCCCCCCCCCCCACCCCCCCCCACCCACACACCCACCCAGAGAGAGAGAGAGAGAGAGAGAGAGAGAGAGAGAGAGAGAGCAAGTTTGATGTTTTATGGGAGTTTCATGTCTTGTTTTTGTTCCATGATGAGGAGCTCATGTTGCAACAAACAATCAAGACACCCAACCTCTCTCTCTCTCTTTCTCTCTCTCTCTCTCTCTCTCTCTCGCTCCCCCTCTCTCTCTCTCTCTTTCTCTCTCTCTCTTTCTCTTTCTCTCTCCCTCTCTCTCTCTCTCTTTCTCTCTCTCTCCTACTCTTTCCTCTCTCTCTCTCTCTCTCTCTTCTACTCTTTCCTTCTCTCTCTCTTTCTCCCTCTCTCTCTCTCCTACTCTCTCCTTCTGTCACCCTGTTCTTTTTCTCTCACCCTTTTATCTTTCTTTCTCTCTCTCTCTCTGTCTCTCATTTTCTCTCTTTCTCTGTCACTTTGTTTTCTCTCTGTCTCTCTCTTTCTCTGTCACTTTGTTTTCTCTCTGTCTCTCTCTTTCTCTGTTATCTGTCTTTATCACTCACTTTTCTGTCTTCCTCTCTCATTGTTTTCTCTCTCTTTCTCTCTCTCTTTCTCTGTCACTCATCACCCTCAGGTTTTTGCTTTCGCTCTCTCTGTATCTGTCCTCACTCTTTTTCTCTCTCCCTCACTTTTTCTCTCGTTCCTCAGTTATTCACCGCTCGTATCATTGCACCTTCCTCACTACTGAAACCCCTTCAGCCCTACTGAACCCTTTATGTCGGGACGTTACTCGCGGTTGGGGTTCATGTAAAAGAGGAAATCTAGGAGAAGGGTTTTCCCAGGCAGCAACACACGGTGGATGTAAATATTTACTTATTAATTACCAACCAAGTGCGAGAAGAACGCTGGGTTTCATGTTTCATTCATTTTATATCAGAATTTAAAGAGAGAGAGAGAGATTTAACTCTCTGTGATTCATCTTTCATTTTCCCTCCCACCTGCTTCAACATGGGAATTACAGGGTGACCCGATAGAACCTCCCACATTTCAATAAAGATAATCATATTATTATTTACCACATGAAACTCGGTGGATTTCATATGGATGGTGTTTCCGAACAGAGTGTCTCGGAGACCGCACAACAGACCGCCTCAGTGCTCCGATATTCTCGGGTGTACAAGCGCTCCCACTGCAGGATGGTTTTCCGAACTGGAATGGTTTGGTTGCGCAGGATACCGAAACATGTTTGAAAGGCCCTCGAGGCTCCCGAACACGCCATGATGGCGACTGTGGACGGTTGGGAGCAGCCAATTAGCCTACTGTGCATGTTTTTGGACTGTGGGAGGAAACCAGAGTACCCGGAGGAAACCCACACATGCACAGGGAGAACATGCAAACTCCACACAGAAATGCACCGGGCCCGGGAATCGAAGCCAGGACCTTCTTGCTGTGAGGTGACGTTCTAACCACTGCGTTACCTCTGATTACCTTTAACCTTTTCATTTACCTTTGAGATGTGGGCGGTTTTTTTGGGTCACCCTGTACTTCTGAGTCGAGTGAGATATCGTGGATCTTTTGACGAGACGTAAAAGAAAATTGTCATGAAGATCAAAGCAAACTCATACGCAAATGTTTCTCTTATGTTCTTCAGGATGGGGTCTGTCACACATGATGGTGTGGCGCGGCTTCGCTGTCACGCTCGGCTGGAACACGTTCTTCCTCATTTTGGCCACCATCATCCTCAAGCTGAGGACATGAAGGACACCAGTCACTTGAAGGTGCTTCAGATCCTGGAGAGAGGCTCCAGGCGAGACCCAGGCTTCATGAAGAAGACCAAGCATCTCTCTCTCTCTCTCCCTCTCTCACACTGGGTTGTTTTGTTTGTTTGTTTGTTTGTTTTTTGGTTGAAGGAGCTCTCATGAGTGGAAGAATAATGATCTCTTTGGGCTACCAGTCAGAGTCCACTTTTAGCCTGAAGGTCACCTCAGAACCAGAACCAGTGACCTCAGGGATGAGTTCTGTTTGTCTCTCAGTAGTTTTCCTCCAGCAAGTATCTCACTTCAATTCAGTTCATGGAAATGTTCGTTCATGGAAGTTTCTTCACCTGCTGCATTATGGGAACTTTCCTGAAGTTCAAGATCTCTCCACACAGACAATCCTTCAGCTGGATCCATTTACAGATTCCTGTTTGGGTTGTTCATTTTATTCCCAGCTGTCTATCGAAAATCTTTTGTTGCGTTGTTCGGTGGATGTGTGTGTGTGTGAGGGACCTCCTATGAGATACGGCTGTATTATTAGTGGTTTTTATTACACAGTACTGTCATTCACCTGTCATTCAAACTCACTGAGTGGGTTTAGCTATTAACTTTAGCTTATGAAAGAATACGACTAGTCAAATTTCCGCTCTTCGTCTGTCGTCACATCGTGTCATCTTGATAACGATCGACGATAATCACACACCAGATGATCTGTTGATTTAGTGCCATTGTGTGTGTCACAGGAGACACGGCCAGGACATCTACAAATACAGTAGTGCCAAAATATACCAACGGAACAGAAAATAGCTTATTACCTCAAGCTCATGTTCAGTTCAAATATGTTCTCTGTGGTTGCGAGCTCATTTTCTGGATCATGATGTTTGTGGCTTAAATTAAGTTGGTCGTGAAATTCAAACCATACTGTTGATTTGACATGTCCGCATCAACCATATTTATGAAAAAATGCACTTTTCCAGTCCTTTTTACCATATATGGAAGGGGGCCTGCTCTCCGATGGGTGGGCTGGGATACATGGGGGCAGTGCGTGATTTCTGAGGGACTTGGAGAAGATACGTAGGTATTTTGCTGTTGTCAGTGCGTGCTTCAGTCGATTAAGGCGTGGTTTGATGTGTTGAGCGCTCGTGAACGATTAAAGCTGACAGTTTTCTTTAAAAAGATCCTAGTAATTTATGTGTCAATCATAAAAGATCTGACACACATTATCCCTTATCCTGTTACAGAAATTGGTCCAAACAAATAGTGTGAATAGATATAATACATTTTAAAAAGTAAGACGTCAGTTAGGTAACATTAGCTAATCTACCTGGTCTGGTACTATAAATTTACGCTAACATGCTGTTAATTTTACAGAGTAAACACCATCTTTAACTGGAATGTAAACTGTCAGTGACCATGAACAAGGTTTTTAGAGTCCATTAGACTTACTGGTCGTATGTAAGCCGTCAAAATAGCTAGTCCCACCTACTGATGTTGATTGACAGATCAAGATTTGTTTAAAAACATTTAATTTGTTTTTTAAATTTTATTCCATACAAGTATTCATACAAGTATCATATTTACAATACAAACACTGACTTGTGTATTTTTATTTTACATCCGTCATCAAATGTGTGTTCCTGTCTTTTCATGTTCCTCCAAATGCTGGTCAAAGGAGGCGCAGTTTAACAACATCAGAAATCTTTGAGTAATTCTTTAATCATATATGCGACACTATTTTCACTGTATTCATGTATGTTTTAACGATCTCAGTTGTGTCCAGTGTCGTGAACTGTGGGAAGGGGATGGGGATGTTGTGTGTGTGTGGGGGGGGGTTGCGCACGTTTACATTATTCTTATGACCGAACCTGAAATCATTGTGATCTGTGAAAAAAAGAGAAATGCAAGGCGGCAGCGCATGTGTACCGAAAAGAGTTTGACAGGGCTTCAAGCTCAGAGACTCAAAGATACCAGCCTTGTACCGACCACACCAGCTACAGTGCTGCGGCAAATGGAAGACTTAAAGAGATATACTGTGTGTATATATATATCTATACAAATAGATAGTGTATATTTGAAGTTAATCGCTAGTATTTTGGTGAACAGTGTTAAATGCTATGAAGGAAAATGTTTTTTATAAAGATATCTGTAAAAGAATCTCTCGTCTTTGAAGTTTTATCTTTGTTTTATAGCTTCTTTCATTAAACGGCTCCCTTTTCACATACAGAGACCGAAATATCACAAAAACTTTCTACTCACAACATTTTCAAATAATTTCTCTCTAATCATATTCATCTTAAACAATTCAATCCTTTTCTGAACCGTTTTATCCTATTAGGGTTCGCAGGAAGGCGGGAGCCTATCTCAGCCAAATCTGGGCGAATCTCGCCAGTCCATCACAGGGCAAACACCTCAAATTATTCACACTCACATTCACACTTGGGCCATTTAGCTTAATGTGCCTGTCTTTGGACTGTGGGAGGAAACCGGAGTACCCAGAGGACACCCATGCAAGCACATGGAGAACATGCAAACTCCACACAGAAATGCCCTTGCCAACCCTAAGACTGGAGCCCAGGACCTTCTTGCTGTGAGGTGGACGTGTTAACCACAACACTGCCTGATACTGATAATAAACAAACTCCTTGATGGTGGCAGATGCTGAAATGTCACCTGATGATTTACGCCTGTTGTAAATCATAAGGTGACATTTTAGCATCTGCCACCATCAAGGAGTTTGTTTATCAGTATCAGGCACAATCTGATTGGTCTACTATCTCAGGATTAAAAAAACATTCAGAGTAGATAATGCTTGAATTAAAAACAACAGACACTCAGTTTGTCAGGGTCATTTGGAGCAGGTGGCATAATTATCATGATTTAAAATGTTAAAATAAAATTAAAATCTCATTTTAGTTCATTTTTCTTGTGTTTCTGGGTAGTGTAAACTACAAAAAGAGCAGTTTCTTTCATTTCCGTTAACTACACAGTGCTAATCTTGACTCAGAGGGAGAGCTCACCTGACCCGCCTCTGTCATGGATAAAAAATGTAAATATAAACTAAAAATTTAAATAAAGATGTTGCTAGTTAGCTTAAGAGAATGTTTTTTTTAAAGTCACTTAACCATTCTGGAGAGTTAAAGGTGAAATTTGATTCTGGAATCTATCAATATGTTATTGATCAGATACTTTGAGTATGACAAAAATTAAACATCAGACTGATGAAAGAGCCTCATAAATGGATGAATGGATGTTAAATTGAAAATATCAGGCAAAAATGGCTACTACTACTGGTTGGAGTTCTGATCTTAGAAGCCCCTCGCTCCATCTGATGATCCATATTTTTATTTTTTTTATATACTTTATTAATTCCACAAGGAGAAATGTTGACTTCTGCATTTGACCCATCCAAAGTGAGCGCGCACACACACACACACACACACACACACACACACACACACACACACGTAAACAGTGAGCACATACTTGGAGTAGTGGGCTGCCACACACTGGAGAGCAGTTGGGGGTTCGGTGTCTTGCTCAAGGGCACTTTAGCCATTAAGGTGGAGGAAGCAAAGGTGCAGCTCGGGAATCAAACCAGCGGCCTTTAAGTCCCACACCCGCTTCTCTAACCCTTAGGCCATGGCTGCCCCATATATATGGAACTGTGAAGCTGACTTTTCACTGCTGGTGATATAAACTCTTTTACTGAAATGATTTAGAACTACAATCCCATTACAGTTTTAAGATACTCAGCTAGACTGTTGAAGTGAGTTGAAGCGAGTTGAAGTGAGTGAGAGTTTAGAAAACTCGTTAATACAGTTTTTTTTTCTCGTGTGATTCCAACAGCAAGCCTAATTTCCTGTCCAGAATAAATTACTTTCTGCACAACTTGTTGCTAAAAAAATGCTACATTATTATTTGATGTTATATTCTACACATATCTGATCGGTTCGCTTTTTGGCATAAATAACAATTATTAGCTGAAGGCTTGGTGGATGTCGCTCCGTGGTCGTTGAAACAGAACGTTGATATCCTGAGGTGGATAATTGTTTCAGTATGCAGTTTATACAAGTGAGTTTGAGAAAAGCAAACTCTTGAAGACCTTCTTCTGGGTTTGCAGGGTGGACAATGTCTATTATCCGAAGATAGGAAACATATCAGATTGCTAACCAAACAAATGTTTTAAAAAAATCCACCCTGCAAGTTCAATATTATGCTTGAATTGATTAAAAATGTCAGAACGAACCATGAAAATCTTGTTTAGATACACTATGCTTTACTAAAACAATATTCTCCTGTGCCTCAGGGTCTATTCGTCGATACCCACCGTGCTTTTAGTGAATAACTGTTATATAGTGTATATGGTAACATTTATTTATACCCTAGGCTTCCTAGAAGCAGATTAAGCTGTTAAACGTAAAGAACGCCATCAACTTTTCTTTTATTTTGACCAAAACTCGTTCTTATCCCTGGTTGGGATTAAAGTCTGCAGTAATTCCAACACTGACAGTTGCTTTCGTAATGACTGAACAGTTAGTTCCCATAAACCCACCAACTGCATCATATAAAAGGCCACACCTTCATCCTGCCCCCAGCTGACCACATGTCTCCAGGCCCCTCATTTCCCCTTGCATGTGTATGTCTGATCTTCTCCAATAGCCACTTAAAGCGTGGTTTCTCCAGAGACCAGACTTCTTAAACGCTGTGTTTTGTGAGACTGTAACACATCCTACTCGGCTATCTCAAGGCAATGAGGAGTGGGAGTGATGATCTAGGGTTACAGATTCAGACCTTCTGTACTGTCTGATGTTCGTAATTGAGGCCAATGATAAGGAGGTGAGAGAAAATGAAAGAAAGGGGCGGAAGATCAAACAGAGATTAAAGAACAAAAACATGAAAGCACAGTAAATCAGGTTAGCCACAACGAGCCGCTCCATACGTGAGAACGAGTTGACCCTCTTGGAAAATATTTTGGCGGCTACACGTGCATGTTTGCAACGTTTCCTCTTGGTCTGGATGTAGGCGTCGCTCTTTCATTCTGGCCTGAAGATCCGTATTGCACTTTTTCTGATCATTTTAATGTAGGAGGGTGGCCCTGTTCCAAGATCTGGGGCAAGCTTTGTATTAGGCATGTTTTACATTTATCCAAATCGTACCCGAAATGCTAAGTGGGTATGTTTCTTATTACTGTATGTGGCTCTTCTGATAATCTTACCTTTTGTGTGAGGAAGTTTGAAAAGAAACCTGAAGTCACTATTTGGGATAAAAGGTAAAGTGTAATAAGTTCTCTCGCAAAAAGTTGGCCTTTAAATGACAACTTTTTCAGCCCTCGTCTTTATGATATTAGTTGAATTACTGTCATAAACCTACAGTTTCTTGAGCAAAACGTCAAGATTGGAGATAAGAACCATTTCATATTTAATGCAAAAATCAAAAAATGTAGTGGTGGCCCGGTGGTGGGGTGCTGGATTACTGATTCCAAGGTCGGGGGTTCAAGCCCCACTATCACCGGGTTCTCACTGCTGTCCCCCCAGTGCAGCTAACTGGGTTATCAAAGGCCGGCCATGTCTCTCACTGTCTGTGATGGGGGGAATGTAAAAGAACCATTTCTGTCGTTCGTAAAGAGTGCGTGTTTCTGCCCTGCGATGGCCTGGCGAGCTGTCCAGAGTGTACCCCGCCCTCGCCCAAAGCTGGCTGAGATGGGCACCAGCCTCCCCTCGACCCTAATTAGGATTAAGCTTCAAAGAATGAATGAATGAAGTCTTGAAACTTTATCACAAATTTAGACAATGGAAATGGGATATTTTTTTCCCTCTCAGCCCTTAAATGAGAATAAAGGTCACCATGACCCATACGCATTTCTTATTCATTCATTCATTTACCAAACTGTTTTATCCTACCAGGGTCGCGGGGAGGCCAGAGTCTGTTTCAGCCAAATCTGGGCGAAAGGCAGGGCACACCCTTACCATCTCACCATACTACTGCAGGGTAAACACACACACACACACACACACACACACACACACACTTCCACTTAGGGGCAAACTGGAACAGCCAATTATACTAATGTGCATGTGTTTGGACTGTGGGAGGAAACTGGAGCACCCAGGGGAAACCCATGCAAGCACAGGGAGAACATGCAAACTCCACACAGAAACATAAAAAAAAAATTATATACTGTGTAAAAATAAATGACTAAATAAATATAATCCCTGTGGCACGGTGGTGCAGTGGTTTAGACGTCGCCTCACAGCATTCTGTGTGGGGTTTGCATGTTCTCCCTGTGCTTGTGTGGGTTTCCTCCGGATACTCTGGTTTCCTCCCACAATCCAAAAATATGCACAGTAGGCTGATTGGCTGTTCCAAATCGTCCCTAGGTGTGAGTGTGAGCCTGGTGAGCTGTCCAGGATGTACTCCGCCCTCGCCCAGAGTCGGCAGAGATGGGCGCCAGCCTCCCCGCTACCTAATTAGGATTGAGTGGCTTAGAAAATGAATGAATTACCATTTCTTACATTTTTGGTCACTCTAAACAAAATAAATAAAAATAAAGGAATTAGTATTTCAGTGGAATTTCTAAAGTTTGATCTGTGAAGGAGGATTCCCTACAGATGAGACACCACTACTTTTCAATACTGGATTATGTTTATTATTGACTGATTTCTTGGAATATTACAAGAATTAAACATCTGACGGGTGGAGGAATGAGTTCAGGATTTAAATCTCCAAAACATCCGGAGATCGCAAGTTCAAATCCGGGTTGATGCCACAGCCATCCGTGACCGGGAGTCCATGGGAGCTAATTGGCCGAGCTCTCACGGGAGGGAGGGATGGCATACGCTCACTTCCCTGTCGCTCACAGCGATCACCAGCCAATCATGGGCGTCTGTGAGCTCATTCGTACGAGGGGGCGGATAGCGCTTATCCCTCCGAGTGTGTTAGGCCGCCCCCGAATACACATGCGCAGCAGTTCGAAAAGAGGCGGGTGGCAGCATCGCATGTCATTGAGGGGGCGTGTGCTTGCTTACACCCCTCCCTGGTTGGTGGTGGCCGTGTGATAGGGAAGGCAAAAGTTGATGGGTGGAAATTGGATACGACTAAATTAGGGAGAAAAATGAGGGAAAATAAATAAATAAAATAAAATAAAATAAAAAATTCTCCTGGATCCTGGGTATGTAGCAACAAAGTCAAGACCAAACTCTAAGTGAGATGGTTCTCCAGAGCAACTCCACCAATTACGTCATGGAGCACATTTCATCCACCAGGCTTTGTCTTGTATGCCACCCAACCTAATGCCCCCCACAGCCCTATTTTTCCTCTGCATGTCTATTTCAGATCCTCAGAAGCCACTGCCTAGTTTTGCTCTACCCAGAGTCTTCATGATTCCCGAACAGTGTGTTCTGTGTGACTCTAGCGGGAACAGGGTTGGGACGAATGTCTGCAGGGTGGTAGGGTTTAAGGAGCAGGGTTGGGCTCCCTTCACTTTAACCTACGCTGTTCTTTAAAAAAACCCTGATCAACAGAGGTGTGGAGAGAGCTGACAATAGCTCAGAATTATATTTCACCCATATGCAATTAAACTTCACAGGTCTATTAATAGCTCTCGAGTTCCTCCGCCTGAGTCGGAGTTGCTTTAACAGTAAGGAGAGACGAGGCTGAACATATCACTGAGATTCTGACCCCACTGGAATCTGTCTAGACTCTATTTAGGCTATAAAATATTTTTCAGGTGAAAGTCATGCACGCTTTTAATTAAAACTAAAGTACTTCTGACGAGATCCGAGTTCTTGAAAGCATCTGTTTGGGGTTGTTTATTTAATTTTTGGGAGAAAGAGAGAGAGAGAGAGAGAGAGAGAGAGAGAGAGAGAGAGAGCGAGATCGGGCCTTAACCTCTGTTAATCATCATAACCGGAAATAAAATATATTAAATACATCCAGCTGCATGTGATCTCGAACCCTGATGCACCAGTGTAAGTAAAACACTTATGGAATGTGGCCACTCTGTTTTCTCAGGCTTTTCAAGTTTGTAATATTACAAGCAGTGAGTAAACATATCTATGTACATAGTTACAGTTGCCAGAGCAGCCAGACAACAGTGTACGGCCTGCTCCCAAACACCGAGAGGTTCGGATATGAACTCTTACCCATGAGATTCGATTACCCGATCCGGACACACCAGTCTCCCCCCTGCCCTTTCTCTTTCCACGTTACTCTCTCCGTCTCTCGCGCTGACCTCTTCACGACCTCTCGGT
>JAQMYF010000023.1:51156102-51168964 GCA_030014195.1 Neosilurus mollespiculum
AAAACTCTAACCAAATATGGTTGGGCCTGCATCCAAATTCTCAAACTTCCATAGTATTAGATAGATAGATAGATAGATAGATAGATAGATAGATAGATAGATAGATAAATAAATAAATAAATAAATAAATAAGACAACCCTGCATACAGTGAATAGTAGGCAAAAGTTAACTGGATTATATGCTAAATCTGCAGTATGCAAAAAAAGTGGTTTGCAAAAAAGAAATAGGCGCAATGGTCAACACATCCGCCTCACAGCAAGAAGGTCCTGGGTTTGATTCCCGGGCTCAGGGTGTTTCTGTGTGGAGTTTGAATGTATTCCCGGTGCTTGTATGGGTTTCCTCCGGGTACCCTGGTTTCCTCCCACAGTCCAAAAACATACACAGTAGACAAATTGCCCCGGGTGTGAGTGTGAATGATTGTGTGAGTGTTGCCCTGCGATGGTCTGGCAAGCTTTTCAGGGTGTACCCCACCCTTGCTCCAAGTCAGCTGAGATGGGCAGCAGCCTCCTCGCGACCCTAATTAGGATTAAGTGGCTTAGAGAATGAATAAATGAATGAATGAATGAATGAATGAAAAGAAAATGTCCCTCTTTGGTTGTTTTCAGAAAACAAGTCAAGGCAACATGATGAGCTTTAAAACGGGAAACTACATTTAACCGCCCAACTGTGGTAATATATCCGCATGATTATCAGAGTTTTTTTTTTTTTCCCCCCTTTTTTTTATATATACACACATACAAAATAAATAAATAAATAAATAAATAACCCCACCCGAATAATAAATAAATAAATAAATAAATAAAAGACAACATAGTGACCGTGCCAGCATGCAAAACATGTGGAACAAGTGAGTGATCGGCAACAAGTGACGAGCAAGACTGTGTAACTGCGACCACGCCTTCACAGCGGTCAGAGGGAGACCATGGCAGACCAGGGACCCGGGCCATTAGCAGGAACCTCGGAGCACGACACAAAGCCACCTCGCACCAAAGACAACCCCAGGCCTACCCAGATGGCAGAGGAAAGCCCCAGCCAGAGCCCCCCGCGGCTTCAGAGTTTTTTAATTTATGTAATATATGAAAGATTTTCAGTCGAGAGTGAATGAATGAATCACTAATATTATGAATATTGAGTCAATACGTATTATTTTTTAATTAAAATCCTTGGCTCTGCATGTGTTGAAGTAATGATCGTATTATTACCAGCATCAATTTCATGAGGATAACCTACAGTCACGAGCTTCGGATAGTGACCGAAAGAACAAGATGGCAGATACAAGCGGCTGAAATGAGCTTCCTTTCGCAGGGTGGCGGGGCTCTCTCTCAGAGATAGGGTGAGAAGTTCGGTCATCCGGGAGCTCGGAGTAGAACTGCTGCTCCTTCGTGTTGAGAGGAGTCAGCTGTGGTGGCATCTGATTAGAATGCCTCCCGAACGCCTCCCTGGTGTGGTGTTTCGGGCATGTCCAACTGGGAAGAGACCCAGAGCACGCTGGAGGGACTACGTCTCTCAACTGGTCTGGGAACCCCTCGGTGTCCCCCCGGAAGAGCTGGAGGAAGTGGCCGGGGAGAGGGACGTCTGGACCTCACTGCTTAGGCCGCTGCCACGTGACCCGACCCCGGATATTGATGATGATGATCATCATCATGAATACAGTCAGAGATGTTCTGGGCAGATTAAGAGAACTTTGATGTGGTGGTCTTTTATAATTTGTTGCATTCACATAAGAGAACATCATATGCCACTTTGACATGATGTATTGGAACTGGTGGTGTAATGGTTATGGTGCTAATGATCAGAGTACTTCTTTTTATTTAAAAAACCCAAACTAATTAACTTCTATACTCAGTAACCCCACTTTGTGCCAGGTTGCATCACACCATCCCATCATTTATTCTTTTTCTATAGCAACACACGTGCCAAGTGTTCTATGGTTGTAACAAGTGATGAGTAATTTCAGAAGGTTTTTTTTTTGCCTCCCACACATCATCTCCAGTCATCGACTATAAAATATGGAAACAACAAAGTCTTGAAAACGTGGTGGCACAACCACCAGCTATCCCCAGTGTAGTTAGCAGGCGGAAAATCTGTCTCAGTCAGCAGCGATGACGTGTTTGCAATCAGCTGACCCCGGATTACCGGAGGACGATACTTTACATGAAGGTTTGCCCGTAAACTTATTCACCTGTTAATGCACTATTTTCATGTCTAAAAAAATAGACTTCTAAGATTAGCTTGCTAGTCGCAGTAATGCTAGCTGGGCACAGTAATATTTGGTGAGCTGTTGCTGGTGGTGGGTGGTTCAAACCCCAGCACGATCAAACTACCAACCTCTTTGGTGGTGGAATAAGGCCCTTAACACTGTTTACTCTAGATTCCGAGTAACTAGCATTGGCGAAGAAAGACAACCCCTCCTAGAAGATACTGGAGCTTCTCTCTCTGCCATCCACAAGACTCCACACCAGTCTGTTTTGTTGTTTGTTTTTAAAGATCAGATTTTATACCCATTTTCAGGTGTTTATTTTTTTTCTGGACACCAGTGAAGCACCAAAGTACCATTCTTATCCAAAAACTCCACCGTCCTTCTGGTCGTTTTTGTGCCACCACCCTCTTGAAACACTGATTTGGAGTGTGTGAGCCGGACGGCCTGTTTGGCTTCCTCCTCCCACTTATGGCCTTTCTGGTCTCCGTGCCTGCTCTCCTGTGATTGATTGGTCACCTGAAAGCTCTACACTTTGAGTCCTGGGAGGCAGATCAGGATGGCCGGAGACACCGCTGTACAGTGGGGAAAGGTCAGCTAATCAGAACGCCCAGCATTTTGTGTGAAATGTGTATGTTCTCGCTGTGCTCCAGTGGATTTTCTCCGGGTACTCCGGTCTTCCCCCTACAGTCCAGAGACATGCACATCTGGCCAAGTGGTTGTTCCAAATTGCCCCAAGGTGCGGATGTAGGTGTAAATGTGTGTGTGTGTGTGTGTGTGTGTGTGTGTGTGTGTGTATGTGCTAGGTTAGTAATTTGGTTGTGGAAACGTTTGGTCTTCCGGTCTTCACAAAAAACAAACAAACAAAAGAACAAATCTACAAACCTTCACCGTAGCCGCAACGCTATTCCACTGAACTACATTTCCCAGAATGCCCTGGTGTCAGTGGGTTGCGTCGGCCTCTTTCCCCGCCCACTACTAGACGCCACACCACCATCTGTTTATATTCAGAGCTGAGAAGAGAGATGAGAGGAAACAGCGCGAGCTCCGAGTCAGTTATTTTATAATCTTAATACTAGCGGTTTGTTTGTTTGTTTGTTTGTTTGTTTTTTCGTTTTTTTTAGATCATCGTGCGCGAGACCGGTTATTACTGCAGCACATTCCACCTGTCTGTGTTTAAATCCTGAAGAAACACTGAACGTTTTCAGTTGTCTTTGTTAGCAGGTGGCTTTGTTAGCTAGCACTCTGTGTGTGTGTGTGTGTGTGTGTGTGTGTGTGTGTGTGTGTGTGTGTTTTTATTGTTTATTGTTTATTTCTTGTCCTAACCGCTGGAGTTAACCGACCGGTTCCGAATCTTTTTGTAACGAACCGAACCGAACCTTCTGGAAATGAAGAATCCTCCTCAGGGTGAGTGTCCCTCACACCGGGCTTCATTTCTGTGTTTATTTGTTTATTTATTATTAAATGTCTTTACAGTGTTGTTATTTTAATGTAATCACTTTATTCTAGAATTTATTTCATTTCACTGAAATAATAAGAACATCTTCACACTCAGAGCCTTCAGTCCCGAAGGGGTTAAAGGTGAAGGGGTCAAAGGTGAAAGGGTTAATTTTTTTTTAGGTTTTTAAGCAGTGAATTTCTTTAAACGTTTAAAGTTATAAAAACTTTAAAATGTTGTCAGTGAAGTGATTTTCTTGGAGGTTTTGCCTTTTGAAAGTTTTCATGTCCAAAACCGTAACATTTCTTTAAAGCTCGTCATCAGTAATAATTACAGTAGTATAGTGTAGTATAGTCATTATAATTATAATCATATAGTAAAGCAGTGTTTCTGTTTAATTCTGGGAGAAAATAAATAAATAAATGTTTGTTCAGTGTACAATAATTATATATGATACTTATATCAACAACAATACAAAATCACTTCAGTCTTTCAAAAATAGTTTGAAAGTTGAATAACAACCAGTGACTTTACTGGTAGAAGAAAATCTATAAATTCAGGGAAGACAACAGATATCGGACGCCGTAGGTTCTGTAACAAAAGGGTTCGGAGAGGACAGACTTTCTGACCCCTTCAGTGTGGCTCGTATCCCAGTCAGCAGCCTGTCAACCTACTGTAAATGTATAGAATATAAAATACGCAGCAAACTGATATTTTTTCTGAGTTTTTGTTGGTAGAAATATCTTTTGAGTTGATTTACTGATGGCATAAACCTAGATTTCGGAGTGGACACTTTTGGACAGACACAAATTCACAGACTTGTGTAATCAACGTTTCAGAATCTGGATCAGATACATTTTGCTGTAAAGTTACACACCTGGATGTACTGTAAAAAGATCCATTTCTTATCGCAAGAGAGAGAAAATTCGGAGTGGACGTTTCGGACGGACACTTCCTGGCGTGTATTCAGATCGGCCCTGTGCAGAATCGGGGATGTTTCCACCAGCGCATGATTTAGTTAAACCACATGAGCTTCTCTCATTTCGAAAGGAAACGTTTTCATGGCAGACGTCCTCCTTTAAAGATTATTTCCGTTGGAATCCTGGGAATTTTTTAAGTGGGAAACTCAAATTTGTCCGAAATTTATCTTCCGTGTATATTTTCAAGACAAGCTGATAGTTTTTCTTTATGTTTTTATTTGAAGGTTCTCCATACTGTTGTGTATTTATTCATATATGAAATTTTACATAATATCTACAGATTTTGGAACAATAACCCTCCAATCTTTGAAAAGACCCTGAAAAGGCTGTTAATCTAGTACATGATATCTTATCTTTAAAGCTAATCTTTCCTAGTGATTCATTTTTGCATGATTTTGGGGACCAGAAACTTTTCCCTCAATGTCATGATGTATTAGAGTGGTGTGTGTGTGTGTGTGTGTGTGTGTGTGTGTGTATGTATATATGTGTATACCCAATTCTGGGACTAATCCAATGCGACACTCTCTAATCTTACTATCAAAAAAGAAAACCTCCACCCCGAAACACGGTCAGTTTGTTTATACTGAGATATTAATGATGTTTAAATGAATTGGATGTTATTTTTGTAGTGGGTGTAGTTACTGTTGTTGTTGCTGTGAGAGATGTCCCGTGATGACGTCACAGGGCGACCAGTACAGTAGTGATTTATAAAGGCGAACTGATTAGCGATGGGTGGTGTTGTGGTCATCACGTCCGCCCCTCAGCAGGAAGGTGTTTAATCTTAGCTGTGTCTTTTCTCAACATCGTATTGATCAGAAATTTAATAACACAGGGTCGTGTTAAGGGTGAAGGGGTTGGAGTAGCTGGTGCAAAGTAATGCTGGATACAGGATTCCCAGAATGCAACGCTGCTCGACAGCAGACGTGTGCAGGGTTGTGACCGGGACTCATGTGGTGGGAAATGGAGAAGGAAGACGAGCGCGGTGGTGGTGTCATTGATCATTATTAGAGTGAATGTCGAAGCAGTAGTAATCAAGCGGCATTGTGGGTAATGATGGAGAACTGTGCACCTTACTGAGGACACACCAAGGCGTTTCGGTGAAGAAGCCTGTAAACGTCAACGGCGTGTTATTATAAAGATTGTTGCGTAAGCGCATTGTTCCTTTAACGGAATGTAAAGGGGTTGATGGGGTTTGGTTGATGTTTTTCGTACATCGGTAGTCCGCGACTCGCTCCAGACGGGTTTCATGGCCGTGTCTCTTTTTTAACAGTCTACGTTTAAATATAAAACCTTGGTTTTCTTTGTACTCCTCAGATTTCGGCCTTGTTTCCTGAGCCGGACCTGTCGGACTGATCAAGAACAATGACGGTTATTATGATGATCCCGGCTCTGTGTTAGGCAGCGATGCAGTGACGTGTTTTACAGATCGCCCTTTGATTTGGCTTATCACTATTTGCATTACATTCTGGCTTGCTTGTGTCGCACCATTGTTCTGTTGCATTGAAGGGCCTCGGGTGATTTGCATAGTCAGAACAAGCCCCCACGCTCGGCATGTGGCCCGGCAAATGGATGCTTTTGTCCCGTGTTGACTCGATGGCCTGTATTCTTTTTGTTGAACCCCCCCCCCCCCCCTCTTAAAATGAACCCCCCTCGACATCAGGCCGTCTGGATGGCACGCCATCGCCTGCTTTGTGTGAAGCTCAGCTTGAATTATTCATATTTTTATATCGGCGGACAAGTGCTGGTACAGGGACGTAGTCAGGGGGTCCATCCCGCGGCCAAAGATGTAAACATTTACACAACTGGTAGGGATTGAAAATATTTCTTCTTTCGTATCGTCCATCCCCCCCCATGAGAGTGAAGTGGACACAGGACGCAGGGGGCAGAGAGGGAGGAGAGAGAGGACCAGAGACGGGAGGAAACACCAGGGAAGGTGGGAGGAGATGCAGTGACGAGGTACGAGAGGGAAAAGGGTGACGAGGACAGGAGGAACGTTTGATGGTCTCGTCTGGGCTTCAAACATAAAAAGAGAGATGATTCATGAACCGGTGATTCATTTGTTGCGTGGATTAGTTCACATGGAGCGAGAGGGGCGTGACGCCGTGTCGACTACTTATTAATGTCGCGTGCAGGAGTGCGCTGTTCATGAGATGAAGTGAAATTTTCTAAAATGACTTGTGGAAGTTGCGGTTTATACTTTTGTGAGATCTTTGATTTTGGCTCAGCTTCACACCTCACTGGTTTAAAGTAACGTCTCTCCGATCCGATGAAATTAACACGAGCTGAGCCGGCGGTGTCGCTTTCCGCGGTGAAAAATAGATAAGAGCGCTGACCCTTTGCTTATTAAGAAACTCAACGCTGTTCCTGCTTAAATCGTCCTCACGACACCCGATCCGCATTCGCAGAAAATCGGAACTAGGATGTGTGGGGAGGTTACGCAGCCCGGAATCCAAAACAAAAGCCAGCGGGTTAAAACAGGTCATGGCAGTTCGGCGGCTGCGTCTGAATATTTAGTCGTTTCAGTTAAAGGGACTCGAAGGTAATCCAAATCATCCGTAGGGGCGAGTAGATGATGGTGACGGGCGGGCCTTGCTTCCTGCGTCCTGATCCTGGAATTAGGGAAAACTGAAATCTGTATGAATATTTTGAACGTCAGTACAACAACTAATGGAGGATCAGCGATAATGCCGTCGTGTTGATCACAGCGGCACCACCCTGCGCGCCGAGCCCCGATCCTAATCAGCGGTGTCGCCGGCAGTGCGCTGCAGAGTCACACGCCACAGGGCTCGAACGCGAAAACGGAAGCAGCGTGTAAGCACTCTCACTGCCTCTTCCACTTCTCAACAGAAGAGTCTCCTCAAACCCTGTTTATTGTGGTGTGTGTGTGTGTGTGTGTGTGTGTGTGTGTGTGTGAACTGGCTCGCTGCCAAAGCAGTTTCAACACAAGTGCTGTACAGGAGTCATCGATCTTATTTGATTCGCAGCCATGATTTCTAAACGTAGATCCTGTCGGCCTTCAAAAAAAAGAAAACCCCAGTCGTGTGAGATTGTTACAATATTCTACTTAAAATGTATTCAGATCTGGGTTTCCTGTGCAGACTGTAATGGGTTTTATCTCTCGGCGCATACGAACACGCCGCGCTCGCCGTGTGAGATTCAGACACAGAAAAATTGTGGTTGGAAAAACAGCGCAGTTTAAAGAGGTAAAAGTACGGCTCTGTCTTTACGTGATGGTGTGGTGACCTGGGAAAACCCTTCACATGCTGAAACTTGCCGCTATATATAGTTGTGATGACTTCAGGACTTTCTGCGCCGAAACACTTTTCTCTTTTTCATGTAGCTCGTTGTTTCACTGCGGCGTCGGCTTGATTAAAGCGTGACGCTGAGCGTGAGAGGAAATCACACTTCACTACCACCAGTACCAGCGTGGAGTAATAAAACCGCCTCCTTCCACAACATCCTTGCAGGGAGATTAAAAAGTAAATAAAATAATGAACAGATTTAGACACTGCCTCTCATGAGAGTTTTTTTGTGGGTGGAGTTTCTTTTCAACTTAGAATTAATTAATTATTATTCATCACAAAATGAAAAGGGTAAGGCATGCGGGTGGCACACCCACGTCACAGCAAGGAGGAGGTCTTGGGTTCGAGTCCCGGGCGCGGTGAGGGTGATTTTCTGTTCTACCTGTGTCTGCAAAGGTTTCCTCCAGGTACTTCAGTTTCCTCCCACAGTCCACAGACGTGCACAGTAGGCTAGTTGCTTGTTCCAGATTGTTGCTAGGTGTGAGTGTGAGTGGTTGTGTGTGTGTTGGCCCTGTGATGGATTGGTGAGTTGTTTAGGGTGTACCCCGCCTTCACCCAGAGTCCCCTGAGATAGGCTCCAGCCCCCAGGCTCGAAAAATGAAAGAAGGCATGAAAACATGACATAAAATAAGTTTTTAATATGTTGTAAATTGGATTGGATTTTATTATTTGTTTTTTATTTATTTATATGTTAAAAAAGAAAGGGTTTAATACTTTTCAAGAACAAAAGCGGTCTTAGTGTACGTTCCTGGGTATTAGCACAAGTCAAGTTCCAGCCAAACAGCCAATCAGCATCACGATGCAAACGGTTGAACAGAAGAAAGAATGGACGGACGGACGGATGTATACGCCATGCGAAATCAGGACGATGGTTTCTTATTCTGCTTCCTCTGGCCGGTGTGGGAGCGCCGCTGAAACATTCCTACACCAGTCCCATTAAGTACAGGCTCAAACGTTAACGTGTCAAAATAAATTGTATAGAAAACCCTATTTTATAATTCATTTCAAACATGTTAAAAATTATAAGTTAGATAAATAACTAACAGCAATAATAAATAAATGATGAACATATACAACAAAAAGTGGTACGAAGAAGTAATGTACTTGAGAAATAGTGGTTTTTCAGGACGTCTGTCCACCGTAGCGCAGGAGGGTTTTTATACTCTATACGAGACAGATTTCAGTAACTGACTCAGCTGATGGTGTTGGAGTTCTACGTTAGTGATATGAACTTGAAAACAAATGAAAACAATTCCGGACGTTAACATTTAAAGACTACATGTTGGGTCGGATATAGTTAAGTTTTGATGAAAGATTAGAGCCTTCTGCTTCAGCTGTTGGTAAAAGCTTGTTTTTGGTGTATATAAAGATCATTATGGTGAATAAAATGCACTAAAACGAGTTTTTATTAACAGTTATAGCAGTCGCCTGTTATCTTTTATTAAAACTTACCTGTTTCACACTAATGTAATCTGTTAATGTTACAATCCAACATCGTTTTCCTCAAAATAGTTTCCCAAAGCTCATATTGCTACCGTAGAACTTGTAGTTTTGCTTTATTGTAATATAATAGAAGTAAAAGAACTTATTCCTGAGATTCGGTACCTGTTACACTTTCATCCTGTGTAACGCACACGTGGTTTAACCTGGAGATCTGATACCTGGCACAGATTATTCCAGTCTCATGACAGGCTGTTTAGCCACAAGAAAGCACACACACACACACACACACACACACACACACACACACACACACTAATGAGTTTTATTTTTGAGCTCCTGTGAACCCAAAGGCGTTTACCCACAGCCCTTTGTGAGCCGTGCACACCAGAGAGTCGGGAGGTTGAAGAACAGCCAAAACAAACAACCACTTCACCCAGAATAAATTACACCCAAATGCTGGGCAAGGGTTCGTTCCAAACACCGCAACCACCAACACATCTGGGACTTCTCCAGGACCTTGCATCCTCCTCCCAAATGGATGGCGGGATGGAGTGATGACGGAATCATCCGCCGTAACACTGTTTTATCGCTCGTTATTCGTATAATTCCGTGACTCTCCCTTCAGGTGCTGTTGGTTTTATATCAGTGTATCAGGAAGACAAATAGATGTAGTGATTCTGGGACTCGGAAAGTGTTCCTGAAGTGTTCTAAGTACACTATAAGGACGCAACAGTGCGTTTACGGAGAGCACAGATGATTCGATGGTGAAGAAACCTCGTTTTCAGTCTGAACGCAGTCCTTATTTGGTCTCCCTATAGAGCCCCAGTGTTTAAAGAATGGCAGCTGTTTCTTTTCTCTCGCCTTGTTTTCATTTTATTGCCTCCCACCCCAACCCCCCCCCCCTTTTTTTTTTTTTTTCCCTAAAAACACCACCGTTTGTTCCGCATTGTTTCGCTTTTTTGTATCTCGAAATGACTTTCCTTTCCCGGGGCAGAAACGAAAGAGCCGATTGTGTTGCCTATTGTGTCATCATTGCCTTCTGATTAGCCAATGATGGACGTGTGTGTGTGTGTGTGTGTGTGTGTGTGTGAAGTTTCTGTAGAAGTGACAAGCAGATGTTATGCACGTCTCTGTGTTTGGAACAGGTTGTTCTCACCTTCAGAGCGCTGCTGTGTGAGTGTGTGGATGTGTATTTGCACGGGCACCCATCTCTATCCATCTCTCCGTTTTATTTCAACACCTGTCGTGGTTTTGCAGCTCATCTGTATCTATAATTAATAACCCTGACCTGAGGGGGGGGGGGGGGGTGTGAGTGAGTGAGTGAGTATGTTGTGGTTTTCACTGTCTCTAATATAGAAGCTCTTGTTTTCTCAGCTCCAGCTGCATGGGTTTTTGGGGTGACAGGTGTGTGTGTGCGTGTGTGTGTGTATACGTACTGTGTACTCGTACTGTTGCGTTTACCTGTATTTTATGTCTGTAGTAATCATTACTCATATCACTCACACTGCTCCGATTACTCGCATTCATTCTTCACGTTCATGCAGCGTGTGTGAGGAAGTATTACCTCCTATCACATTAGAATTAAAACCCGCAGGAGTTGCTGAAACGCTGATCTCCTCTAAATTACGAGGTAAGTTTTAATCCCTGGTCTGTGGCGGTAGGCCCGGCGTCGACGGCCACTTCACGTTCGGGCTGGTTCGCGTTCGGCAAGACGAGCCTCTCCAGCCAATCTGGCAACCCTGGGAATGTTCTTGTAACTCGTTTCATGATTTGCACGCCTCCCGCCCACCCCACGCTTGCACATTTTTAATATCCCAATTATTTCCCAGCCCTGGATTGCAATATTGTTACAGCAACAATATTGTTCCCTTTTCAGAATTAAAAAAAAACAAGCTTGTAAAGTCTGGTGAAGGGAACTATAGGATATTTTTTTTTTTTGCTTACAGAACAATAAGGCACGATATAAAACAACAATAAATCAAGAGAGGATGATTAATCAATAGATTCTGTTCTTGAGGAAGTTAGGAACCTCTTAGAGAGGAGCAGTAATTAATATTCGTACCTGTGAACGAACGATCCATTTAGAATAGAACAAATTTAAAAACTTTACTTAATATTCAGTGTTAGAGCTTTGAGACTTTTTGGCTGTTTCCAATCAGTGAATATCTTTGTTGGTGTTGTTGTGTACTTTACAGGTGACACTGTTGGATGGGGTTACAGGTGATCAGTGACGGGCTGGGTGATGTGATGACGTAATGGATGTTGTGATAACTTACAGTGCGACTCTGAGATATCGATCGATTTTATAAGAAGCACTTATTTCATTTGAGGTGAAATCTGAGCTGAATCCTTACGTTTTATTTACAGTCCTCTTATTTACAGTGTTTGTAACATCCAGGGTCTTTTAGGACATTTATCCTGTACGCCGTAAATCATTTCAGTGCCTTTAGGGGGCACCTGTGTAGTTGTTGCACATCTGGAGTATTAGTGATATGTACAGCACGGCCGGGCGATATATTGATAAACGTTTCTACATCGTGAGCCGAAATATCACCTTTGTTTAAGAAATAGACAGGATAGTTTTGGGGTGGGCGGCGCGGCGGCGCAGTGGTTATCAAGTCCACCACCCAGCAAGAAGGTTGTGGGTTCGATTCCCCCGGGCTCGGGGTGTTTCTGTGTGGAGTTTGCATGTTCTCCCCGTGTTTGTGTGGGTTTTCTCCGAGTACTCCGGTTTCCTCCCACAGTCCAAAAACATGCACAGTCGGCTAATTGTTTGTTCCAAATCAGCCCTAGGTGTGAGTGTGAATGGTTGTGTGCGTGTGTGTTGCCCTGCGATGGTCTGGTGAGCCGGTAGTGTAGTACGGAAGCACAGCTGTTTTCTCTCCGTGTGAGCACATCGACAGAACACAGCAAAACCACCACCGCCAGGCAGAGCTGAGGGCAAATTCATTACCTCTCGCATGTACAATAACGTGAACGAGCAACAGCCAGAGAGATTACAAGAGGAAACTTGTAGATTCAGACGGAGCGGGCGGTACGTGGCCGTGTTCCGGGTGGATCTGAGCGAGCGAGAGGACGAGGAGTTCGCCTGCAGCAGGAATCACGTCTTCTGCAGAGCTTCAGTTCTCTTTACAGAGCAGATGCAGCAAGTGTGCGTTGAAAGATAAGATCAGTAACCGACTCACACAGTCTTTACACTTTTTGTTGATCTTAAAGATACACTTCATTACTTCCTTCCCACCATCTCACTTCCTGTTTCCTGTTTCCCACCTCACTTCCTGTATGAGGATCACCAGTCTTCTCTTCTTTTGTTTCTCTCTCTCCCCCTCCCTCTCTCCCTCTCTCCTTTCTTTGTTGTTCTCCACCCCCTCCTCATCCCTCCAAAAAACACAAGGGATGCGCACACACACACACACACACACACACACACACACACACACACACACACACAAAATCACTCAGCCGCTCCTTATTTGTCTGCTTACAGATCATTATTAGTTC
>JAQMYF010000023.1:51169064-51182893 GCA_030014195.1 Neosilurus mollespiculum
TCAGATTCACTTCTCTTTATAAACATATCAATATCTCAGTACCTCACGTTTCCTATTTGATCCCTGTTATACTGGAGTGGCTCTCACACACACACACACACACACACACACACACACACAGTGTTAAATTCTCGTTAGTTTAAACCAGAAGGAAGCTGGTACGAGCACTTCTACACGGGGTTTGTTTGTTGTGTAGTTGCGGTCAGTCAGTGAGACCACAACCCCGTGTTCAAAATTGCACAGGCTTCCATCGCTGTGTTTTTTCTAAATCTTGAACAACGTGGCTTTCTGTTCCTGGAAAGCAGCGGTGTTCTTGGAAAGTGGGATGTTTGGCTCACGTGTGTGTGGTGTTTAAGAGACAATGATCCAATTTGAAACTGCTGCGAGTGCCAACTGCTTACGATGCGGATTACGGGAGAACGACGCATGTGGTGAAAGAGAACGAAAGAGAGAAGAGGAAAGAAAGAAGGAGACTGACAGGACGGAGAGAGGGGTGTTTGGGTTTTGGGAAGAGGAGATAAGAAAGCTTGTTTCTGAAAACTGTTTACTGCCAGCATTGAAGGAGCAACATGTGCATGTGATCAGGACAGGAACAGCTGGGGAACAACTACACCACCCTGCCCTGCTCAGATACGTGTGTGTGTGTGTGTGTGTGTGTGTGTGTGTGTGTGTGTGTGTGTGTGTGTGTGTGTGTGTGTGCCATTACTGAACCCAGATCTCTGTTTTAACTGCTGGGTGGAGCCCCTGGTCATTCTTTTTCAATGTCCTAAACAACACCAGTGAAGAGATGAGGACCTGTCTCAGTTCAGATTCTTCAGCTGTTTGGATCAGAACAACATTACAGTCTGTTCTCTGAAAAATCCACATTTGGTCACCAGTAGGTATTGAAGATCGACTTTCCCCCCTTAGACCATCATTAACCATCAGAGGATTAAAGTAAATGATTTAGAACAATCAGCGATGATCTTAGACTGTTTTAGAACGAGTGTAGAGCTGAAACTCGGTTCTGATCCTGAGTTTGATGGAAACTTACAGCTGTTCGGTCTCTTGTCTCCAGCTAACATTCATTCTGTAATTTAATGGGTTTTATTGGCACGAGTGTTTTCAATTTCAAACTGCACTTACTGGGAACAGGGCCGTGCCGACTCAGTCATGCTGTAAATGTTCGTGATGAAGATCAGATTATTAATGTATACCTATATAAATAAATAAAGGTTAGGGCGTGCCTACATTTAAAAGTTTTGAAATTAATGCTGGCCAGGTTTTCATCGTGGGCCATATGGGAGAAACAGGCTACACGGTAAATTTGACACAAATCGGAGTGGATTTAGAAGTTGCTCAAAGCACAAATAGTTACACCATGTGCAGCACATTGACAAAAATTTAGCTTTTATTTATAAAAATTACACGATAACAAAAACAGAGTTTATTGATAATTTCCTTTTTACTGCTTTTGGGAATTTACTTCACTGGTGTTCAACCGCTTGCAAAACAAACTGGTTCTGTTCTTCATTGTGGGCCAGAGATTCACTGAAAGACTGCATGAGAGCGGGGCAGTGGTGGCCGTTGCAGGGGCAATTTGGAACAGGCCAATTAGCCTGCTGCGCATGTCTTTGGATTGTGGGAGGAGACCGGAGTGCCCGGAGGAATGTGGAAGCAAATCTGTCTCATCTGATTTTGAAATTTAAAAGCCTTCGAATTACTAGCACTGAATTTTTTTGCACCAAAATTAAGTATCTGAATTTTTTGCCTATGAATTCAGAACCTCATATTTTTAATCAGTTTTCGCTTTTATTTTTGCACAAATTCGACAAATTCAGTGTCGCAAAATTCACTGTCAACATCCGGGGCACCAAGGATAAGCAATCGAACAAAGATCCAGCCATTCATTTACGGACAGGAGACAGGAATTCAAATTTAAAAGAAACACAAAGGCACCATTTTGAACAGAGGATCTTTGTTCGTATCTTCGGTGCCCTGGATACTGACAGCGAATTTTGTGCCACTGAATTCTAGACTTGGAATTTTTAGTCCTGAATTTGTGAACATTGAAAACAATAAAAGCGAAAAGGAAGTGATTTAAAAATATGAGGTTCTGAATTCGTAGGTAAAAAATTCAGATACTTAATTTTGGTGCAGAATAATTCAGTGCTAGTAATTCGAAGGCTTTTAAATTTCAAAATCTGAAGAGACTCGAACCCTGGACCTTCTTGCTGTGAGGCGGACGTGCTAACCACCGCACCCCCACGGCACCCATTTATTAGGATCGCTGTAGCCTTAATTCTTCGTGGTATGGATTATGGACATGTACAGAATGAATGTTAGCTGGAGACAAGAGACAGCTGCGAGATTTGGCCGATGCCAAATGAGAACCTCTGCTGTTCCGAACTTCCCGGACACACGGGTCGTAAAACCAGCTTTAGCCGTGTGCTTGCTCCCTGTTCCTTACAGCGGACTCACACGCAAGAGATCTTGTCCGAAAGCACAAGAGAATTTTATTTCGAATGGAATTGAATATATTCGAATTGGAATTCTCATCTTTTGGAAAGTAGTCGTTCGAATTCGAGGTAAATGATCCGTATTCGCGGTCTTGGTGAAAATGTTTTTGATCTGCTCAAAAATTTGGTGAGAAATCAGAAACTTTCACACCCACCTACGTGATAATCGAAGAGGTTCGAAGAGACCGCTAATGTCGAGCACGATGGCGTTATTCTCCGCTGAAACCAACCCGAAAACATCTTCACACTATATCGCGGCTGTAACGCTTGTGTGAGAGTCGGATTTTAGGCCGTGCAGCAATGCGACACACATTTACAGGTTCCACATCCCTTTATTTAATCTGCTAGATTGGTCACCACACCTTGACCTTAAAGACCCTGGAATAGAGGTGGTTTCAGCTGCTGTACGTTTTCTCCCATGTGCTTTACACACCCCACCTCCACCCCCGTGACTTTCTCACCTCCGTCAGCGACTGTGAAGAGATGCAGCATCAGTGGAGTCGCATGAAATGAAACTGGAAAACGTTTCATGCTCCTCAGATCCTATTAAGTGTCTATTTTTTGTGTTGTTTGTTTATGTTTATTGTTTACATTATGATTTTTAGTTGTAATAATTATTGATGTGGAAACCTGAGTGTCCTGTGTAGTACTACAGCAGGAACAAGGCAACAGTGATGTGTGTGTGTGTGTGTGTGTGTGTGTGTGTGTGTGTGTGTGTGTGTGTGTGTGTGTGTGTTTATCGAGATGCTAAAATCTGATGGTTCCATCAACATTCAACAGCTGCAGGTCAGTTGCCGCAGGCGTTCCTCCGTGTCGGTGCTTCTCTGACGTGCACGCGTCCAGTCCGTGTGATAGTTTGTTTCTTTCTGTTTTTATCTCCTCTTTCACTTCATGCTCTCTGTGTCCTTTTCCTTCTCACTCCTCCTTTAGTCTTCTGTCTTTTCTCTCAGCAAACGCTTTTCTTCAGAAGGTTTTTTCCACTTTGTGTCTGTGAACGAAGGCAGAGGTGTTGAGTTAAAGCGCCTACAGACTGTTTAATGTAAGAAACTCTGCGAGATGTTCCTCATAAAGTTTGATACCTTGGCTGTGGTGCAGGTTGTAGAAGGAGTCACATTGTTGGATGGTCATCGTAAATTTTTGACATTGCCAGAATTCTGTTCACGGCTATCTATGGTCTCAAAGACTGAGACCCCTGTGTGAGGTAAGGACCGCCATTTTGGGGCATTGACCAAAGATTTCACCACCACCGCCACACACACACACACCCCAACTGGTCATCTTTCACCTGGGACAACCCATGATCACGTATACCATCAGTGGTTCTTTCCAACAGTCAGTCTATGTGTGAGGGTTACGACTCTAGGCGTGCTCAGGTGTCCCCTTTCTGGTTGGCTGTTCCAGCCTGGTAGTGACGTGAACTCGTTGGATTGGCTGGGCTGCGTCATACTGACCCCGTGTATCATATCACATTACGGCCCAGTGCGGAGCTGCACAAACAACAAGCGCAGAAATCACGGAAAACATTTCTTTTAGTTCTTAAACCACCTGACGACAGGAAAGCCGAGTCGCCGAGACGACTAGCTGCGTTCTCTGCATTCCTGTTTCTGATACCTGCAGAATTCAAAATGTTAATAGAAATTTACCATCATGTTTATTCTCATAAATATATTCATCAGATATAGAACCTTATCTTGTACAGGCGCCGGGTGAGCTCCACGTCACCGACGGTTCGGTAATCTAAGATTCTAACCGTTTGCCTTATTAGTTCATGTGACTAGTTAGGCATGACATCATCCGTATGCATCATTCTTCACTCTGACACTAATGTTTTTTACTAAAGTGCGGTAATTTCCAGTGAATTTTAAACAGCCTCTGAACTGTGATTCATCTTTTTTTTTTACTGGATAAACATCACCAGACTGGAATGCAGCATTTTCTCATTAAGAGAAACAGATAAAATCTCCTTAAATCACTTTTCACAGGGAATATTGAACCAAGGACATGAGCTAACACTTATTATTATTATTATTAACATAATTATTTTATTTTGATTAGTTTTGATGTGTTTGTGTTGATGTTTGTGTTCCTTTGGACAATATGTCACGGTCTCCAGAGGCCCAGGCTGGACGTCGTGTCTCGCTTGTTGATGTTAATTCTGCGTGTGATTGATGAACTGGATAAAGCAGATTCACTGATGTGTTTATGGACACACGCGCTTCTCAGAAGCCATTTAATTCTTTCTAAATGATGAAGAGCATTGCAGCTGATTGTATGTGTAATAATGTCGAATTCGTCGCTTTTGGTTTTGCGCACACGGTTGAGAATATCACATGGCTGTCATTATCGATTTTTCTGGTAACAAAGCAGGAATGATGAGACAGAATATTGATGCCGAGCCTGGTTTTCCCGGACGTGTGTTCAACGTAACTGGTAATATTCAGGGCATTTCTTTGAACTTGGGGGGTGGGTTGGGGGGTGGGTTTTGGCAGGGATTCTCTGGAACAGTACTAGAGGCATGAATGCCGTTTTTTCCGTAGGATTTTCTCTCAGTTGGGGTTTGAGTTTGGTGCTGGTGGTAAGAACTGTAACTCATCATGCTGAAACCATTTGGGTCGAGATCTGGTGACTTTTGAGGAAATAACACCATATGAGCAAAAGCATTTTCATCCTCATCAAACTTTTCAGTCGTGCCCTTTGCTTGGGGGCGGAGTTATGCAGAACAACCGAGGATAAATGTCATCAATCAGAAGAACGTTGTATTGACTTGCAGTGGTGCTTCTTTCTAAAAGGAGGGACTGCTGCCACTGATCCACGCCTGTACAGCGGCCGCGAAATAAACCCTGACAGGAATTCAGGATGCCGACATGAAACGTCGGATGGCGATGGACTCGCTGTTCATTATCTCACTGGTTACACGGCTACGTACTGAACAAATCAGTCATTTGACAAGATGTTGATTATTTGTTATTTATTTATCAATAAATTTATAGCATATAAATAGTTTTTGTGTAAATTTTTTTCACATTTTCCCAATTTTTTCTTCCCCTCAGGATTTTTGCACCGTTGATGATGAAGATGCAGCTGGTGATGAAGCCGAGGCGAAGCTGAGACTGACCGCGTGACTGTGTAGTGGTCATAGCTGGAGAGCCAGAATTCTCGCTCACGCACATAGACACACACACACACCGCGCCCATGTTTTCTCCTGAGCAGGAGAACATCTCCACCTCCTCCACCAAAGTGCCAATTAAATACGGAGAGCTCATTGTACTGGGGTAAGTCCTCGTCGCGACGTTTTAATTTGTGAAAAAGGTATTTATTTAATATCTTAAGTGATGTTTTAAGTGCCGTGGTGGCTCAGTGGTTAAGGTAATGGATTACTGATCCGAAGGTTAGGGGATCAATCCCCAGGTCCACCACTGTTGGGCCCTTGAGCAAGGCCCTTAACCCTCAATTGCTGAGTTGTTTAAAAGATTTGCTCTGGATAGGAGTGTGTACCAGGTGGCATCAGTGTAAATGTGTTGAGAGAAGACATTACGCTGTCGGTGTCAGTGAAAGTGTAGTTGCTGTGATACGAGTGAAAATGTTAATAAAGTTGTAATAATTTTCATTCATTCATTCATTTTCTGAACCGCTTAATCCTAATTAGGGTCGCGGGGGTTGTAATAATTTGAAAAGGTCGTTCTGACTCTCGTACTCGTGCCCTGGTTGTGCCAGCAGTCGGTATTTTAGAGGAAGGCAGTATGCTGAGTTTTTCACTTCTGTGGAATCTTTTATTTGACACTGCTGATGTCAACGCCTGTTTTGTGTTATACACAAGAATGAAAAGGGCTTTGCTTTGTGACCTACATTTACTGCATGTAGCAGACGCCCTTATCGAGAACCACCTACAGAATTATTACAATAACGACTTGTTTATAGATCACTAGGCCTAGAATTAAGAGTGCCATCAAGTCTAAAACCCCTTTGGTGATGAGAGGTTTTTGGTGCTCAGGTATACATCAAATATGGTCTTGGATGTGTTGTCCAGGGGTGCCTGTAGTAGACAGGTGTAGACCCATGGGTAGTCACAAGAATACGTTGAGCGCGGGAATAAGCTGTCCAGAGGAAGCCAAAGAAATACGCTGTCCAGGGGTCACCACTGTAATAAGCTGTCCACGGGTAGCCATGGGAATACGCTGTCCACGGGTAGCCACGAGAATACGCTGTCTGGGGTAGCCACTTGAAGACACTGTCCGGGGTAGCCACGGGAATACGCTGTCCAGGGGTAGTTGGGTTGTGAAATACTTAAACCAGTCATATTTACGTTGTTTGGAGTGTGGTAACATTTTGTGGTTATTTGGAATGTGTTATGGTGAAAGGCCAAAGAAAAAGCAAGGTATGGGTGGTACCATTGGGGGTGCTGCGCTCCTTGCTCTAGGACATGTTGGATGGGTCTATTTGGGAGACACTCTATTGTGCTTTGATGCTGTTGGACGTGTGGATGGGGAGGATCTCTGAAGATCAGTCCTCTATTGGAAAGGGGTGTATTTAGGAGTCTCGGAACTGTAGGACGTGGGGTTTTGGGGGTATTTTTTAAGCTCAGTACTCCAGTACATCGGGACGGGAGCACTTGATTTTGCAACACCTTCTTGCCCTGTATACAAAGTTTAGGTGTATTACCCACGGGGTATGGGGTATTTGTGCACGTTAATAATTCACTACGTTGGGATGTTGGTGTATCTGACCTACTGTGCTGTAGTCCGTGGGATGTTTTTGAGCGACGGAGAACACTGAGTTGGGTGGTATGTGTGAGGCTCAGAACTGTAGGATATGAGGGTGGTGGTAGGTGTGGATTACCTGTGCTCTAGTACCTGGTCTAACACTACATATGGTGTTTTCCAGTTTCTTTGTCGTAACAGTGAAGAAAACCTTCCACCTCCTTACTCTGTTCCTTCCCACCACTCCGTTTTCCTCCTCTAATCTTCCGCTGCTGCCTTTCTTCTTTCCTCGTTCCGTACTGTAGAATTTTTAAATTCTTTCTTTCTTGGTTTCCTCCCTTTCTTTCCCAGCGAATGTGATGAGCGATCACATGCGGAACGACACGAGTGGCACCACAAACCTTCCCCGCTCACCCTGACTCAGTGTTTTATTGTCCTGCTTCTCTCCATCACCTTCCATCCCTGCAGGCCCAGGAATGGACCATCGCTGCTTGCTCGTTGTTTGAGACTATAATAATAAAATAAAATAGTTTTCTGCCTCTTGTACTAATTTATACAGTGTGAATTCTGATTGGTCTGAAGGTGTTGATTTCTTTTCTACAGCAGCAGCTCTGACTTGGTGCAGAATTGCGGTCTGGTATGTTGGCCTCTCACATAACGAGATCGTAAACCGTGCTGGATGATCGTTGTTGTGGTGCCGCCTGCTGTGAGGTTTATGTAATATTTATGTGTCAGGTGTGTCGGGTGTCAGTGCGTTCTAACAGCCAGGAAGTTTTCTGAACCTGTACAGGACAGAGGACCTTGCACTTTTTGGTATCCAGGGAATCTGTCAGGTTGTTTTATTGGCCTGTTGATCACTGCGGTAACGTTAGTGACAACAGGAACACACTTGTTTTGAGGAAATTCCACCACATTAAGAACAGATAAGTAGTAAGGATTTTTTTTTTTTTTTATTCGTGGGAAGCTTTAATGACTGGTGCCGTGGTAGTTCAGTCGTTAGGGCTCTGGGTTACCCATCCAAAGGTCAGGGGTTCAAGACCACTAAACTGCCACTGTCACAGCGCGCCATTTTTGGTTGAGCTGAGTCACACCTGGAGACCGATTCAGGCGTGTTTCGCGATTCTTTAGCACGGTGATTATTCTTTCACCACACTGGCAGCCCACCGTCCCAAATGATGAGAGCGAATTATGTGCTAACTTTGTGTAGAAAGATCATTTACCAAACTTTCATTCACATGGTTCAACATCTAAAGTTTTAATATCAAATCGGGATATTTATAGCTTCGTAATATTTACAAAATCACAATACGAATCGATTTGCTGCCTATGTATCAGGATGACATTGTGTCGGGTGGTGATTCCAGTCCCTAGTCGGGTCCTGTCTCTGATTATTTTCCTGGAACGACACACCCGGATTAATGATCATCAATCAGATTAATGGTTAAGATGGAGTTGAGAAGTGTAGAGTAAATACGACATTTAATCTCATTGAATTAAGTATTTGGTCATGTGGACGCGGACACCATATACCCGTCACAATCATAGTCAGTAAGCATCTACATTACTTTTCCTTTTATCCTCAGACACTGGATATGAGAAATCATGTGTTCTGATTGGCTCGTTTACAGCTGGGATATCAGATCATATACTCTGAGTAACACACTGCCAAACCTAATCTACATGAAACGAAATGTTAAACACGGAAAAGGCAACAACATTCGGAATTAAAGTATTTGATGGTAAGATATTTTTTATTACATTTTTATGAATTAGTGCTTGATTCATGTTTTATTTTTTGCACTGATGGCACCCACAGCGTCGTTTTCAGAGCATACACGGAGCTCTTATCTCGAGCGTTAACTGTTGGTGGATTAGCGACTGTGACACTCCCAGCTTTGTGGGGGACTGAAGACACGTGACCACGCCGGCTTTTCACTGAGTTTATTTTCACTTCACACTTTTCAGCATCAGTTTTACTGAGCCATGGACTCAGACGCATGGATACGGAAACCCACCTGTTTTATGAGAGCTGTGGGTTAAAAATAGGCTCTCGCTGAGGGTGCTGTGCTTTCTCAACTCTGCAGAGGAAATGTAGTGAGGATATACGCTGGCAACACGAAGAAATGTGTTCGGTGGACAAAATCCCAGTTTAAATTATGGAAGCTGTTGCTGTCAGTTTGCCGGTTTGTTTGGGATTATGTAGCTGATGAGGTGCAGAAATGATCTTAAATAAAATAATAAACATATCCCTCACAGTCTAGTGAATACGGATATAATAAAACCGTTATCATCGCACACGGCTGATAGCCACATTAGCACTACGCACATCGCCAGCTATCTGCTCATGTACCGCTCAGTTTCACGGAATAACTGTGACGTGAACCACAAACTTCAGAAGCTTCTAAACGGGACTGACGTTATTGTGCAATCCAACACTGCCGCCTATCAGGGGGCAGAACGATTCATAAGTTCCACAGAGGTACGTTTGATCTGAGGTGCATGCCTAATGAAGGTGGGTACGGGCTCCCAGTGTCATTTAAATATCCAAGTAGACGAGGTTGTGCTAGAACGTCACCCTTCAAGGAGCTCACACGCTCTGGAGTCTTTTCACTGACACAGTGATTTAGCTCAGTGCTGTGTTGAGTGGAGGCATTGATTTGGATTCACAGAACATCCATCAGAAGCCCAGGAGAGAACGCGCTGGAAACAAATCCAAGTCTAGCGCAAGAAGCGATGCGTTTTATCCTGGGTGTGCTGGAGGTGTTTTTTTTTATTCCAGGACCTCTCTCTCTCTCTCTCTCTCTCAGATGTGAGTTTTTGCCTAAAGCTCTCAGGAGCTGCTCTGCAGTTTAAGAGCCTTAGTTTTTGTTTAAGCGGTTTTTGTGTGCAGACAATCACCATGATTGCTCCAGCGTTTGTGTATGTGGGCCACACGTGTGCGCAGTAAAGGATTTAAATGTTCTTGCACGTACTACACATTCTCATCTCCATCACAGATCTAAAGAACTCTTTAAATGCTTGACAGTAAATCCCCACCCATAGGATGGATTTATTAAACCGTTAAATTCAGTGTTCAAGGACTCTGTGTCATCTCATTTTTCATTTTATTTATTTTAGTCCCAGGAAAGATGTAGGGGGAAACTCCACCTTTCAACGCCCGTGCGTCCAGGAGTAAAAAAAAAAAAAAAAAAAAAGTCAGTAAGAGTGAAGTCAGTCTGCATTGTTACATCTGTGCATTATGATGGGAGATATAACCCTTTTCAAATAGTATTTACTACAGTGGGATGATTGATCTGATTGATCAGCTATCGGGATTTAAACACATTAGATCAAGTGGATAATATCTGAATCCAAACAAAGGAAAATCACGGGTTGCCACGGTTACTTGGAGCAAGCAACATCATCGTCATCATCATCATCACACTTTAAAATGAAAAACCACAAGAATTTGGTTTTATGCCAGACTTGAAGGTGGTTCAGAGAAGGTTCAGATCCCAGGCAAGTTATATATCCTACTTTTACTGTATAATCATAATAATAATCATAATAATAATAATAGTCATAATAATAATAGTCATAATAATAATCATCATCATAAAATTAATCATAATAATAATAATAATAGTAATATTTATAATAATACTAGTAAAAGAATAATAGTAATAATAATATTAATAATATATATAGTAATAATAATAATTACTGATAAAGTACAATCATTTCACTGGTTGAAATAAAATTCAAAAATTGCATTTAAGAAAAGCTTTTGTTTGTGTATGTGGTCATGTATAACTGTTCAAAAGAAAATCGGCAAAACTCAGTATCAGTAGGTCAAGCTTTGAGGAAAAAAAACAAATCAGACAAGAAAGTGCATCTCTCTCTCTCTCTCTCTCTTTCTGTCTCTCAGTAAAAAAAACTTTGAAAAACAAATTTTATTTTGTGTTTCCACTTATTATATTCTATAAAATTTAAAGACTTTGTTAACTCAGCTCGTATGCACCTGCGCTCATGAAAGCTCACCTGTGCCCAACAAATCTACAACAAATATAACGAACCAGCAAATAAATATAAGCTAATAATAAATCATGGATCTTGTTTGAGTGTTTTGTTTTGGTTTTTTGCTTGTGTTCCTGTGTAGTGTGTGTTTAATCCTCTCTTCTCTTTAAATCTAAATTTTCTATCTGAGTGCTGGGATGAGTTTGTGTGTGAGTGACCTTGACTTTTCAGCTCGGGCTTTTAAACTTGCTATACTTTTTCTATATCGTCCTTTCGGCGGGAGCGTCTGAACCCCGTCGTCTATGGTTTATTTATTTATTTATTATATAAATTATATATATATATATATATATATATTTTTTTTTTAATTTAAATTTTATTTCTCATATCCAGGAGTGTATATAACAGTTGTGTATCGTCTACTCCTGTATATATTTGATCGTGTATATTAACGCGTGTGTTTTCTCGCATGTGCTCAGGTACAATGGCTCTCTTCCGAACGGAGACCGGGGAAGGCGGAAGAGCCGCTTTTCACTTTTCAAACGCCCCAAAGCAAACGGAGTAAAACCCAGCACTGTCCATATAGCCTGCACGCCACAAGCAGCCAAGGTACACACACACACACACACACACACACACACACGCGTTTCTTGTAATGTTTTTGCATTTCTTTCTTGGGAACCATTTAAAAATAATTTCGTATACATTAACATGAACACACGTGTAGGTATTATTATATTATTATATTATTCATTCATTCATTCATTCATCTTCTAAATCGCTTAAACCTAATTAGGGTCACAGGGAGGACTGTGGGAGGAAACCCCTCGTGAGCAGAGAGAGAACATCAGTCGAACCTAGGACCCAGAACCTTCTTGCTGTGAGGTGGACGTGCTAACCACTGCGCCACCGTGTGCCGCCCTGATATTACATTACATTATTATATTTTTGTATTATTATATTAACATGTGGGTATAAGAAAGGGGTTGTAATCTTGTAAAACTTGTGTAATTTGTTTCATGCCCATAAAGTCGTAGATATTAATAGTCTTCACGGTTTTCACGTTTCTTATGAAAGCCTTCGATCACGTACGTCACACAAACCTCAAACAGCCAAACTACGCTCACATTCACACACTAACACAGGATGTGACTCTCGCACCTTCAGTACCTCACACATCTGGTTGCTCTTGAGCTCTGTTCCTGCACCACACACAATAGTGTGTGTGTGTGTGTGTGTGTGTGTGTGTGTGTTAGGTGATCACTAATTTCACATTTATTAGCCTTAGACTTCACACACACACATTTTCAAAGAGGGGTTCGACCTGTTTGATGTGGAGTCCCATCTGTAAGTCATCAGTAGACGCGGTGTTGTTGGATGAAACGCTGATCCTGCTCCGTGTAAATGAAAATCATAGCAGCTTCTCTGACTCTTTAATCTTAAAGAATAAAGAATCAAGTAAAGAATTTAACAACTCAAAGAGTAGAACAAACACATCACTGTTTATTTCATACTGGATTAAAATTTAATCATTAAAAATCCCACACAATAAATTATTATATATATAATTTTATTATAAACTAAAATACTTTCAGGTGCACAAAGCTCTATTTGTTTGAGTTCGTACGTAATAAAAATCTTTATATGCTTCAAGTTTTCATTAGTTGTTTACTACATTAGCCTCATTGATCTAGTGCAGAAATGTATTATTATATATTATTAGATATTTAGTATAAAAGCTGGAAGTATGAAGTTAGGAATGTAATTATATTACATTGCAGCTTTAAATGATGTTCTAAATGCGATTAGTTTGTAAACCAAAACATATTTTTCTATAAGAAACTGACGTTTCTGACGTCCTCCTCACTCCACAGTCCTGTTATAATATAACATACCAACCGAATAAAGAATAAAGTTTAAATAAGGAAGTAAATACTATTTTCCATTTTGCTGTTACAGTTTTATTTCCCAGCTCCCATAGTGGCTTATCCATGAAAAAAATTCAAAGAAATAATACACAAGAAATATCACCAAAAATCTGAGAGGAGTTCAGAGCGGGCGTTCCGTGACGCTCACGCCGCCGGCTGTTACCGAATAGATCGTTTCACAACCGAGCATCCGTGCTGCAATTATGGCTCCGAAATTTTGTTCGTGAACCGATTTGTTCGAAAAGGGAGTCGTAGGAAAACCGAGGTTCCGCTGTATTTTGGCAAGCTGTTTTAGCTTCATCTTATTCCTAGAGAATATCACAAATTCAGTTCTAACGAGTTCAAAAATGCTCTGAAACGATTTCTTTGTCCGTTTTAAGGGTTGGAATTTCACCTTTAAAATTTTCAGATATCAGGAATTCAATTTTAACGAGTTATATTTCAGTTGTATTTGGTTATATTAACTATTTCTAATATGAGGGTTTTTAAGCAGGTAACGATGGTTATTGTTATAAGAAACTGTGATTACGCTCATAGAGTGAAGGAACCTGATATGGTTTATTTGTAACTCGGCCCTATTTAATGGGACCCACGAGCCTGTTGTACTTTATATTATATAATATGTAAAGGTGACCAAGTTAATGGAAAAAATACTTTGGTTTGATTTTTTATGAGTTGATTGGGGTTTGGTCTTTAATGGGGTTTGATT
>JAQMYF010000023.1:51225950-51239774 GCA_030014195.1 Neosilurus mollespiculum
TTTGTGTATGAATATGTTTAGGTATTATTTTTGCTTTTTGTATTTAACCCTTCCTTGTGTGTGTGTGTGTGTGTGTGTGTGTGTGCTGACCTGAGAGCTGGCACGGTTATGGTCCAGGCGAGTCAGACAGGAGAAGTTCTCTTTGGGAATGGAGGGAGCCGACTTGGCAGCAATCAGGCAGTTGGTGTTGGCCGGGTTCCCCACCACCAGAACCTGTGGAGCAACGAGAGGGACACAATGAAACAGGTCTGAATTTCAGCTCTTCTTTCTTACGCTACTGAGCTCCATCACAAACACTTTTTGAACTGTGAAGATATTTTTTTTTTAAACTGTTAGATTATAACAGTACCGACGGTGACATTTTAGATTCATCCATTCGCCAAACCACTTAATCCTATTAGTGTCGCGGGAAGTCTGGAGCCTTTCTCAGCCGACAGCGGACAAAGGTGGGGTACACCCTGACCAGTTCACCAATCCATCGCAGAGCCAACACACACACTCTCACACCTAGGGGCAATTTGGAACAGCCAGTTAGCCTAATGTGGATGTCTTTGGACTGTGGAAGGAAACCAGAATACCCAGAAGAAACTCACTTAAGTACTTAAAGGTTGCGAACTGCATGATTTACCATTTCCTATCAACAAAAAATAAATAAATAAAATTCAACAATTTTCCACTAACACTTGCAACCTGATTGGCCAAGAGATTCAAATTTTTTTCCAAATTCATATCACTCACTTCATGCCCACACAAACACGGATGCACAACAGGAAACAGGAAGTGAAAGTTGCTTTTGAGATTTTGTTAACTCCGCTTCGTACTAACTTCATCCACGTGATCGATCTTTAATCAATCAATAAGGAATTTGAGATCAGAAATCTAGATATTCACCTTGACCGTCTTCTTGGCGTACTTATCCAGCGCTTCACCCTGAGACTTAAAGATGGCCACGTTGGCCTTGAGCAGGTCTTTCCTCTCCATTCCTTCCTTCCTGGGCATGGAACCCACCAAGATGGCAGCATCCAGGTCCTTAAATGCCACCTCTACTTTATCTGTAGGGATGACCTCTACACAACACACAGAACACACCTCCACTCATTCAGTCTGTACTTCACACACACACAACTATTCGATGGGGACACGGATCTGTCTTTGGTTCTGTGACATCTTTCAATGTGTTAAAGATTGCAGGAAGTGTGTGAGATCGTCAACACTTAGAGCCGAGTGTATGATGATTCAGGTGCGCTGTGTCTGTACTTTACTCTCATAGCGCCCCGATAAAACTAAAGCTACGGTGGACCGGTGGCATCTCCAGTCATTGCGTGTGGACTCATATGGGCGGCCAGTTGTGACTGTGAGCTTTAGGGGCTTCGTACTTCAGAGAAACACACAAAACAGTGTAAAGCCCTTCCAGAGGCCACTCAGAGGGGTGTACAGAGTGCGGTCTCGTTCCCACAGTGCAGCAAATTAATCTGTGGTGCATCGTTATACAGCTTGTACACAAACAACACTAATAATACTCAAAGAAATATGAGGAGATATAAGGAGTTGTTTTCCATCTGGTGATTGGGTTTCCTTTCTTAGTGTGAATTAATGATTAATGAAGGGTGTGGTTTGTGTGCGTTTGTGTGCGCGCGTGTGTGTGTGTGGGGGGGGGGGGGGTTTACCCTTCAGAAGTGGGAGAGCACAATCCTGCAGCTCCATGACCACACCATCCAGCACAGGCAGCATGCAGGGGATATCCAGCAGCACCAGGATAAGAGGCTGACACACACACACACACACCATAAGACAGAAACCAACAGAAAAAGGTTTTTAGAAAAGCTCCATGAAGTCCAGTGTTTTACGAACGACATACAGTTTTATTTAATTGATGTAGCATTTCTTACTTCTATTAAAAAATTCCATAAGAAATACTTATCCATTTCCACTGGATAGAATGAAAGTTATTCCAATCGCTCTAACTGTATATAACTAGTAGCCAGCTCATATATGTAAATATCTGCATGTGTGTCTTAACCAAACATCACACCTGTTTCTATAATGAATACAAATTTATACTCCATTACGCAATTTGATAAAACTCTAGTTTGTTCTGAAGACAGTAATCGTTAATACACTTTGAGGGTTTTGCATATGTAGCATTGCTGCAGTTGGAAACCTGAAACAGTTGCATGAAACACATTCCTCCTTCCCTGGAAACCTTCAGAAAGCGCACGGTATCTATGTCTAAATTGTGGTGTATAAATTCTGCATTCACCTGATCTTTTCCAAACACGTCTCCCTTGGCGATGCCATACAGCAGGGAGTAGGCGATCTGCCCAGCTGCCCCGGTCACCAGAACTCGAATAGGATCGGCCTGCGAGGGGAAAAAAAAAAAAAAGAAACAGCTTGATGAAGGCACAGCACTGAATGTGGTGTTACAGAAAAAGGGTGGAGGGTGGTAGAGCAGTGCAACAGGTTTTGTGGCTTGATCTGAAGTCATGGTTTTTGTGAGCTCCTTTAGAAAGATACCAAGTTCTCCTTTATGTAGGTTTTCTTCAGGTTCTTTTGCTCCACCCACCTTTCACAACCACACCCATGTTACCTTGCACTTAGATGTAAACAAGTATGTACGTGTTGACTTGAGATGACATGGCGTCCCATTCTGGGTGAACTGCCGCGGCAACCTCAGTGTTCCTGGGATAGGATGCAGATCCTCCGGAATGGAACCATTGAACATGAACAACCAGGACGGTGGTGGCTTAGTGGTTAAGGTGAAAGGTTACTGATCCGAAGGTCAGCGGTTCAAACCCCACTATCACCATGTTGGGCCCTTGAGCAAGGCCCTTAACGCTCAGTTGTATAAAAATGATGAGTGTTAGTCGCTCTGGATAAGATCATGTTTGCCAAATGCTGTAAATGAAAGAAAAATGTCCAGATTCTGATTTTTTTTCCCATTAAAGTAGATTGATGAGGGCACAAGGATGATCAGGTTAACCTTCAAAAATAGACCAAGGCCACCCTGTGGGACCTCAGCCTGCTGAGTGACCTAAATAGTGACAGGAAGAGACCAGAGAGGAAAAATCACTGGATACTTAAAGCTTTTATTGCTGGTTCATGGTTGTGTCCATGGCAACCGACCTTGAGCAGGAAGCAGAAAAAAAATAAATAAAATAAAGTAATTTTAAAAATTAAACACATGAATATTTACTCTTAATTATTTGAAAAACCGTGGTAAAATATGCAGTGAATACTTGAGTTTTCATTTCAGTTAGATTAGTTTTGGTTCTCCTCCTTAAACCCTGTTTAGTAGCTAACGGTGTAACTAGCTGGGCCGAATCCCAAACGCCGTCCACCTGAATACAAAGGGAACACTTCATAAAACAGCAGAACCAGTTAAGACACGCTAAGTAGTGTGCGTTAGTAGGGAGTGAGTCAGCGTTTGATATTCACCCTCGCGTTTACCTCAGACCTGCACAAACGAGCACCACATCACCGACTTATAAGCGCTGATTACAAAACAAACACAACACTCACACAGTTCATCAATAAATCCATTTCAAATCTTTCACCAAAACATGCAGCCGCTGCGGAAACCCACCATTTTGTAAGAGTTCGTGCTGCAAACCTCTGCCGCTGTGCCACTAGTTTCGGAGGTCACCTTTATTTCTTGTACCGGGATGAGTCACGAGGAGGGGCGGTGACATGTTACAGCACAGCATTATGGGTGTTGTAGTTCTAAATATTTAGTTTATTATGTCACCACTTGTCTATAAAACTACATTTCCCAAAATAGATTTGTAATTGGGTTTTATGGCTCGTACGTTATAATATTTTTTGCTAATATTGTTATTTTACAGCTATTTGATATGAAACCGAATTAATAACTATTTTTGTTTTAATTTTATTTAAAGTATGTTGTTTATATTTCACAATTCTCGTAACTCTGAGGGCATGCAGAACTCTAAGGTGTGCTTTAAATGATTTAATATAGCACCTGTATAACGGAAACGCATTGAGTTAATAGATAATATTTCATAAAGCTGTGTTTTTCAGAGGGTTGAGTACAAATAGCTCGCCGGTTCGCCACGGAATCAGATGCGCGACCCGGAAACCGTAATTGAATATTACCGTAACCCCTCGAGTAGAAGGACACGAACAAAAACAACACTGGAAAGTTTGGCTCTGTTGCCTGGAAGCGACTCGAACCGCAGATTTAATACGGCATTTTTACACCAGTGTGTTTATTCTGTTCTTCATTCGAGAACTGCCGCATAAACAACGTTTGTTTACCCTGTCAACAGGCATTCCGGTAAATAATAATAATACCAATAATATCAGTAATATGAGCGCAGCGGATTGATCATCATCTCCAACCCAAACATTTCAAACACTGCGAGTGAAGAAGGTAAAATTCCCCCTGAGTTCAGACTTTATTCATCAACACTCACCTCTTACTTTATTCTCATCTACACGCTTTCTCTTAGAAACATTTCATGCACGTGCTTGTTTGGATTTATGTTTATTTACTTTCTGCTGATGTTAGAAAGGAAAGACTTGAGTTTGAAGAAAACCCCCAAACCCCGGAGTGGGTGATGTACCGTGGACTCGAGGTTATCGCGATATTTCATTGGATAAAGTAAATCTGTAGGAAAATCGTCATGACGTCACAGTGTGTTTAGTTTGCTCTCTCCTGACACTCAGCTGTTCCAGTGTTGATCATTGTTGAGTGTTTTTCTGGTGATTAACTGGTGATGTTTTGAGCAGAATCCGGATGAGATCTTCAGCTCTGTTTCAGATTCAGGGACGCGGCGCCTGGGAGAGAGAGGTTTCCTCTAGACGTCCAGGACGCGTCCTCCATCCAAGCAATTTGGGGGAAATTCGTTCCTATGATCAGCCATTTATTAATGACATTTATTTTTTAATTGGAGAAGTTTGAGAAGATGGTTTATGGTGGCGAGAGTCTCCTGAAGAACTCTGGAGTATGAAAACTCTATATATATCCAGATTTGGGGGGGGGGGCAGAGAGTGAGCGAGGAGAGAGAGAGTGCAAGCAAGGGAGAGAGAGCGAGGGAGAGAGAGAGAGAGAGAGAGAGAGAGATCTGATAACTGATCTGTCTGCTGCATTTTGTATGAGGTCATTACAGGCTCATTACAAGCAGACCCACAAAAGAGCAGCAGGTTGCGTTACACACTTGACGTTATCACTCCATCCTCACTTAAGCAGAGAGATGAAGAGACAATAAACAACAAGCCTTATGTAGGACACCGAGTCATTAAAAAACACTGATGTCATGAGAATTATTTGTACCAGGGCTACACATCCGTCGTACGTCACCCGAGATTGTTTTTCTCTTTTTCGGTGGTTAAAATCCTGACCACATCTGTACACGGATTTTCACCAACTACCTGAGTCCCAGAGATGATTTCTTTTTTGGAATGTCAGAGTCACAATGTTTTGGGGATAGAGCGCCTATCACGTTAAAACAAGTGCTGATAGACTTGCCTTTACTATGGAACGCTAATAAGAAACCATTTATGGACTTTCAGATGAAACGATCACCTCTTGATATTGTGTGAACCTTAAAGAGAGTTTGGCCACATCCATGTACATATCATAAGATGTGCACGTGGGTAACTAAAACCGCTACCCTGATTTGCTGCATTATCCATGCTGGATGGGGGCGGTACATTACACTCCATCTGTGTCTCTCTAGTTTTTTCCCTAGCCACATTTGGTGGCGTTGATGATTATTTTACTATGAAGGGATGTTGTGTTGAAAAGTCCCTTATATACCGTACCATATAGATTAATCTGTGTTTGTTCAAGTCATGCGGAAAGACCATAAACGGGAGGAGGAAGCCAAACAGGCCGCCCAGGTGGAGATGGGAATGTTTAGGATCAGGAGTCTTACTTTGGTGCTCCACTGATGTCTGAAATTTAAAATAAACATTCAATAGTGGGTGTAATATCTGACCTTTAATGGTTCTTATTGATTGTTTTGTTAGATGGTGAAAGTTTTTATTTCAGAGATTTTTGTTACAGTGCTAGTTCAAGAACAGCTGGTTGAATGGAGGTAGGATTTATATGAACTTATTATTATAAGCAGTGGATAAAGTGATTTGGGTCTGGAACTCATCTATAAAGAGTCAAGTTCAGATCAAGGTCACAAAAGACTGCAGTCGTTTTTATCCCCGTCAACAATCTTGGCACGGAGTTCGACTTCCTCTGTTTGGTTTGAGATGATGAAAAAGCTAAAAACATGAATTTCATCTCGGTGCTTTCCAAGAATGAGCCAAACCAGAAAAACTCTTTAGTATAGCGCCACCTTTAGGATAACCTTCTGTTCAAGCGTCATCATGTGAGTTTGTTCTTTAGGGACGGAAAAGAAAAACAATAACTTAATAAAAACAGTCCATCACTGAGCACTTGGACCCTTAATTAGGAACAGAAATCACATCTAGACTATCAACAGTAGATTTATAAGGGATCATTTTTACATCAGTTTTGATACTCCTTCACCGCGGAACAAGTCCAGACATGTCCACTTTAACTTAAACCCCCTGCTCATTGGGCGAACAGTGCACGGCGAATGACGGCGAAGGCGACAAATTAATTGAAAGTCTGCAATCTCGACACAAATTTTTTTCCACTTTTGCAGCCAATTTTCGTATGTTTACTACGCATCGGGACTGGGTTGCATTCGCCACCATCACGGTTCCTTCGCCACCATCGCACTAGCTGCGTGTTGGAAATGCCCCCTTCGCCACCACAAGAGGCTGAGCGAGGGGGCGAATGGGCGCGAAAGTGAGAAGAGGCAGGGAAGGAAGCAGGGCAGGGATCATACGCAATGTCTAATCAGTTCTTCAGTGGAAATCCTTTCATTACATTTTGAGTTATCATGCTAATAGAACACACACACACACACACACACACACGACCAGTCTCATCTCTCAATCAGCTTGTATCCCACCCCCTCACTGTTAATCTTGTTCCTAAAACAGTATGTCCTAAGGTGTGGTATTAGTTACTTGTGGAATGAGTCTCCAGTTCCAGTAGTTTGTCGGTATGTATTTCAGGTGATGTGAGAGCATGTGGAGGGCAGTCATGGGGGGAAAATCAGTTTTGGGGTGGTATCACATCACCATGTCATGTTTTATTCTATAATGATACGTTATAATGGGATACGTTAACGTGTATATAACAAGAAGAGACACGTCTCAGAAGTGTTTTTTTATAGAATAAAGATGAAGATATTTCTGAATTGTGTTAAAATTGAGTAAAGTATGGACTATAAACATGCAGTTCCACTTTATAAACACTAGAGGGCAGCGTGTGTCAGCAGTTGATTGGTTCTGTGTACATAAAAGTTCTGTATGTTTTTTGAACTGTAAGGTTTTAACAAAATGTTTTTAAAAACAATGTTTGTAAACTTGTCTGAAGAAGACTTGCGCTCTCTTGTTTAGCGGATAGTTTTATTCAATTTATTAGACTGTTAAAAGTTTTCACCCCTGACCTGGGAGAGGTTTAGGACAGGTGAAGGAGGAACTGCCCTGGAACACGTACAGTTACAGAGCGAAGGTGGAGCCATGTCACTAAAACAGGTGAGAGATTTTCTCACAAAATAAACTCTACCGGTATCGTTCATCGTATCGTATCAGTGTAATTAGTGTGTGTGATATGTTTAAGCGATACAAAAACTTATTTTAACATAAATGACCATAAAAATCACTAAACTGGGTGATTTTATCCCGTGGATTACTAGCGGTGTGCTAAACTACGGGCGTTAGCAGTTTTTACCCGGAAGTAACGTCAGTTCAACACGTTGGGCGGGGTCGGGTCTCTCGTGGAGACGTCACGTTCTAGTGACTCCGAGGACGAGAACGCTGCGAGAGATGAGCGTGACGGTGAATCCAAAATGGTTTATGCAGCAAACGTTTTGCCGACTCGTCTTTCCTGTCGTCAGTCGTTTTAGGAACAAAAAGAAACGTTTTCTGTGATTTCTGCGCTTGTTGTTTGTGCAGCTCAGCGCTGGACCTTAATGTGTTATGATGAACGGGGTCAGTGACGCAGCCCAGCCAATCCAACGACTTCATGTCACTACTAGGCTGGAACAGCCAATCAGAATGGCAGGCCTAGAGTCGTAACTCTCTCACACACTTCAAAATCAGGCAGGGACTGATGTTGACGGAAGGAATCATACGTCATTGTTTTAAAGAGGTAATAACACCAATTCACCACAGGTCCCCTTTAAAGGATGAATGGCGTGAGAGTCGTAGCGTCGCCTTCACCTATACAACAGTAGGGATAAAACACTTTGAACAGAATGCTTAAGAAACGCTGGAGAAGTTGAGGTAGTCATGATTTCATGAGCTAACAGTGAATGAACTAATGGTGCTTCGCTGGTACACGTGCGGTGGTGCTGGAGAATCACTACGTAACAGTTAACAGTAACAACCTTCTGTAGAAGAAGTAAAAGCACTTTGGAGCTGGAGAGCAACTGAAAACCGGAACAAGTCTGAAAATACAACGCAGAGATCTTTTTCTTTCTGTGACCAGAGACGGGACATAAAAATGTTGCTATAAAATCAGGTGAGTCCAGAGGTTTCCTAGAGGCACCACGAAGAAGCGTTTACTTATTGTCAGGGGACTGAAGGTTTAAATAACAAAGATGCCAAAGACGTCCGGCGTCGCCAACCAAGAGGGCAAAATTATCCATGTTTCCTGAGAGGGAGGGATGATGTTACTCTGTGTGTGTGTGTTTCTCTCTCTCCTGTCAATCAAAGTGAAACTAGCCAATCACAGACGCCTTGAATTCATGTATGCGGAAGAGGGAGGATAGAACTTCCTTTGAGTGGGTTGTGAAATATAAACAAACGTATTTTACTCTGGTAACTTAATCATTTCATATCAGGTTGCTGTTGCCGTGTTTTTACGTAGTTAAAGAAACACACACAGCTTTTTTTGTTTGTTTTTCTGTGTGAATTTAGCGGCGCTACCACAGGGGGGAGCTGATGTAGGTTCGGTTGAGGTGGATTTGAAGGCTGTGGCTGTAGTTGTGTTCAGTTGATAAACGCGTGTCGTACGTCTGTAGGCCGGGTCTGTAATCAGATTCTACGACGTTCAGACGGAAGTGATGTGATTGTTGTAAGATCAAAAAACCTGGTATGACATTTCTGTGGTATTTGCCGGACATACGACCACCGCACACCTCGACCCGACACTGTCGTAAAGATGCGGTACGGTACACGTGGGTGTAAAAGGGAGTCCTGGTTGTTAAGAGTAGAGCAATCAGAGGACTATTGTTAGAAATCCGTACGATTCTGAGAGCATCACATGATCCGAAAAGCGTATCGAATTCGGATGTTTATCAGAACACAAGCGTAGGGCGATGGATCCTGTAAATGGACCTGATGTCGAGAATTATGTACGATAGCGTGCGTCTCTGATGGCGTTCTCCATCACACAACTGGTGAGTTCCTTATGACACACCCATTCTCTGTCGTGGACGTGTCGTGTACCTGCTGTGCGAAGTGGGTGACGGGGGTTTTCCTTGGTGACCGTGGCAGGCCTTCTGATTTGTCCCCCATATTTATGTATTAAAAGTGATTAATAATAAATTCGCAGTTATCTTTATCTTATTAGCATGTAATATCTGTGAACCCAAGGCTTAGTGGGCGTGTCCATTCACAAACAAACCGGATATCCAGCTGTGTGTTTCATCTCCGGGATGCTTCCTGCCTCCTTTGTGTACCTCAGTCGTGCTCCAGGTGTGCTCATAAATCGTGGAGCTCCTCGTTTCTGTAATCGCAGAGATGGCGGACGTCGCGCTGCGGTGTACACCCAGGGTTCCCTCCGTCAGACTCTATACTGAAAATCCTTTGTTTCGGTGAAAATGCATGAGGCGTTCATTTCCCTTCCATGTTTCTCTCGATTTAAATGGAAGTTTTGTTGGACTGTTTAAAATTGGGTTAAACTCGAGGGAGGGATCTTCAGTAAACAGGTTTGATTGGCATGTCACTGTTTTCTAATAACGCAAATGTGAATCATTTCATGTTACGATGAGAAAAATGAAACACTGGCAGATGTCTCGTCTCAGGATGAACTCACTGTTGAGGCGAGTCGTTGCCAGGTTTCTGAAGGAACTCTCGACCTCAACAGAGAGAGAGAGAGAGAGAGAGAGAGAGAGAGAGAGAGAGAGAGATCAAAGCAAGCACACTGTCTCAGCAGCCCCGCCCCTCCAGCTGTCAATCACTGCATGCTTGCTTTGGGAAATGGCCCATAAAATGAGTTAGGACTTCAAAGCGCTTCATCTTTGACATCTCTTTAATTTAACTGACTTGACGAGCAACAGTTTCCTCCACTTGACTTTTTTTTTTTCAGACTCAACATCAGACTCATCCTGAATGACACAACCAATCATAAAGACTTTCTTTCTTTCTTTCTCTCTCTCTCTCTCTCTCTCTCTCTCTCTCTCTCTCTCTCTCTCTCTGAGTCCTTCCAGATTTTTTTCCAGGGTGTTTTTGGGAAAGATGGGAATAGAATTCAGACCAATCTCTTTATTCTCACGTGGGTTTTCTTTTGTATACGTTCCCTTTTTTCAAATGAGTTTTCATTCATTGGTAGCATAAGTCAGAAAAAACATGACACCAGTGGAGATACCAGTAAGTTCCGAAAACGAGCTGCACGTCAACCCTCTAACACGCCCTCGCAGATTCTCACAAGGCTTGGGTGTCTTCTTAAAAACATAAAATATGTAAAAAAAAAAAAAAAAAAAAAGAAATAATAATTTCTCCTAAATGTAAATAAAAACACGTTTAATCTCTTAGCTTCTCTTCTCGTGTTTTGCGTTGGAGCCCTGAGGCTACCGTCGCTAATGTTATAAGGAGCTTAGCTTCAGATTAGCATCGACAAACTGTAAACCTGCCTCAAAATCTCTTGTTCCCTCTACCGGGGAGGTTATATTTTACTCTCAGTTCGTGTCTTTGTTTTTTAGCATTGTTACATAAATATTCATGAAATTTCTACCGGAGGCGGAGCTTTGTGCAAGGAAGGCTCTGTTAGATTTAGGAGAGGAAATTCTAATCCGGGAACTTTTTAAAGGATTCTTTAACATTGTTCCATAGCACAGATTTTGACCTGTCGGTTCATATGAGGAATTGCTAGGCTTGGTGGAGGTTTGTGCTCTCTGAGCGCTCTTGTTTGGTTCAGTAACTCTGTGTGTGTGTGTGCAAATTTCATAAATGAGCGTCTGTATTTAAAATGTAACATCCGGATATGTGGCGTCGCAGTGGTTAGCACACTAACCTCACCGCAAGAAGGTCCTGGGTTCGAGTCCCGGGCTCGGGGTGTTTGTGTGTGGAGTTTGAATGTTCTCCCTGTGCTTGTGTGGGTTTCCTTTGGGTACTCCGGTTTCCTCCCACAGTCCAAAAACATGCTGTCCAGCGCTTGTCAGGGTGTACCCCCCCTCGCCCGGAGTCGGCTGAGATGGGCATCAGCCTCCCCGCGACCATAATTAGGATTAAGTGCTTCAGAGAATGAATGAATGTCCAGATACGTAAAGTGCCATTTGGGACGACTGAGTTTATCGTGATCTCTAATCACTTTTAACTTTTAAGATTCACTGTGTAAGGAATATTCTGCACACGTTGAATAATATCTAGATTTTGGCACTGCGTTTTAAATTATTATTATTATTATTATTATTATTATGTTTTGCACGTTATGGGTTGCAGTAAAATGGATCACAGTGAGTCGCTCTGGGGCGTGGCAGTGTTTCCTCCCCAGCCTTTCCTTTTCTTTCTGCTGATCTAAATGAGAAGAAAAAACAGCTTATTTTACAGAGGAATCCCGTGTGAAAGATCCTGTATGGGGAAAGGAACATTTCCAGCTGTAACGCTGCCTGTGTTGGCACTGGAGACTCCTTTCACACATGCTAAACGTTAGCGTCTCCACATTACTGAATATAACGCTGGCCTCATGCGAGGCGGTTGTGATGGTGGTTTGGTGGTTGTGATGATGGTTCCAAACCGTGTTGGACGGCAGTGACATCGTATTGACACCGTGATGGCGTTCACTGTCGCTCGGCACTGACCGCCATAAACCGCAAGATATAAAAACCTTTCTGAACTGCGTTCAATACAACCTCGTTACAACCCATTCACACCGAGCTTTCTCCGACTGATCACAGTTGCTTTGCCTCACCGCCGTCATTTTTAACTGCACTAAACCGGCAACAGAAACACCCCGTAAACCCCCCCACCCCCGTGTGAGGCCATGCTTTGCTTATCAGGGCTTCTTTTGTAAGAAATGAGCTTCTGACCAAACTTGTATTTGCGTGCGTGTGTGTGTGTGTGTGTGTGTGTGTGTGTGTGCGCGCGCGTTGTACATGCGTGGTTGCTCACTCGCCATGCCTGATTTCAGCTCCTCCTTCCTCTTACACTTTCTGTAATCCTCATGGGGTGGGAGTCACACCTGGGGTCAGAGTTCATGCTGAAAAATCTAACCCTTATTCTAAAGTGAAAATATCTCACAGTCTCTTCACTGACAGCCTGTCAGGTTGATGTCATGTTTAGGGTGAGGTGGAGGGTAAGACCTGCGCTGTGTCTGTGTTAACGTGTGTTAATATAATCACTGATGGGCCCGTGGGCAGTAAACTGGATAAGAGGAATTATTGATGAATGAGTTAATAGAACGGAGTGGTGTGTGTGTGTGTGTGTGTGTGTGTGTGTGTGTGTGTGTGTGTGCTGATAGTCTCGTACGAGGAGATTGAGTGGAACTAGCGGTTTATTATAGCTGCATCCAGTGGATTGTGTAAAATATAGAGGGTGTAATATTTTATTGAAGTTTGATTGAATATAATTCTTGTAGTGGTGTAAGATAAATTTTTATTTTTAGTTTAGACTGCTGTTCTTTTTGACTTCTTAGTGATGTTTTCTTGAATTTTTTTGAGCTCTGGAATTAGTCTAGTAACAGGTCAAACAAATAACAAAGAATGTGAATAAAACACAAGCAAACCAGCATCACTATTATTATTATTATTATTATTATTACTATTATTATTATTATTACTATTATTATTATTATTACTATTAATTTAATTTCTATTATTATTATTATTATTATTATTACTATTAATTTAATTTCTATTATTAATATTATTACTATTATTATTATTATTACTATTAATTTAATTTCTATTATTATTATTATTATTACTATTATTATTATTACTAATAATTTAATTTCTATTATCATTATTATTACTATTATTATTACTATTATTATTATTACTATTAATTTAATTTCTATTATTATTATTATTACTATTATTATTATTACCATTATTATTATTATTACTATTAATTTAATTTCTATTATCATCATTATTATTATTGCTATTATTATTACTATTATTATTATTACTATTAATTTAATTTCTATTATTATTATTATTATTATTACTATCATTTCTATTATTATTACTATTATTATTATTATTATTATTATTACTATTATTATTATTATTACTACTGTTGTTATTACTATTGGCATCGTTATTATTATTATTACTATTATTATTATTACTGTTATTACTATTATTATTATTATTACTATCATTTCTATTATTATTATTATTATTATTACTATTATTATTACTATTATTATTATTATTACTATTATTATTATTATTACTATTATTATTATTACTATTAATTTAATTTCTATTATCATTATTATTATTATTGCTATTATTATTATTATTATTATTACTATTATTATTATTACTATTAATTTAATTTCTATTATTATTATTACTATTAATTTAATTTCTATTATTA
>JAQMYF010000023.1:51262333-51272921 GCA_030014195.1 Neosilurus mollespiculum
TCTCTCTCTCTCTCTCTCTCTCTCTCTCTCTCTCTCTCTCTCTCTCTCTCTTTCTCTCTCTCTCTCTCTCTCTCTCACTCACACACTCTCTCTCTCTCTCTCTCTCTCGCTCACACACACACACACACACACGCGCACACACACAGATGCAGCTTTGTTCAGTAGCACTGGGGGTAACTTTTTGGCCTCCTCACAAAATCTGAAATTGGAAACATCTACATGAAGCCAAAGCCCCCGAACCCCAGAGACCCGAGTTAGCAAATTTCTTTCATTTCTCTCCCTCTCCTTCACTCTCTCCCTCTCTGTCTCTCTCCCTCTCTCTCTCTCTCTCTCTCTCTCTCTTTCTCTCTTTCACACACACTCACTTTCTCTGTCTCCTGCCTTTCTCCCCCACACTCACTATTTCTGCCCCCCCACACACTGACTTTCTCCTTTCACACTAAACATATTTAGATATTTAGATTGTTACCATAACTCTCTCTCTCTCTCTCTCTTTCTCTCTCTATCAGGAGTTGTTACAGAGCAAGTCCTGTGTTTGTACCAAATGGAGGACAAGGCAGTGTTGCCAGGTGTGTATTTCGGGAGGATGGGGGGGGTGGTGTGTTGGCGATTTAGCTAGCTGCTAGCGAATGACGTAAATTCCCTCCTCTGTAGATTCGGTGTTATAGACTGAATGAGGGAACATATCTGAATGTTGATTTGACTTGAAGCAGAAGAGGTGATGCCGTGAGCGGCGGTGTTGATGTAACGTTACTCGCTGAACTCGGGGTTGAGAAGACCATCCTGGGCTTCCAAGTAGAAATTCTGAGTTGAGGAGTGTTTTAGTTTTTTCCTGGATGAAGCTCAGATATTCAGAATTATGAAATTCAGTCGAATTCAGCGACACACACACCCTGATTATGAGGTGCATCCACTGTCCTGTGATCTTTCCATATTTCACTCAAATCCAAACATCATAACCAAAAACCGTTCATTTAATTTTTCAACTCCTTGTTATGTTTCCTCACGATGACGAGTAACACTCGCTCTGTCTGAAAGTATTTTACCTTCCACCGCTACTGACGGTGAGCACAGCAGAAGCCGTCTGTCCGCCCGCCTTGTTACTGTGATAACTCTGGAAGATTCTAACATAGGATCTGTAAATATGGTGTGTGGGTTCCATCAGGGGTGAATAGGGTGGGATTGGAAATGGGTCACCTTGGCCTTCTTTCAAGGTCACTTTTTATATGTTGGACTTGTTAAATGATTTGTATTTACATCATATTTACACACATGGATCTTATCTTAAACACTATTTAATAATAAGTGAAGTTTTTTTTCCTGCACAGATTAACATTTATTTTCCTGTAATATTTTCAGAGACGGGATTCATTACACACTCAGAAATAATCAAATTTATTCTTATTTAAAAATGTTTAAATAAACACAGTTTAATTACCAAGATGTGTCTGAGTTTGTTCTTGGTACTGGTGTGTGTGTGTGTGTGTGTGTGTGTGTGTGTAGATGCTGTTGAGCTCAGGTGTTTTAGTGACCCTGGCTCTGAGTGGAGTTCAGTTAGAGAGAGTGGGCATCGATAAAACACTGGTGGGACGACTACCTGCTGACACCATCAGTCACGGTGAGCGTAACACACACACACACACACACACACACACACACACACACACTGTACACATATATACACACTGTTAAAGAATACACAACCCAATTACACACACTGCCTATTTTCCCAGCATGCACTTGGGAGGCACACACACCCATAGGTCACCACCCTTCTGTCTCTACATCTTACGTTACTCCCTGAGGAAGATGGAGCTGTCTGGACACACACACACACACACACACACAGAGTTCTTCCTTTCCTTTTAATTACTGTCTCTCCAGGGACCATGGTGTTACTTCCTGCCTTGTTTGGATTTGGACACTGTCCCAAATCTGCTAATTATTTTCTCATATCACTTATTGTTTATAGCTGAGTGTCTCTACCGGGCCTCTAGACACCTGACAAGCCCCCTCTCTCTCTCTCTCTCTCTCTCTCTCTCTCTCTCTCACACCCCTATCCCCTTGCCTCCCTATACTGCCCCCCACAGAGTCCCATTCAGTTCCACAGAGGCCCTAATTACCACAGTAATTTGTGTGTGTGTGTAAGGGGGGGTCTTCACATCTGTCACTTGTTTCATTAGTTTCACACCCCCAGTCAATTAGTCACAACCTCTCACCATCTCAAAGTGGCAACAGCTTTTCATTTTACTAATTACCAAGGTGCTTATTAGACAGTAATAAAGCATCTATAACAGATTTATAACAGCTTCATCAGCCACACGTCAGTATTAATTAGAGTCAAATTCATGGTGTGGTTCATAAATAAACGCTGAAACGACACAATGAGCACGTGACGGAATAGATTTATTTAATAAATACTGTACTAATAATATATAATTAGTAATGATGCACTGAGGACGAAGCGGCTGTCGCTGAAGACTTCCCGAGACAGAACGTTAAGAGGAAGATTCATTTCAGCGACATCCATCAAGCCTGAGGGCCGTAAATGTTTTAGTATGTGCTACATGAAGGAACATAAGCTAAAAGAAAAACACACGCAGCCAGATTTCTCTAGTTCATTTCTTACATTTAATAAATCATCACAGATGTAGATGAGCTCAGAGTGCACACGTGACGAGGTGTCTGTAACTCTGTTGAAGAGTTTTAGTGTATAAACTACACGGAAAACTAAAACCTAATGCTTTTAAGCTACTAGAAGCTCATCCTCATTCAAAAACTAAAGTAAAACGCCCTCCATAAAGGTTGAAGGGTAAATTACACCAAAACACAAGAAACGCTTGGATTTTATGGTTCGCTTTTCCATTTTAAAGAGTGATAATGGAGACGCTGCCTGCTCCAAGTAACCATGACAGATTTATGGTTCAGTGTCCCTCATTTTGATTTAAGCCTTATGATCTTCCTTTTTTTTTAATCCCAAGCTAGCAGACCAATCAGATCGCTCTATTCCCATGTAGTTTATGCATATAATATTTATATACCAGACTTTACCGTGGGGCGGCACGGTGGCGCAGTGGTTAGCACAGCCGCCTCACTGCAAGAAGGTCCTGGGTTCGATTCCTGGGCACGGGGTGTTTCTGTGTGGAGTTTGCATGTTCTTCCCATGGTTTCCTCCGGGTACTCCGGTTTCCTCCCACAGTCAAAAAACATGCACAGTAGGCTGATTGGCTGTTCAGAATCACCTCTAGGTGTCAGAGTGAGTGTGAATGGTGGTGTGTGTTTCTGCCCTGCGATGGCCTGGCAAGCTGTCCAAGGTGTACCCCGCCCTCACCCAGAGTCGGCTGAGATGGGCACCAGCCTCCCCGCAACCATATTTAGGATTAAGGGGCTTAGGAAATGCATGACTTTTTAAAGTACACCCGGGCAGAGTTGGAGATTGTTAGATGGTTATGGTGGTGTTTTTAGTGAGGACCTCAGATGCAGTAGATCAGAGTCACATTATAGCAGTATTTTTATTTTAAAGGATTATTCTTGTGTTCTGTATCTTATATTTTACTGGATGTATGATGAACTTGATTAGTAATGAGAATAGTATTAGACGTTTCTCACTAACACTGTATAAAATATCAATGAAAGCAACACACACACACATACACACACACACACACACACACACGGCAAATCATTCATCTTCCTGTGTGGACAATTTCTTAAATGTGATCCTAAGGAGCGTAGAGTTGTAGTGAAGCCTTTATTTTCCTAACGGAGGAGGCTGTAAGTGATTTCTCATTGCATTCATTATTTGTCATTGCATTCAGCGCGACGCCGTTAAGCTCTTTAGGCCGCAGCATCAACACGTTTTACAACGAAGAGGATGTTAAGTGGATCTAGCAAGCTGACTGACACCAATCGCTAATATGCCTCGATCTTCTGCTTCACATATGGGCCAAAATCCGTCTCACACACACACACACACACACACACACACACACACACACACACACACACACACACACACACACACCAACAAGGGCAGTTTTTCAGCCCCAGGCTACAAAGTTGGACATTTGTTTGCTAATGGATTAGCATGAAATCCCTCACATTTTGGCAGAGCTTAACACTGACTAAACACATGTTCTGATGTGTGATTGACATTTCTGCATTTTTAAGTAAGAGGAACTGGTGAGTGATTTCTTTTTTTTTTTTTTTAGTGTTTAATACTTGAGCATCTTGCTGAAATATGTGCCAAAGTCAGACTGAATGAACCGAATAAAGCTCTTACGCAGCAGTGTAATTAAATCACGTCACCAAAACACCCCACGCAGTTCATTTCACTGTGTAATTAATCTGACAAGACACGATTCATTACATCTTTATGAAGTCTGTATTTCATATTTCAGCTTGATAACGATGTCCCTTTGGATTTTATACATTACAAATAAATCACTTTAGTGTATGAGCTTATGAGAAAAAAATTACAGAACCCTTTTATTTATCTATAAATGTATATAATAAAATATAATCGTGATCTTCAGTAATGAACAAACACAAATTGCACACATTCAATACGAACATATTAAGGCTTTGTTCATGTCCACAGTGAACAGTGTATGCTGGATAAAGTACGTGAACCCCTACGCTAATGACTTGGGTGAAAACTAACTGGAGTTATGATTCAACCAACCTGGAGTCCAATCAAAGAAGAAACACTCAAACGGTTTGAGTTGACAGGATGTGAAGCTCGTCTCTCAGAAACGAGATCTCAGAAGACTGAAGATCGAAATCCTTGATTTTATATCATTCGGGACAATAATTTATTATGAATTTCTAGATAACTGCAGGTTATTCCAGTGGGTTCACTTAATAATTATATCAGATAGGATGGAGTATAAAGCAGAATCACTGTCATCACCCCGACACTGATTATTTTTAACAGAATGTGCCGGAGTTTGTACTTAAATTTTTCCGAAACCACAGCAATCTGCCATATTCAAATTTTTGTTTATTAAAGACTGACACCTTATACGCTCTTTTTAAAAATGAGTTTATGTTAAATAAAGTGTTGTGGAGTTTATGTTATTTATAGGTACATATTTCTACCTACATACATAAATATATAATAAACAACACCCGGCCAAAAAAAAAAAAAAAGTCTCTATATTAAAGACTCTAATATTTTCATGGAGAGCGTTTGTCCATGATCACAGCGTGTGATCTCCATGGCGTTGTTGCTCCGGTTGGTCCGGTCGAGGCTCAGCAACATTAATGTGGCAATAAAATAAAGTCAGCTGATGATCTGAATGTACTGAATGAGCAGGTTATCACATCAATGAAGAAGATAGAAAACGTATCAGATGTTCCCTCAGGCGGCCCTGCATTAGAAACAGGTGCGATTCTGTCACTGGGATCAGCGCAAGGGCTCAGGAACACTTCCACAAATCGCTGAGTGTGAACACGTTATAACAGAAGCATAATAATGCATTATAAAGCTGTAATAGAGAGCACACGGTCTTGGTAACAGAAGTGGAAACCCTCTGTTTTTGGGTTCTACAGTGATCTCACACAAACTAAAGAACTATTTAGAATGAATTTTATGAATATTTTAGGAATCAGTCGTGTCATAAGCGTGTAGACCCGCAGCGCCGTCTGTCCGAGTGTGTGATGATGACTGTTAACTCCTGCATGATTTGTGTATCTTCAGTGATTAGGGTGATGGGCTCATGATCGAGAGGTCGTGGGCTTGAACCCCCATTAGACCCGCACCATGCTAAGACCCCCGGGCGAGGTCTTAACCGCAAATGTGCCTCTGTCCATCCAGCAGTATAAATGGGTACCAGTGGAAAAATTACTGGGAGGGAAACCTGCGATAGACAGCCATCCAGGAGGAGTTAAACTCCGAGTCGCTTCGCGCTACAGAAACCGGGGATTACCTCCGGAACTGCTACTGCAGATGACAATTAAAAAAAAGATGACCGTCAAAACTAAGCAGTGAAACTTCATGATCCCTGACGGTGTAAGAGGGAAAATTCTGCATCTTTCATTTTTAGTGTAACTCAGCCGTATAAAATCAGTAAAAAACTCACAGCTTCACTCCTGGTTTCCATGTGATGCCGCGCCACAGTGAATAATTACACCAGAACCAGTGTGTAGCCCGTCTGTAATTGCTGTTAAGGTTTGTAAATCTGTTTGGTTATGTTCACAGTTTAAAGCAGGTTATGTGTTCGGGTTTTCTCCCTCCTGTTTAATTGCTTCTTTAAAACGATTAATTTTTAGCAAGGGGGAAGTTTAATCACTAAAAAAAACATGAGCTAAGCTGCTGGTTCAACTCGATCCAGAGCAATTTTCTGAATTTAGCATGAAAGCTATACTGCCTTCAGGCATTTTGGTTTTCTGCACCTGCACTGTCTTTTATTGTAACACACACACACACACACACACACACACACACACACATATCACCTAAGGAATTCAGGGCATATACCTCATATGTCAACAAATACAATTTTATAAAGCTGATTCAGGAGAGTGTGAGGAATAAAACCTCCAGATGTGACGTGTTCATGTGTGTTTCACTGATTAATGATCTTAATGATTCGATCAGATTTTTAGAGACGCATTCCTGCAGTTATTAAATGTTACATTTTGGTTAATAATCTTGTTCATCTTCCGACTCCAGCATACAGTCTGTGTATTAAATGTGACCTCTGAAGTCTAACCTGGCCTTTCCCACCGTTATCCATCATCCACAGCCGTGATTGGTGAGCGCTTCCTCCTTCTCTCATTGGTTGAGAAGAGTCTGGTGTGTCAGGTGTATGTGGGTAGGCGGAGTCAGAGTTCACCTGAGCTCTCAGCACGGCGATTGGAGAAGCTCTCAGCTGCTGATATTAAGGTAACACCCCACCCCTAACAAACAAACACACACACACACATATATGCACATTAGCACTTTTGGGAAAAAACCTTGAGTGCTTTTAATTAGTGGCCACAATGACGGCGTTTCCACTGAGATTGTAGCGGTAATTACTAGCACTCGTAGAGTTTCTTCTTTGCCTCAGGGACTCAGATGCGCTCTCTAGAGCCAGTATGCACTGACAAACACAATAACAATAACACTCACACAGCGTAAGAAAACGGTATCCATGAATACGATGTGTGTAATTTATTCCAATCCTTTTATTAAAGAAAACAGGAAAAGTCCACCGTGTGAATAAAACGATATTAAACGGTGTGTGTGTTTATAAAACCCCCCAGCAGCAGAGTGGACGTGTTCAAATAATCTACAACCTCACAGAGCCGTTAACAGCGTAGAACTGTAAGATTGTTCATTCATCCGTCCTCTCATTCCATCCATCCATTCATTCCATCTAATTATCCTTCCATCCATTCATCCACCCATCCATCCATCCATCCATTCATTCCATCTAATTATCCTTCCATCCATTCATCCACCCATCCATCCATCTATCCATCCATCCATCCATTCATTCCATCTAATTATCCTTCCATCCATTCATCTACCCATCCAACCATCCATTTATTCCATCTAATTATTTATCCATCCATCCACCCATTCATCCATCCATCCATCCATTTATTCCATCTAATTATCTATCCATTTATTCACCCACCCATCCATCCATCCATCCATCCATTCATTCCATCTAATTATCCATCCATACATCCATCCATTTATTCCATCTAATTATCCATCCATCCATCCATCCATCCATTCCTTTCATCCATCCATCCATCCATCCATCCATCCATTTATTCCATCTAACCCATCCATCCATCCATTCATTCCATCTAATTATCCATCCATCCATTTATTCCATCTAATTATCCATCCATACATCCATCCATTTATTCCATCTAATTATCCATCCATCCATCCATTCCTTTCATCCATCCATCCATCCATCCATCCATTTATTCCATCTAACCCATCCATCCATTCATTCCATCTAATTATCCATCCATCCATTTATTCCATCTAATTATCCATCCATCCATTCATTCCATCTAATTATACATCCATCCATTTATTCCATCTAATTATCCATCCATCCATTCATTCCATCTAATTATCCATCCATCCATTTATTCCGTCTAATTATCCTTCCATCCATCCATTTATTCCATCTAATCCATCCATCTATTTGTCATTTCATCCATCCATTCCATCTAATTATCCATCCATCCATTTATTCCATCCAATTATCCATCCATCCATCCATCCATCCATTTATTTCATCTAATCCATCCATCCATTCGTCATTCCATCCATCCATCCATCCATCCATTCATTCCATCTAATTATCCTTCCATCCATTCATCCATCCATCCATTCATTTATTCCATCTAATCCATCCATCCATTCATACATTTATTCCATCTAATTATCCTTCCATCCATCCATCCATTTATTCCATCTAATTATCCATCCATTCATCCATCCATCCACCCATCCATCCATCCATCCATCCATCCATTTATTCCATCTAATTATCCTTCCATCCATTCATCGATTTATTCCATCTAATCCATCCATCCATTCATCATTCCATCCATCCATCCATACATTTATTTCATCTAAATATCCTTCCATCCATTCATCCACCCATCCATCCATCCATCCATTCATTCCATCTAATTATCCTTCCATCCATCCATCTATTTATTCCATCTAATCCATCCATCCATTCATCATTCCATCTATCCATCCATACATTTATTCCATCTAATTATCCATCCATCCATTCATCCATCCATCCATCCATTTTTTCCATCTAATTATCCATCCATCCATTCATCCACCCATCCATCCATCCATCCATCCATTTATTCCATCCATCTATCCATCCTCTCATTCAATGTAATTATCTATCCATCCATTCGTCATTCCATCCATCCATCCATCTATTCCATCTAATTATCCATCCATCCATCCATCCATCCATCCATTTATTTCATCTAATCCATCCATCCATTCGTCATTTCATCCATCCATCCATCCATTTATTCCATCTAATTATTCATCCATCCATTCATCATTCCATCATTCCATCCATCCATCCATCCATTCATCTATTTATTCCATCTAATTATCCATCCATTTATTCAGTCGTGGGGAGGATGGAACCTTCTCAGCCGACTCCGGGCAAAAGCAAAGTATCTTACCAGTCTGTCACGGGACCAGCACACACAACCATTCACACTCACACCAGGGGCAATTTGGAACACCCAGTTAGCCTAAGGTGCATGTCTTTGATCTGTGGGAGGAAACCGGAGTACCTGGAAGAAACCCACACAAAAACGGGGGGGAACATGCAAACTCCACACAAAGAATGCCTGAGCCTGGGACTTGAACCCAGAACCTTCATGCTGTGAGACCGTCTTGCTCTCCACTACACCACCGTGCCGCTCGTACAAATTTATAGGGATATAAAAACAGCTTTATTCTAAACTCGTCAAAGTAAAAAAAAGTTCCAGGACTGTTTCTGTAACAAACCAATGAAACGCATCAGCTGGAGCGAGCAGTGAGTCAGTACATCATGTGTTCGTGACACCCAGATTTTACTCTGAACCAAAGACGAGTAATGAATTCTGAGTGATACTCAGGAGGTCGGAGGCAGAGGCCCTTGAAATGCTTCAGCAAAGCTACGGCAATAAAGAACTGAGCTGAGCGAGGGGTCTTGAGAGGCATTCAGGATACTCCAGGGACACCCTGCTCCTCCTAAAGCACGAATGCCACTCACTACCCCTCACCTGGCTCATTGCTTCGTAGCTGTAGGTATGCTGAAGCTGTTCGAGGGTCTCCACTCCTGATGACATTTGCTTCTTACAAAAATGTACCATGTCCTGCGGTGGACTGACCCACAGGAGTAACCGCTCCTTCCTGCAACACGTGGCCTGTGACGTTCCTTTCACTGCAGGAACAGTTCCGCAACATTTTGATCACAACTCCTGTCGCGAGTCTGTGCTTAGCTAAAAGCTAACCCTTCCCGGTCGGCTCTTCTGTTCATTCTAGAGTTATTCCACAAAAGCAACAAAATTAGGGATGAAAATATTTGATTTTTATTTTCAAGAATCAGACAATGTTTTTTCCCACTAAACGAAGCCTCTGTGTCACCTGATGTCGGTGAATGGGGGAGGGGCCATCGTAAGCAGTCTGTGGCAAGTTTAAATATATGTAGGGTCGCCATCCGTGACCAGGAGTCCATGGAAGCTGATTGGCCGAGCTCTCACGGGAGGGAGGGATGGCATACGCTCACTTCCCTGTCTTACTTCCCTAAACTTTTTTTTAACGAAAATATTGTGTGTGTGTGTGTGTGTGTGTGTGTGTGTGTATATATATATATATTCTTATTAGGTCAGTTTCTGTGTGGGGATTAAACATAACTCCTGAGCACAGTGTTTATACGTGACATCATTTATGCAAAGCTGTATCTTTAATAAGAGCTTAAATCTGTTTAAATATGGAGGTAAAAGGTGTGTGTAGAGAGAGAGAGAGAGAGAGGGAGAGAGAGAGAGAGCGAGAGAGAGCGGGGGAGCGAGAGAGAGAGAGGGAGAGAGAGAGAGAGGGGTA